>CM052810.1:32520469-32586418 GCA_028533885.1 Nasua narica | reverse complement strand
GAAGGGTCATATTAGGAAAATTATTCAGGTAATAGCAATCATCTACTTACAATCTGTTTTTCAGATCCTCAAATGATTATAAATAAAGGAGAATTTCATATGAATACAAAGATTATATTGATAAATGTCACACTTAAAACTTAATGCTTTGTATATATGTGTATATATATATGTACTTATGTATATATGTATGTATGAGATTTGTTCATTTTGGACATCTATTAAGATCAGTTAAATATGAGAGTTAAACCATTAAATATGATCAGTTAAACCACGAGAGACTGCGAACTCTGAGCAACAAACTGAGGGTTTTGGAGGGGAGTGGGTAGGGGGTTGGGTGAGCCTGGTGGTGGGTATTGAGGAGGGCACGTATTGCATGGAGCACTGGGTGTGGTGCATGAACAATTAATCTTGTAACACTGAAAAAATAAAAGTATTTGGGGAAAAAATAAAAAATAAAAAAAAGACTTAAAAAAAAGATCAGTTAAATAAGCTGTAATTTAAATATGGCAAATATTTACTGAAAGCTTACTAGAAGTAACAATGTACCTCAAGTTAGAAATGTAAAATTCTTGGGGTACCTGGATGGCTTAGTCCATTAAGCATTTGACCCTTGATTTCGGCTCAGGTAATGATCTTAGGGTAGTGAGATCAAGCCCCACGTTGGGCTCCACGCTGGGTGTGGAGCCTGCTTAAGATTCTCTCTATCTCTCTCAGCCCCTCCACCTTTCCACCCACTCTCTAAAAAAACAAAAATTCCTTTCACCAATTGGCTTACAAATCAGGAAAGAGAGTTAATACATTAGAACAAATAAACTAATGAATTTATACTTGTAATTCTGAATATTTGCTAATGATCCTTTAGAACCAAGATATGTATCAACTTCTAATTAAGCTCGGACATGAGTTTTAGTTACATTTTCTATCAGAAGAATGTGCGGGGATTTGATTTGATCAAATTGTTAGTGAGTCACCATCTACATTGTATCAGAGCTCTTCTAATTTATTGCACGATCTAATTTAATACTTTGTGTTAGAATTATAATCTCTATTTTAGAGATTTTAAAGTTATATTTCAATAGTATTACCAATTTGTGAATACTCAAAATGATTGAACCATGGATTATGGTTGATCTACTTTATAAATACGTAAAAGGGAGGAAAAAGTCAGGTTGCCAATAGTTGAATTCTAAACTAAATACGTTCCAAAAAGGATAGGACATAAAACAAGTGAAATAATCTATGGAGAAAAATTCAACGGAAAAGAGAAAGGAACCTTCTGTTTATTGGAGAACGGAAGACATGCTGTTGTGCCTTCTAGTTATAACACCAGTACACCTGGGGAAATTACAACAGTAACACTATTTTTTTTTCTGCATTGCCGGATTTAAATGAAAGTGAGAAAAAACTACAAGGGTACAACCAAGTAGCTGAAAGAACGGTGAGGTAAAACCTGGGGGAGATCTAACTGGATACAGAAGTCAGCACTTCTCTGGAGCAGAAGTCCATGCTTGTGAAAGGATCTGCAGCACCTGCCCTGGGCCTAACAGAAAGCGGAAGATAACCAGACGTAGCGTGAAGTCTGGAGCTTTGAAGAGGGCTGACCGGGCTCATGTCAGTGGTGCCCTCATTCTTGGCTGAAGCTAACTCATCCTCGCTGGACAAAAGCATCCCCAAATAGGTCCCCCAAGTCCCCCCTGAGTAAGGGAAATTAACTATGACTTCAAAATATTATTACCCAACCAAAAAGAACCAAGCTAACAAAAATGAGACTTGTCAGAAACAACAGACAACAGGCTTAGACACTCAAACTTTAGATGTTGAAATTACTCATTATAGGATATAAATTAAACATGTAAAACATTTAAGTAAATAATAGGTGAAATTAAAACATAAGTAAGATGAGAACATAAAGGATTATTTTTATAAGTCTCAAACAAAAGAGAGAACTTTCAGAAATGGGGATTATTGAAATTACAAATCCACAGGAGCCTCTGCTTTTAACTATAATGCTGATTCACAAGCAGCATGAGGCTAAGAGCCCTGGGAATACTCATCTGCTCAGGCTTCTTGGGAGTCTCCTGGAGCTGGGAAGACACTAACTGCAGTTCTAGACAACTAAGGCCCTTAGGACCTTAGACTCAAAAAAGAAAAGGGGAGTGCATTGTTGCTTGTTTTCTCTGTGCATCTGCAGCCCTAAGACATACCTGATGAGAGGCAGAAATCCAGGCGGAAGAGGAAGCTGAATGCTCAAAATGAGGTGGAGCTCATCCTTCTAAAAATAAAAGGATATTCAGGGCCCACTGTGGAGGAATGGCTTTTATATAAAGATTGGAAAGAAACCAGGAATAAAGCAGCTCTTACAAATACTTCATCTTAGTCTCAAATCATCCAATCCTGAGATTTGGAAGAAGGGTTTTCCTCTTACTCAGGTGTCTACCAAAAGGAAAGTAAATTCTAAGAAACAACTTTTTTTTTTTACATTTTTTATAAAGATTTTATTTATTTATTTGTCAGAGAGAGAGAGATCATAAGTAGACAGAAAGGAAGGCAAAGAGAGAGAGGGAAGCAGGCTCCCTGCTGAGCAGAGAGCCCAACATGGGGCTAAATCCCAAGACCCTGAGATCATGACCTGATCCAAAGGCAGAGGCTTTAATCCACTGGGCCACCCAGGTGCCCCTCTAAGAGACAACTTAATGCTATCCACAATCTCCATATATTTTCATATACAAGAGGCATCCTTCCTCCAGAAATTGCTAAGTAATGCTGTGTTACTTGTTAGATATCTACAGCAAATTTGTAAAATATTAGCATTCTTCCTCTTCAAGAAAATGAAAGTATCACACCATAAACTGTTCCTACTAGACTTTCTACTCTCTGGTATAGGGAATTAGCTCACGACACTGAAATAAAATTTATAATAATTAGAAAAGAAGGAACTAATATGTCATTCTATATCATTATATAGATTATTTTACACATCTATATAAAAAGTCAATATACAAAAAACTCAATTTCACCATTAAAAGAAATATAGATGTAATGGCAAGAACATGGGAGTTTCCATTGTATAATTTTTTTCTACTATTGTTATGCTAGAAAACTTTTATAAGTTTTTTTAAGGCAGAAAACTGGTCAAGAAGACACTTAAGCTGTCATTACTGTATAATTTAGTGATGCTATAAATTCTTATAAACTTTCCAGAAAGATATTGGCTCATATGTCACAACAGCTCCACCTTCCCACCCAATAATTTTTCATTTCATAATCTTTATAAAGAACACTCAAAGGTTAGAAAAATTCTTAATGCATGCAGATGCTGATGATGGCATTATTTACAGAAAAAAGGATTGGATCCCACCAATATTTAATAATAGGCTTAAGCTCAAAAAAACCAAACTATTCCTATTTCTAAGGAATTGTATAATAATCAGTCAATATCAGAATATAATTCTAATAATGATATTTTGATGCAAGTATTTTCCATTAACTACTACCACCAAACTTTATTTCATAGTTTACGTGAATCATACATAAATGTAAATCAATCTAAGCACTTGAAAGTAAGTGATTAGTGTTTTACCCTTAAATAAACCTTCTAAAATATTTATGATGATTACTGTGTGAATTGTAATAAAATTCTTACCAAAAAAACAACAAATTGATCAGTATAGTTTACTGTATTGATCTAAATCTGCATTTGATTTCAGTTGACACCATTTAAAGAAAATTGTTCTCCTTATAAAAACAGTTTGTATTTATTGCCTTTTAAAAATCATATTTAATTTAATGTTTCCTCATTTCTCAATTCATAGTATAAAAATATTAATACTTATAATAATGTTTTAATTGGCTTTAAAATATGCTATAAATTACTAAGTTCATAAAGATTTATTTTTTAGTATTTTCCTGTTATAGAAGTAAATTAAATCATACTTTCTAAACATAACACAAACTTCTATTTATGGCTTGATTATTTTTTCTCATTTGATTCATCATTTTTGAATGTTCATATTAGCATAAAAGATACTTACCATACAAATGATATAAATATAAATGTCATTTATATGAATATCTTATTCCCTCCTTTGTGTCATATCACTGATATTTCACAGAAACTGCATGGTCTCATGTTTCCAAAGTTCCTACACAGCTTGGTCTTGTTCCACATAATTAGGAAGGTCAGTCCAGGTTTCTCCTGAGTCCCCTGGGAGTCCCTTTGGTACCAAACATGTTGGAATGCTTTGTTGTGTTTTAGTCTAACCTAATGCTTCATCTCATTTAATGAATATAATTTTTACAGAAATGGCTATAATGCTGAGAAAGGGTAAAAGTATACTAAAGTATACTAAAGATTTTAAGTGACACTTCTGGATTTGAATGGGCATCTCTCTGATTTTGAAGACTGATTTCTCCACTAGAAACATCATTAGCCTTCCAAGACCTCTGTAGTTTCAAATCAGAAATGATCCTTAAAGTCTCACTGAAGCCCTCCCACTGTGTGTCTCCTCCACTAACTACCATGCTTTCATTTCCCTACTGGCCATAATTCAGCCATAAGGGATTTCTTTCCACTTTTTTTTTCTTTTGAACATGTCACTTTTCTTTCTTTTTTTTTTTTTTTAAATGTTCATCATCTTTATTTATTTATTTATTTATTTATTTATTTATTTTTAAGATTTTTTTATTTATTCATTTAACAGAGAGAGAACACAAGCAGGCAGAGAGGCAGGCAGAAGCAGAGAGAGGAGCAGGCTCCCTGCGGAGCAAGGAGCCCGATGCGGGACTCGATCCCAAGACACCGGGATCATGACCTGAGCCAAAGGCAGTTGCCCAACCAACTGCGCCACCCAGGCGTCCCGAACATGTCACTTTTCTTTAACTATGAACCTTCACGTTTGATATGCCTGGAGTTTGGAACTTACCACCAAGACCATCCTTCCATTCCAATAATGTGCTAAACTAATCCCTAATAATTCTTTAGATTTCAGCTATCAAAAGAACAAGAGCAGACACTTTGTACTTTCTGACTTTCCTAGACTAGACCAGATTTGCTCCAAGGGCATTATGCTCATTCCACTTGCAATTCCCTTCTTGTAACAATCATTTTATAAGTATTTTGTTTATTATTTGTTTTCCCAGATTAACTTGGTAGCTTTGTGAGGTGGGGGTTATATTCATAATGCTCACGATGGTACACAGGTTCTTAATGCAGAACTTGGCACAAAATAGATGTGCAAAAGCTCTGCACCAGCACTCAATGCATACAGATAGGATTATAAGAAGGGAGAGAGGAGAGGCCAGTGCTCTGGATTTTCATGTCTATGGAAAATCTGCCAGAATCGTGTCCACAGTTTATCTATCTCATTTGATATCATCTGAATCTCAGTAATTATCTAGCTGAAGAGGAATCCCAACAAAATGTTTATATGGCCCTTTATAAGGCACAGTATAAATATATCAATAATTAAAAAGAAAATCAAACCGAATGTTATGTATTGTATTATTTTTCAAATTAATCACGCCAAGTAATTTCCAATTTTTTGCTGTAAGTTTTTCTTTTGATTATTCTGTCTCCTTCTCTCTCTTTTTTTTACATTTTATTCCCTTTTCCTCATTACCTTCTAAGAAAAGACAATTTTAAGATAAAATCTTAATGCCTATTTAAAGATAAAAGTTAATAAGGTGTAGAAAACACTATTAAAGCAGTACAAACATGATACAAATAGGATGGATTACTGTGAAAATGTTCTATTTGCTCTTTAAATCCCTTGAAACATTGGGCTTTTATAAATTTCTGCTTCACTAGGAAAAATAGGTCCTCTGAGGTTTGGTATTAAGTATTAGATTTTTATTTAAGTTTATGGGATATTAATATCTCATTCCCATAGGGCTAAGGATATGGTGAAATTTCTTAAATGTTCCTCCAAATAATTTTTCCATTGTATTCCTGATTTAACCTGGAATATCTGTTCAGACCTCCAGTATTATTACATTCATTTAAGCCTCTACCTTATTGAATATGTGCAACAATAAATAAATTGTTGGTATTACTCAATTCTAGAGTGAGACTTGGAATCCATAAGAAAGATCAATTTTTAAATAATTTAGAGAATTCTAAAAAGACTGCTTCAAGAAATTCAAAAGTTGGTAACAGGTTAACTCAGTAGACTCCATAGCCTCATACTCTTTTATGCTACAACAATTTGAAGTCACCAGATTTAAAAATTCAAATTTCGTCATGTACTTTGGTTCTCTAACGGCATAGTAGTTTTGTGCCCATTTTAATTTATGTTTATTATTCACTATTAATTAGAGGCAAGCCAGATTCAATAAATGTTCTTCCTCTACCTCCTCCTTCTCATCCTCTTCCTTCCCCTTATACTCCCTTCCCCTCTTTCTTCTCTTCTTCCCCCTTTTTTTCTTTAGAAAAAAATATGTGCAGATATACAGGTGGAATCGATCTTGTATGGACATTCTTCCTGTAGAATACAGTTTCTTTAAAAACGAATTTCACTCATTTGACTTTAAAATTTGATAAATATTATAAAACCACCACCATTTATAAAATCTGAAACTTGCATATATTTATTGAAAGCCATGGAAATCAGGGTATTTACTTTTACAGATACAGTAAACCTATTATAATGTTAAAATAAAGTTTGCATTCTTCTCCTATAAGAGATGACTATGTCATGTGGTGCTTTTCATTCAGTATTTACTACTGTCATAAGGACAATGTGGGTATAGGTTACCAGATTTGTTTTCTTAGCTTTTTAGATTTTTTTAGATTTTTTTTAGATTTTAGATTTTTTAGATTTTATTTATTTATTTGAGAGAGATATATAGATAGAGAGGATGGGAGGCGCAGAGGGAGAGGGACAAGCAGACTCCGCTGAGCACAGAGCACAGAGCCCAAGGTGGCGCTTGAACCCAAAACCCCGAGATCATGACCTGAGCTCAGCAGTCTGTTTCTCCCCGTCCCTCTCCATTCCACTTCCTTGCTCATGCTCTCTCTCTCAAATAAATAACAATCTTAAAAAATTATATATTGTGGATAATTATATCACTTATCCAACACAAACATATGACAGTTATATTTGTCTTGTGCACCACATAAGACAAGCTGAAGACAAATATTCATGGAACGTTTTCCATGAACTATGGAAAAGTAAGAATAAAACCTTCAAATGTATGTGTTCGACTTCTGAATGAATCATTCACTTCCTTCTGAAGGGCCAAATTGGTAACCATTAAGTTTGTGAAATATAACTGCCACTACGTATAGTTGTCTATTTATTTGCCGGGCTTCCATATGAAATTCTAAATGCCTCAAAAGAAACTCTTTTCTTCATAATATTGCTCTCAGCCATTATGTGACTGGCACATTATATTTTCTTTGCTTAGCATTGAAATACAGTTGTCAATATATCCAACACATCATTTGGCCTGTGTTTTGTAAGTGCTTTAAATCCCCTTTTCATTTCATATGATATCTGGCCCATAATGCACAAGAGATAAAGGTTTTAAAGATGAATAATAAGCAGAAGCAGCAACCACAGACTGAAAATAAGAGATGTTCTTTAGATTTTTCCCTTAGTATTAAATCATAATGTAGAAAGCATGTGAGTTTCATTGGTATTATACAGATTACAATATTAAGGTCATGCCGTGGTATGATAAAGGGTGTGTATTATATAGAGATGAAAAATTATATACCTTTGTTGTTATCCATTCCTCCTACTGCATACAGAGTTCCAACAGTAGATTTTCTAGGTTTAGTTCTTGGACTTTGCATTAAAGTTCTTCTTTCTGGCAATAGATGATATTTCATTGCTTCCAGAATCAGCTTCTGACATTCCAGATCGTTCTTAAATAATGCATGGTTTTCTAGGTCAGCCAATATCTGTGAATAATACATAATCACCGTCAATAAAGTTTTTATAGGAATGAATATATGATATCAGTAGTTAAAATTAGAAGCTTAATGCCTATGATATTACCCATATATTGAGAGGGATGCAGAATGTAATAACAATTAATTACATTGACAAATAAAAATAAATATGAGTAGAATGGAAGGCTTCCATGAGAAGCTGAATGGATTTTATTTTCTATTCAATACTATTTATTGTCATTTTATTACACAGGGTATAAAGGAACTTCTAGAAATCATTTTTTCCATTCCTTTTCCTCTTATGAAACCTGTTTATAAATTGAATATGGTTGGCTATGTTGGCCATAGCCTGTCTAGCAAAGGAAATTAAAAAATAACCTTTAATAAATTCATTGTAACAATCTTCATAAATTTCATATATTTATTTTAAGATACTCCAGATATAGTTAAAACCCCTTTTAAATTAAAAAAATCAATAAAAGTGAAATCAATTATTCTTATCTTTTTAAGAATGCAAGCAGATGGAAAGTAGTATAGTAGACAAGGTAAAGTTTCCAATAGCGAAATTAAGAACTTTTATACCAACAATCCAGCACCTAAAGGAGGAATAGAGTAAGATCAGCTGTTTGAAGTTGTAGTATGTCTCTCTTTTGCTACACCAGGGGTTTCATCCCCACAAATTCTTCTGTATACATTTCTTTGAGCACATCCAAAACATCTTTTCTTTTCCTCCTCCTCTGTTTCTCTTTAGATTCTTTTTTTTTCTGGATTCTTTCATGATCACCCTCTCTTTCTTAATGAATGAATGTTTCATTTCAAGTGACAGTTACATCTGTCACATAAATTTAGAAAATTAAGAAGCTGAAAATTTAACATTAATACACTGACCTTTTCATTCACATTGATAAGAAACTTTACCACATCTGGACACAAATAGGTATTGAATGAATACGTTAATATATGATAGCAATATATAACTAAATATTTTTCACATTTTAACCTTAAGTAAATTTATTCAGCCATCGTGATACATACATTATTGGAGTTAGCAAGAAGAACATAAAAAACACATAAGATAACATATAAAACATGTGAGAAAGAAAAATAGCTCTGAGGCTGAAAAAGGAGTAATGTATGAGAGCTACCAGAATACTTTGGAATATAGAAGGGAAGATGTTCAATTCATTTCTTGGCTACATTGCACTTTTTATATACTGAAATCTTAGTTACCTTCCTGCCCACTTTCATTCTGAACACCAAGTAAGAAAAATAAATTTTTTTAATGATATGGAATAGAATAGGAGACCTCTAATGGACTTTTTTTAAGGACTACTATTTTACTCTATATTTACTATATTACTTTTTCAGTAATTAAAAGAAAATAACCACCAAAGAGAAAATTTTAAGAAGATCCTAGTGGTCTTTATAAAGTAAAAGAAAAAAAAATGTATTTTGATATGACTTTTGGTCTTCTCGGTATGAAAGTATAATTGCTCTACATCTAAGCCTTTTCCTCTCCTTAAAAGGTAAACAATTAGGTTTTCCAGTGATAAATGTATATATGGCTGAACTGTACTTGGCTCCCATCAGTTCTTTTTTCTTGTCTTCTCTCCTTTCTTCACTTTTTTGGAGAAATCTTGGGATTACTTGCTCATAAGAAACTGTTTCTTATTAGCAGCACACTCTAGGAATATCTTATCCAGATAAACAGTTAAATACAAAATAAAAAGGGTAAAAAGAGAAAAATTCAAAAGATATATGCTTCATTTCTATATTTTTTTTCTTGAAAAACTATAAATCAATAAGTTTAACTGGAAGTTTGAGTAAGAGCTCAGGTTTTAGATAAATAGATTCGTGGCATAGATGTGAATATTTTAAAAGTTTGACCTATGAGTACATAGTGTCACTTACATTAAAAGGAGTTCATACACTAGTCCCAATATGTAGATGACTCTTTTAGCTAATTAGAGTGGGTTAGTTTTAGCTTAAAAATACCTCTGTGCCTTCTTTTTTTATTTTATCACCACATAAAAATAAAGTTAGTATAATATTTAAATAAGTACAAGATTTAGGTTAATTTCTTATATTTTAAACTTTAAAAACTGTGCACGCTAGTTGTATGGGTCTGGTAAGTTATAATTAATTTAATAAATAGTTTAGGATTACCAAAATATAAGATTGTTTAGTAAGTTGTATCTTTTAAAAAGGTTCAGTGTTGTGAATTCTTTTCTTTTTATTTTTTAATTTTTTTAAAAAGATTTTATTTATTTATTTATTAGGAAAGAGAGAGAGCGAGAGAGAGCATGAGAAAGGAGAAGGTCAGAGTGAGAAGCGGACTCCCCATTGAGCTGGGAGCCCGATGTGGGACTCGATCTCGGGACTCCGGGATCATGACCTGAGCCGAAGGCAGTTGCTTAATCAACTGAGCCACCCAGGCGCCCCAGTCTTGTGAATTCTTGTAGTCCTACATATCAAAAAGACCATTAATGTTGGCGTACATTACAGTTTTTATTTCTTCAGAAAACTTTAAGATGATAGACTAATATTAAATTAATTAAAAACGTTAGTTTTTGAATACCATTTTGATATCTAAGAAAAGTCACATTGGTTACTGAAATATTTCTAAGTTTTCCTGCTTCCTTATTTTAAATATATAAAATGGACATAGATTAACAGAATGTGTAACACGATAAAGCTAACCTTAAAAAATATTAATTTTATTACCTACTCAAATGGCTAAATATCTATATGTTACTAAAAACATAATATAGAGATAAATAAGGATTCTTTCAAATTTTGGATTAAAAATAGGTAATTACAAAAGAAAATTTAAGGAATTTTGTCAAAACACAGTATCAGAAGACAGTCAACCCTAAATGCCTACATTTATAATACTTTCAAATAATAATTTTCAAAGAGAAATTAATTGCTCCATATTCATAGATGTATGCATAATGAAAAATACTATGAATTATTTCAAAGTATAATAAGGAAGATATACAAAATAAAACTAAAATTTATAATTGAATTCTATAAAATAACCAAGGTATTCTGTATTTAACTATTTTCTTCCTTTAAGTAACAACATTGTATAAAATTTCTTAATTTTGGCATATCCATAATCACTTGACAATTTTAAATTTTATTTATTTTTATGTTAAAAGTAATTAAAATTTTCATAATCACTTTTACTTATTATTGTGTATTTTCAAATTATTATTTATTATTGCTTATAGATACTATGACTATGTCTATATTTCAAATCTTCTGACACTTTTTGGCATTACTATTTAATTCCAAATTAAGACACAAATTCAGTATAATAAAATGGTTAAGCTATCTTTTAAATTTGAACTATCTTTAGATTTCCTGCAGTAATCCAAGATTCACACAGTTATTGTTCTTCCCTATCAAATGAAAAATACTTTTTTCTATTTTTTAATGAAATCTAAACTATGGCGACAGCTCCTTTGCCACTCAAATTTAGAAAATATATCAATATGTTTCAATAATTATATACTACTTAGAAACATATTCACGTTTATATATAAGAATTTGTATAACAGTTGTCTACAAATTATATTTTGTTCGAAGGATACTACCAACCAATATCCTTTCCAATCAAGAATAATCATAATATAATTTATTTTACAATTAAAAAAATTCTTGGTTGTTTCATAAAACCTTCACTGTTAGTATGTTCTTACACTTAGAATAATCATTGACTACATCATAAATTGTGTATTAAACCTCAAGGAAAGATCCTACTCTCTACAAACAATAATGTTTCAAAATATTTTGTCAACCAGAAGAGATATCAGAAATCGAAATTTCCTGAAACTCAATAAGAAGGACAGCATAGGGTATATTAATAACATTTACAGAACATGTAAAATTCTAATGGTTGATCAATGTCAGCGAGGCAGTCACTCTGCAAATATGTTCTGACTCCTTATCACCTTCCTAGGTTTTCCTTGGGACTAAGTAATGATCTGCTAGTTCAAGGGAAAACTTGTAGCCGCAGAATAGAACACAGTCAAGAAACTTGTATGATATTCAGGGTTAATAGGAAAAATCAGAATAATTTATCCATTTATACCTAGAATTCTCAACAATAACTTTGTTAGAGCATTCAGTTGCCAACAATGTCATGAATTTTGATTAGATATGTTCTTTGCAATTGTGTGTTTTAAAACATTATTACTGTCTTTTTGCATACTCTTCATAAAGTTCCATTGGCCTTATTACTAACTACACTTTGGGGGAAGAAAAAAAAAGAAATTCAATTATTAAAACAATATTTCTTAAAAGTGACCATTACATCTGTCATTATAAACACAATAATTTGGTTGTTAAAGGCTTAAGAAATTCAACCATGTGCTTAAAATAGCCACTTTTAGCAACATGAAAATATTGATGAATGTTTTAATCCCATATATTTTCACATAGATACTCCTCAAACTGCAGTTTTCCAAGAGTATTTATATGAATTTATTTCAAATGCTTGCAATACATTGGAAATTATGACTCCAAAAAAGTATTGCTTCATGCAAATGGAATGCATTATTCAAGTATCTAGAGTTTGCATTTTTTTCCAACCTTCAAATAAGAAAATAGAATAAATTGTCATATCATTCAGAAAAAAAATTTCTCCTATCTTTATGTTTTTCCTTAATATATCAAAGAAAATACTCTGTTGATTAGAATCTTTGTCATGATCCTCTGCACTAAATTGCATGTATTGTTACTTCTCTAACATTGTAACAACTTTTACATCACAAGCAAACAAAATCAAATGCATAGATATATCTGTGCTGCATGACATACTCTTTTTTTTAAAAGATTTATTTATTTATATATTTGACAGAGAGGAGAGAGATCACAAGCAGGCAGAGAGGCAGGCAGAGAGAGAGCGGGAAGCAGGCTCCCTGCTGAGCAGAGATCCTGATGAGGGGCTCCATCCCCAGGACCTTGAGATCATGACCTGAGCCGAAGGCAAAGGCTTTAACCCACTGAGCCACCCAGGCACCCCTGTGTGACCTACTCTTATTACATAAAGGGCAAAGTACTCTAATTTTATAGTAAAAGTCAAAATATTTATATTACAAAAATTTGCATTACAGGCTTTTAAAAATATCAAAAAATAGTGCTTTTTAGGAGATAGAAATTATAGTGATATACTCCTATCATGCTAATGGCGGGAAACAAGAAAAATATCTATATTGTAAGCTGTTTCTTAAGGAAGAGTAATACTGTATGAATGAAGACGTAATTTGACAGGCAAGATGACTAACAGAATCTGTACAAAGCATAGCAAACACATCTTTTGGGTCTGGTCAGGGAGTGCATTGGAATATGGAGTGCAATAATGGAAAAACACTTAAAGGAAGATAAATTTGAACTTACTGTGGACTGAAGGAAATATTAACTCTTCTAACACTATATCCTTGGGCTATCAAGGTTATGAAACGTTCTGACATTCATAAAAGTGTGACAAAATTTCATACACCTCACATTATTTCATAATATTTCAAACTTTTGTTTTGCTACTGGCTATTGCGCTAAAAAAATCTACTCACAGAATCTGAATCTATAAAACAAAATTGATTCCTATTAGAAGTGACAGTCCTTAGAGAACAAGTGACAGTTCCATACATAGTCTTTCAAGTTCTCTGCTTGACAGAATGAATAGGGTGAATGATAAACTATTATCATACGCCATAAGCTGCAAGAAAAAATGATTTCTACTTCAATATCTTATAAATAGGTCTGAGACAATAACTTTTCAAGTATTTTTATTAAGCAGTTTCTAAGACAGAGAAACGGTGATTTAATGAGCACACTCAAGGCTACATCAGCCCAGAGCCTATTGAATTGTCAGGATACGGTGCCGGTAAACGGAGAGAGTTATCAGAGAACTCTGTAGTAGCATAATAAACGAGGAGCTCCTAGGTAGAGTTGCTCTGCTTTGCGATGGAAGATATAAACCTCTCATGCCTAGAGAGGTTTTCTGTATATTTCCTCCTTCTCAGATAGATTTCCAAAGATATAAATGGAAGAAACTGGACAACTCCTTTGACAACTTAGAATCTAAGTTAGTTGGTGCCCCAAGGCTCACAGCACCTTGTGGGCTACATTTGCCTATCTGCTGGGACTGGAACGGCCTAAACTTGCACAAGAGGAACTAACTCAGCTGTAGCCAGGATATCAGCCCTCAGCCTGAATGAAACTCACTGATATGAGGAGAGAGGTCCTTAAAGTCCATTTAAAATCCCCTTTATATCTGTTGAAAAGAATTTTGGTAAAGGATAGAATCATGACATATTAAGAGATGGAAATATCTTCTCATCCTTTCTATTGGCACAATCACTATTCTGACTAAACTCCTTGAAGATATTATTTATATTTTTAAATAAATGAGAAAGTGGATACAGTGGAGCTTTTCAAGTCTCCTACCATACTGTCATTTCAAAATGAAAACACAAATTACTGACATGCTCACGCTTTCATCAGATACATCTGAATAATCCCTGCTCAGATATTTGAGGAGCAAAAAGAAAGCACCTACAAAATAAGGATCAGGTTCATTAATTTTATTCTGAATACAGAATATTCTGAATTCTAAATATTTGATTCCTTAAGATGAAAAATATTTGGCTGAGCTGACAGTACAAATAAAGAAAAATAATGACATAATCACAGTGAGTAGAGATCATAAAATTAACTCAGATGATAGTAGTTATTAGTGACAAATGAGATGGGGTTTTAATGCTGCTATAATTTATAATTAACCTTAGTTATTTAACATGGCTTTGCTATTCTAAGGGTATTTTGAAAGCTCAAAATTTCTAAAACTGAAATAAGTGATTACGTGCCCTGTATGAACATCATCTTCATCCAGAAAAATTTCATTGCAACCTAGGTAGGCTCTGGACCTTGCACACATTCATTCATTCATTTATTCATTCATTCATTTAGCAAATACGTAGTCAGCACCTATTTTGTGCCAGTTGCTACAATAGGTCCTGGATACCTGTGACCTCTCTCACCACTAATCAGTTATACTCAAGTTTATCCTCCTCCCCACCTCTTAGAACACTTTTGTTAATTTACCGATGTATAGCTATATTCTATAGCTTGTATTAGTTTATTATTGATTCCAGGACATTATTTCATATCCTCAGACTAGCAGGCCAAAAATAAAACTCCATTTTAGCTATTCAGTCTCTCTCCAAGGTACCTTATGTATCTTTTTCTGTATTTCATCTTTTAGCTTTTCAGACCTCTTTCCTCTGGTCCTAATGGATCCTGCCCTTTTTAAAAGTAATATTAGTAATGCTTTTTCCCTCTGGGGCTTCTATCAAAATACAACCCAATCTTCAGAGCCCAGTGTATATTCTATTACTTCCATGACAACTTACCTCATTGTTCAGACCACAATCGACACAATTTGTTTTTCTCGGTCGTATCAGACTTTAATGAATTGATATCTGAATAGTACTTAAGGACTTCATAGGCATGCTAGTTATAAATTTGTAGGAAACCAGAAAAAATATCTGCCACCTCTTCTTGAGTACCACTAACAAGGCCACATTCTCCTAGGAATTACTCAATGACTATTTAAGTGATTGATCACTTACTCTGATTAGAGTATCTATTAATTTATTTTAAATAACATATCTAGTATTGAGGTTTGAAAATATATAATGTATAGGCAGAAATATATTCAATATCACATCTCAAATTACGTGCATAAATTATCCTCATAAATATTTATGGTCTTTCAGAAACTTCTTTGCTTAACAACCAACAAAACACCTATGTTTCTAAATAATTTATCCCGGACTCAGCTGATACTTATTTCCAGTCATAGTCAATAGCAAAACTCTATCACACAAATAACTCTTGGCTTTTACTGTAAGGTGATTTGACTCATAACCAAGAAGCATTTGATTCCTAACCAAGAAGCACTGAGCTTGGATGTTCCTCTGACAATTCAAACTCAGACATTTAAATCTGAACTTATTCTTTAGCACTGCTGTTCTTCCTGTATTGACTTACGCCTTCTGTTTTTTATTGATGGATTATAATATTTCTTTACCTATACTTCTGTTTTAAGCTACTTCTATTTAAATGGATTCAAAATTTTGGAAAATCCAGTATATGGATAAATAAATATTCTCAAAACGTGTCTTTCTTATTGAGATCCCTTGATAATTCAATCAAGACTTAATCCACTGATATTTCTACTTAGAAAAGTTTATCTTCTTAGTCAAGTCCATCCCAAAGAGTCATCAAATATTATTGTTTATTATAATACTGCGTAAGATCCTTCCATTCCACAATTCCCTTCTCCTTCCGAAAGCCACTTTACCAGGTGATATTAACTCTTCTCTGAATTTTTGAGAAAAATTAAAACTTTTCTTTTACGTGGCATAAGAAATCATTTATAGAATTCAGATTACTCCCACATAGTGTCCTAGAACATATACATTCATCGTTTACTGTCCTATTGTCTGGTTTTAATTCTTTGCATTACAATTGAAAGGATTTTCTAATGTTACTTAAAACATCAAGTTTAAGCTCATTTCTCACTGTAACTCCAGATCAACCTGTGCTTTTATAAGGCTGTTCTATTCACTATTCCCCACGTGAACAATTTCTTTACTGCATCTTTAACGTGATTTTTCTTCTTGGATCTATTGAGTCTTAGTTGAGTGTTCTTGTTTTATCTGTGCTTTCAATGAACTTTTAAAAGCTTCTCTGTCTTTTCATATATATGAATCTCCTTAGGACTTAGACTTGATCTGTAATTCCCTTAATTCGTATTCTATTGCTTATACTTAGTAATTACCAGAAGAAAAATATACTGTTTTTATCTTGTTTTTATCGTTTTGTAGGTAGCTGTCTCATTCTTAAATATTAACTGTATTTACTTGAATTTTAAAGGTAAAATCTGGAGGAGTCTATCTTTCTAAAATTCTGTTATTTATCATCCTATTTTGCAAGAAGGTAATTGATAACACAATGTCCCCTGACTAACCATAGTTAAAAAGCACAATGTACTAAGTGTAAGGGTCATTTTAAAGTATACTTTCATTGAGAGGGATAAATCTGCAAGTGGCCTATACACAATATCCAAAAAGAAGTAAATGTCTTTTTTTCTCTTTTTTTTCTTTTAAAGATTTTATTTATTTATTTGATAGAGAGAGAGGGAGAGAGAGAGGGAGAGAGAGAGAATGAGAGGGGAGAAGGTCAGAGGGAGAAGCAGACTTCCCACAGAGCTGGGAGCCCGATCTGGGACTCGATCCCGGGATCATGACCTGAGCCGAAGGCAGTCGCCCAACCAACTGAGCCACCCAGGCGCCCCAAGAAGTAAATGTCTTAAGCCTATAAGGAGAATCTGGTCCTACCAGAAAGATTGAAAATTGTTCTTCTGCTTCTCCCATGTTCTGTCTCAGAGTAGTTAATGCTGATGGTAAGAAGCAAATGATGCTCCTGGAAGTTCTTTGACACATATTTGCAGGAAAGCAATCAAAGGGACCACGTTTAGTTTATTCTGCAAAACTAGATTTCCTGATTTCTATTATAATAATGGACACAGTATTAAACTTTTGTTTTGCTTTAGCACTGTCTCAATTATCCTAGATAAAAACCTCTCCATTTCTCTCACACTAATTATAAGGTATGAGTCAGTATTTCACTTCCCTTATTCCACTAAGAGAAGATGGAGAAAGAATTTTAATCACTGCATATTTGCAGATTTCTAGCTTTCTTTAGACTTACTCTGATCAAAGTCCAACATACCTCTTTTGATCATCATCAGTGAGATATGTTCCTGTGAAAACATCAAGGTGGATGCATCTTGCAAGTCAATAAGGGATTAAAATAATTCTCTCAAGTAAAGCTAATTCCACTGGGCATACACTGCCTGTGGAGTTTCTAAAGTTTGGGTATGAAATGAGTTGTTCAAACATCTTGATTGAACAAATTTCAAGGATAAGGAAAAATATAAACATGGATATTAATATTAAGGGCATTAAAGTAATTGAAATATGTCAAACCCCATGTCAGACCTTTTGGAGTATACAAAAAGTAATGTATCTGTTCTTAACTTATATAATTCACAATAAAATTCATATTACAATGGGGTAATATATAATTTAATTTATAATATAATGGAGCATATGGTTATTATTTTCTAGAACTCACAGCTAAGCAATAGTATACAATGTGGGGCGCCTGGGGGGCTCAGGCGTTAAGTGTCTGTCTGGCTCAAGTCATGATCCTGGGGTCCTGGGATCAAGCCCCATATTAGCTTCCCACTCAGCAGGAAGCCTGCTTCTCCCTCTCATTCTCCCCCTGCTTATGTTCCTTCTCTTTCTCTGTTTCTTTCTGTCAAATAAATAAATAATTAAATAAATAAATAAAATCTTAAAAAGTATCTTTAAAAGTGTATAATATTGTCTTGAGAAGCTTGTTACATCTGTATCCAATATCCCAGTTTTCAGTTGGTTGACTTTTTCAAAATAGGAATCATTAAAACATTCACTCTTCTGTTCCTTACCTATAACCCTCCTGGACTTGCATATCAGTTGAAAGTCATTTCAAGAAGCAGCATTAATCAATTTAATGTGTAGATATACAGGAAGATAATTGTTTAAAGTGGTATTAGTCAGATCCAGCAATTCCACTTCTGAGTCTTTATTCAAAGAAAACAAAAACACTAACTTGAGGGAGTATCTGCACCCCCATGGTCATTGCAGTATTAGCATTATTTACATTAGCAGAGACATGGAAACAACCTAGGTGTCCACTGAAGTTATATCTAGAATATATTTACTATTACAACCCTGGGAAAAGCTAACATGCCCACCTGGACAATTATAAAACCTCCGGACTAGTATATCTGCTTTTAGTGGCCCTTTTAGTGGTGGTTATTTTCATTTGCTTCCTTGTCATGCAGTTTGCACTATTCTCTGTCCAGTTCAGTTCCTTGTGAAACTGAACCTTCTGGAACAACATCACCTGCCTCCCTTGCTGATTTGCTTTTGGCTGACTCCAGTCAATGGGACTTATAACCAGAAAGTCAGGTGGTAGAAATGAAGATAAATATATTTCTTCCTTATTCCCTGCATGATGTGGGTGTAGTGGTGTCTCTTCATGACTACAGCTCAAGTAGGGAGCCACTCTGCCATAGCTCCAATCTTTCTGAACTATGTAGTAAGTTTCCTCCATCATCACCTTAGTTCAGGTTTCCTGAGTCCTCAACATCCTTTGTTCATTTCCTGAACATTGGCCACACCTCCATAAGTAGTGCCTTCATTAACATCTCTTCCTTCATATGAACCATTTTAAGTAAATCTGATCTCCTGCTGGGATCTTAGCTATTGCAGCATTATATAGTTTCTTTTTCTTTTTTTAAAATTTTTAAAAAAGATTTTATTTATTTATTTGACACAGAGAGAGAGAGATCACAAGGAGGCAGAGAGGCAGGAAGAGAGAAAGCAGGTGGGGAGGGGGGGAGGAGGCTCCCTGCTGAGCAGAGAGCCGGATGTGGGGCTCCATCCCAGGACCCTGAGATTATGACCTGAGCTGAAGGCAGAGGTTTAACCCACTGAGCCACCCAGGCGCCCCAGTTTATTTTTCATACAGTAGCTCGAATGCTCCTTTTAAGATGGAGTTACTTTCTACTTCTGAATTCATTTGAATATTTCCATAATAAAAAATAAAAAAAATACAGAGTATGTGTTTTCTCTGCTCAAAATCCTGCAGGGGCTTTCCATAGTTAGCATAAAAGCTAAACTCTCTATGAGCATCTAAGCCTTGCGTTATCTATCTCCTGAACACTCTGACCTCATTGTCCACATCCCTGCCACCCTGTCCAAAGAACGTTATTTATCTTGGCCTCTTTGCTGTATCTTCTTCCTAGAACACTCTTTTCTTGCCTCAAATCTATTTGTTTTTTCCTTCATTTCTTTTATGTCTCTGCTCAGTCACTTTTTCCTAAAGGACTTCCCTGGACAGCTGACTAGACTGGTTACCCCAAACACTCTCTCACCATGATTTATTTCCTTTAATTCATAATAATTTTCACCATCTGAGTTATAATGAATACATGGGTTTTTTGATGCCTATTGCCCCCCCCCCCCATCCTCCCCTTCCTACTAAATTGCGAGCTACATTAAAGAGTGGTCTGTTTGATTCAATGCTAAACGCATGGGGCATACTCCTGGCATACAGGTGTCTCGTAGAAAGTCTTTATGAAATGAGTGAGTGAGTGAATTAATAAATGAAGAGATTTCTAGACTAATTTTCACCAAATGACTGATTCTGGAATTATTAATAGTAGCATTTTGAATTTTTACTTTTTTCCCTGTTGCATGTATGTATGATTTGCCTTTTAATTAATAGAACATATCCATAAAATGAATTTGTGTTTTAAAAATTTCATTCTGGAGGCATTGTGTAGAATGGATATAGGTAGAGAAAGAGGTCACTACAGTTGGACAATTAGCATTGAGTCCACTGCAAAAAAGAAAAAAAAGATAAGGTCTAATCTAAAGGTATTAATAATATACATGGAAATAAGAGATTTAGAACATTTTAAAGCATCACATTTACAAAAAAAAAAAAAGCTTGGTGACACATGGAGTAAGAAGACAATAGCTGTCGATAAGGACTTTATTTAAAGAGATCAACACATATCTAGTCATTGTTTCTGGACATGACATCAGGACAAGATGCTATTCCAGTCTCCTAAAAAAATTACCAATCAGATGAAATGGGCATTTACTATTCAAATTGATCTTTATATTTCAAGCATAAATTATTTATCTTATTTAAGTCCAATTTTATGTATATTTTAGAATATACAGGAAATAATGAGCATTAGCATGGATATTCGCAGGAGGTGAAATCTAATGGTCGAGATAAAATCCCATCTTTTATTTTTATAATAGATGAATGTTATGAGTGACTGCTCACTGTAACCAGATTTTACGTGTTCCCTGTGATTAAATATTCATCACTCCCTAAATTCTTACCATATACTTGCCATCTCTTATTCTAGCTTCCTTTTGAAAAGAGTACAACACTTATGCTGATCTGTAGCAAATTGGGAAGTTGTTTAATGGTTTGGAAAACTCTCACAGCTGACTGAATTGAGAATAACACACTCATTATTATTTATGACTCTATTTCCAGGTCTTTATAGGTCAGCTTATTGAATTCACTGAATATGTTGCTTTTCCAGCTCAGCAAAGCCAATTTTGCAGGCTACTTTGCGGTAGAAAGATCTGTAGCAATGTAATAGAGTCTATTTCTTTAAATATAGACACACCTGGAGTGCCTTTAATTTAGGATAATTTACTCTAAATGAAAATCTATTGTTTATTAACCTTTGTCATGAAGAGTTCCAAAACTTTAAAAAATAATAACAACTAAGAACAGTGATTCCTTAGTGTGTTCTGTAGATCATTCTTTCAATGAGACTGTATGAATCATTACTTGAAATAAGTTTTTCTTCAGAAAAGCCATGGGTTTAAGTGAGTTTGTTAAGAGATTACTATGACAATCTGTATTATGAAATTTAAAAGGAGGGGTTATGGCAAATGGATTTATTTTACTTTTTAAAAAAGATTTTATTTATTTATTTGACATACAGAGTGAGAGAGAGCACAAGCAGGGGGAGCAGACAGGCAGAGAGGGAGGGAGATGCTTAACCAACTGAGCCACCCAGGTACCCTGCAAGATGGGTTTATAAACTTTTTTTTTTAACATGATACACTTTGTGATGAATACTTTTAAATACTATTTGTCCATGGCTAAAGTGTTAGAAAATGCTAGTCTACAACAAGTCTATTTCAAAGACCAAATGTCGATATAATAAGAAGGCTTAATAATTTAAAAACAGAGCATTTTTGTTGTTGTCTTAGGTAATTCATAATTTTAACATCAAAATTTGCCCCTTTATTCCATGGGAAATATGGGATATTTTGGCTTAAAGAGCACATATTTAATCCTTATACTCTTTTTAAAAATACATAAATCTTACAAAAAAAAGATAGTCTATTAAATAATTTTTTTCAAGTAATTTTTAAATAGTATTTTACTTATTTTGAGGAAAATAACACAAACCTTTAAATATAGAGTTACTGGTCATGAATATATAGTATAATGCATGGAAATTTAAAAATAGATGATGAAGATATTGCCTTTTAATCTTTCTTCTCTTCTGTTTCTAATTTCTGATTGTTACTGATGAAATCTCCACCACCCACAATCCTGATTTGCTTAAGCTAATTATTGCAGTTCTTTGTCTCACCAGAATATGAGAATTATATATGTTGACAATACCAGAAAAGAGGGGCACCTGGGTGGTTCAGTGGGTTAAACCGCTGCCTTCAGCTCAGGTCATGGTCTCAGGGTCCTGGGATCTAGCCCCGCATTGGGCTCTCTGCTCAGCAGGGAGCCTGCTTTCCCCTCTCTTTGCCTGCCTCTCTACCTACTTGTGCTCTCTCTCTCTCTCTCTGTCAAATAAATAAATAAAATCTTTTAAAAAACAATGCCATAAAAGAGTTTAAGAATAGAATAATAGAATATGAATCACATTATATATATGTAAGGGAGGGGCAGAGGGAGAGAGAGAATCTCAATCAGGCTCCAGCTCAGCACAGAGCTCGATTTGGGGCTGGATCTTACCACCTGGATATCATGAATTGAGCCCAAATCAAGTCTGATGCTTAAGCCACTGAGCCACCCAGGTGCCCCTAAAATATTTATTATTATTATTTTTTTAAAGATTTTATTTATTTGACAGAGAGAGAGATCACAAGTAAGCAGAGAGGCAGGCAGAGAGGGGGGGGAAGCAGGCTCTCCACTGAGCAGAGAGCCCGATGAGGGACTCGATCCTAGGACCCTGAGATCATGACCTCAGCCAAAGGCAGAGGCTTTAACCAACTGAGCAGCCCAGGCACCCCAAAATATTTATTTTTAAAAGCTATTTTTCAGTTGACATGATTTTTACTTTTTAAATGTCCTGCAAAATAAAAGTAAATATTTTGCTTTAAAATTAATAATTAAATTTGATCTTTAAACATCTATTTATTAAATAGTTTTTCCATGCCAGATACAGGTATTTTTAGTGGAGCAAACAATTTTTAGTATGCTCAGAAGCATACTTGAAATATTTTATTTATTTATTTATTTATTTATATTTTTTTGAAGATTTTATTTTTTTTAAGGTAATCTCTACAGCCAAGGTAGGGCTAGTGCCTACAACCCCTATTTCGAGAGTCACACACTCTGCTAAGTGAACCAACTAGGTGTTCCATACCTGAAGTATAACTATATGTTACTTATTTGTTCAGGAAAATTTTTCTTTGAATTGCAATGAAATTACGTTGTGGTAAATTATCTAACTTTCCACCTGAGATATAACATGAAAAACTGAAATGTTCAGAAAAGTTGACTTTTCTACTCTAGTTGTCAACATGATGGTTACTACCTCAACAGGTGCTACAGGCTCAGATGTAAGAGTTAAAATATTTTTTGTTTGTTTGAAAGCTTACTCTAATAGGTGGAAAAATTCTGTTTTGAGAGTTAGAACTCCTAAATTCTATTGTACATGCATCAGTGAGTTTTTAAATTTAAAATACTATCTAAAGTAGTCTGCTTTAATTCTCAGAGCCTCAATTTCTCCCTGCAAAATATTAGGGAGCTAGTTTTGAAGGTCTTTTCTGCAATAAAAATGTGAAAGTAAGGTAGGTACACATTTTAGTATACACATTTTAGTATGGCATGTAATCATTCACATATTTTCCCTGGTGATTATGGAAAAATAAATTCTATGCTGATCTGAATTGGCCTGATAAGGAAGCTAACAGTGGGTTGGAAATATTGGAGTAAACATAACTTCAAATTAACACAGTTAAAAAAATTCGCACTAATGTTCATAAATTATTTTTTGGATTAAAAAGAAAAAGAAATATGCCCACTTAATGAATTCTATTTGATGAGGTTAAATTATAGAAGACTAAGAATTTCTGATAATAGCAAACTCAGAATTGTTTTCATTGACTTAAAATAACACATAGAAAGTAAATAAAATTTTCTCCAATTTATCAGGAGTACTGAGTTGGAAAATTTTATATATTTGTGGAAAATATTAAATTAACGTGCACCATTTTCTTAATAGAATATGAAATTGCATGATACTTAGCACCAATAACATTATTCTAAGATAATTTACCTTTATATTTTGAAAAAGAATCACTCCAGAGTGCCTGGGTGGCTCAGTTGGTTAAGCCACTATTTTGGCTCAGGTCATGATCCTGGAGTCTCAGGATCAAGTCCCAAGTCAGGCTCCCAGATCCATCGGGAGTCTGCCTCTCCCTCTGACCTTTTCCCCTTTCATGCTCTCTCATTCTCTCTCCTTCTCACTCTCTCAAATAAATAAAATCTTAAAAAAGAAAAGAATCACTCCAATAAATTTGAATAGTTATGCAAAATAACATACAAGAACTTACCATTTTTTAACATTAGCAGTGTACTGTTACTTTTTGAATATTATTAAAATAATGACCTTTATTCTGGGTGACCTATAGGTATTTGACATTTAATTAGAATGGAAAAGAGTGCATTTGCCTGATTCTCTGGATAGTCATTAATGTTAAATTGTTCTTCTCTGGGGGGGTAGTTTTTCCATATTCTAAGTCATTCTAATAATAAACTGTTTTATTTATTTGATACTCTTGGAAATTAAGATTACAGCAGCAGTCATTTTAATACACGTGTGATAAAATTCAATTCACTTATGATTCCTTCACATAGCTTATAGTTTGCTACCTTTCCTCTTAGGAATGATTTAAATTATACAAGTTTGCAAAGTAATTTTAAACGGTTTATCTATTATTTAAGTCATAGGATTTTTGTCATTTAAAAGTTGTGAATGATGATTACTAGGAAAAAAATGACTAAATGGAAGGAATCTGTATTTTACTAAAGACCATTTATTTGGCAAGCAAGAAGTTCAAGGTTTTTGTTGTTGTTGTCTATTGAATGAAATTTCATGGGAGGTTTGAGACATTGTCAAAATTAATTTTTTCAGATGAGGAGGCATACACATCTTAATTCTCTATAAAATTATTTATGCCAATTATTTATTGAATAGGTATCAGTTCTTAGGAAATGAAAACCTATTTTCATTCATACAATGTTACTGACAGAAAGAATATTTGCATCTTCTTGTCCTGATGTGAAAACTGAGGCCCAATGAAATTAAATAAACTTTCCGTGATCAAATGCCAAATTAATATCAGAGTCAAAAATAGGACCCAAATAAACACTCACTTACACCATTGCATCTGCTCACCTACCAAGTTCTGTACACGTTTTTGCTTTTCACCTGTCTTCACAGATAATTTTTCTTTTTCTTTTTTAAAGATTTTATTTATTTATTTGACAGAGAGATTACAGGTAGGTAGAGAGGCAGGCAGAGAGAGGGAGAAGCAGGCTCCCTGCTGAGCAGAGAGGCTGATGCGGGGCTAGATCCCAGGACCTGAGATCATGACCTGAGCCGAAGGCAGAGGTTTTAACCCACTGAGCCACCCAGGCGCCCCTCACAGATAATTTTTCAATCCTCTTTTCTAAAGCCAATCTATCCACTTATGCATGAAATGCTACCCTACGCTAGCACATTCAAAGAAAAAAATCCAACCGTTTTCCCCTGTCTTACATCAAATTTTTTCTCTTTGGAATCACTCTTGTGAGTATGCAAACATGCTTTATCTTTCCCTTCCCTCACCCCAGTTTGGTGCTTATCAATTTATTTTTGTTTTGTTTTGTTTATCATAGTTTATTGACTCTCAGCTCCAAAATTATCTTTTTCAACTAGTTTTTGAAAATGGAGTTAAAATGGCCCTTTAATTTTTTTTTTTTTTTCTTGCCAGCTAGCACTATGATAGACTTGGTCAGTAGAAGGCACTGGAGAGACATTTTAGGGAGAGGGATTTTGCTCTCTGGTTTCAGTGTGCCTACTTACCAGCTTCCTGCAATGAATGGGATCTCCAATGCTTGCCTCCTGCAGAGCATGGTGGCCAGGAGAACTTAGAAGATTCCCTCAGAAGTCCCCTCAGGTGATTTTGTAGCAGGATATCTCTTTTGGGACACCTAGAGGGAAGATTTCTAAAGGACAGTTTTCTAGAAAGTTCTGCCACAGCTGCTCCACAGTGATTTCACTGCCATCCTTTTAGCTATGGCTGCACTCTCTTCAAGGAGTTCTGGATCTCAGGTGGGGTGCTTCCTTGGGTGCTCTATCTCAGCCCTAAGACAGTAAGTATTTGCTCCTTATACAGGCATACTTTGCTTTATTATGCTTTGTAGATATTGTGCTTGTTACAAATTAAAGGTTTAGGCCTTCGCAAAAGAAGTAACTAAAGATGTGGTAGAAGCAGAAAGAGAACTAGAATTAGAAGTAGAGCCTGAAGATGTAACTGAATTTCTGAAACCTCATGATAAAACTTGAATGGATGAGGTGTTGCTTCTTACAGATGAGCAAAGAAAGTTGTTTCTTGAGATGGAATCTACTTCTGGTGAAGACTGTTAAAATAAAGAATTTAGAGTATTACTTTATGAACTTCATTGATAAAACAGTGGTAGGGTTTGTAAGGATTGACTGTAATTTTGAAAGAAGTTCTATTGTTGGTAAAATGCTATCAGACAGCATTGCTTGCTACAGAGAAATTATTAGTGAAAGGAAAAAATCAATCAGTACAATAAACTTCACTGTTGTCTTTTTTTCAAGAAATTGCTACAATCATCCCAGCCTTCAGCAACTACTACCCTGATCAGTCAGCAGCCATCACCACAGAGGCAAGACACTCTACTTATCAAAAAGATTTTGACTCACTGTAAGTTCAGATGAAGGATAGCATTTTTAACAATAAAGTATTTTTTAATTAAGTTACATACATTTTTAAGTGATAATGTTATCACACACTTAGTGGACTACAGTATAAAGTAAACATAACTTTCATATGTAGTGGGTAACCAAAAAATTCACTGGACTCACTTTATTGTGATCTTCACTTTATTGAGGTGGTCTGAACTAAAACCACAATATTTCTGAGGTGTGCCCTGGAAATCTATTTCTGTCTCTTTTAGAGTTCTTTTAACTTCATGTTTTCTAATTCTTCCTTACTCCAAAACCTTCTCGTAGTTAGTGATTCTTTATATAAACTTTCCATGTTTAAAATTTCACCGTGTTTTTGTTTCTCTTCATTAGGTTCTGGCTGGTAAACCCAGCAACCTATGAACAAAATTTCAACTTTGCAGTTTTAAAGATTCTATGTATTTACTATTTTAAATTCCATTTCCCCCATATTTGCTTAGCTCTATTCTACAGAAACTTATCTTGTCAAAGTTACCAATGACTTTCTTATCCTTAAATTCAAAAGTTAATTATCAGGCATCATTCTATTTGACCTCTCGACAGCATTTGATACAGCTGATCAGTCAGTCCTCTCTGATGATTTACTCCCTGCAATCTCTGCACAGCAAGCTCCCTTGGCTTTTATTCTATTTGACTGTGTCTTGATTTCAGTTCTAGGTTCTTTCTTTTTATCTCTAATTTGGTAATGTTTTAATGCCCAGAACATCATTCATTAATCTTTTTCCATATTTGTGTATACTTCTTCGGTGATACCATCTCATATCCTGGTTTTAAATGATATCTATATGCCAACAGTTTCCTAATTTATATCTCCTAGCATATCTCCACAACACCTGAATGATGCATTCAACTGCCCACCCAACATCTCCACTTACAGACTTCAAAAAAATCTTTAAGTCAGTGTTCCATAGTATCCTTTCTCAACTGGGGCTTAAGCCAAAAAACTTGGAATCATCCCTGATTCCTCTCTTATCTCTTATTTCCCATCTAATTGATGGTACTTTAAAATATAATTAGAATGAAAACACTTCTCACTGTTTTCATTGTCACTACCTTATTACTCTTATTTGACTTTTCAAATATCTCACCTCTGCTATTACAATCACCTTCTAACTGATTTCCATTTTCTACTCTTGTTTCCCTGCAGTATACTCTCAACACAGCAACTAGAGAATCCATTTAATTGTGTACACCAGATCAAGCTCTCCTCTGCTCGAAACTCTGCAATGGCTTCCATTACACTCCAAGGAAGTGCCAAAGTTCTTAAAATTGCTTACAAGCCATTCAATGATTTATTTCCTCACTTTCTCTAAATTTTTCTAACAACTTACCCCCTGGATCACTCTGCTTTAGCCACACAGGCTTCCCTGCTTTTCCTCAAAGAGTAACAAGCAAAAATATTTTATAAAAATAGCAATGTTGATAAGGGATGTAGGAACTTACATATTTTATCTATATCCCAAAAAAATTATTCATCAAAATAATTTTATAATTGGATCAAGATAAATTTCCTCTACTATAGCTTTACCTATGAGATGTGCCCAAAGATTCAGAGTATACTTTAGTCTAAGGATCCTATTATAATCTCCAGATTTCATCTCTATAAACTTCAGTTACTAAAATATTAAAGTAGCTTTATGAATTAATTGAGTTCCCTAAATCCTAAATTAAAATCACTGGAAATGGTTCAATGGTTTAAGTAGCTTTTGCTTCATTACAACGTTTCACAATTTTTGTTAGTCCTCTTACAAATTGTTATATCCTTTAATTTTATCATTGTTATATAAAAAAGGCATGAATAAAAAATGAAATTCTTCTTTAATGTTTAATTGAGAAAAATAATTGTTCCTGCACTGTGTGGTCTCTTGGTCAATGCTATATATATTATTTAATACGTACAAAAATGCTTATGAACTAACTGAAGTTCAGGTTTTGTTTTTGTTCTTTTTTTCATGAAATGGACTTTGTTTCTGATTTATTATGCTAACAATGAAAATGGAACAAATTTTTCTTGTAGACAATTTATTTTTAAATATCTCATTGAATTGAGAGGAATTCTGATGAATTTATGTTCTATGAATATACTAATAAAGCAAGGAGGTGAGGCAGTATATCCTATTTAATTTGCCTTTCTGTTGTCCATTCAATAAGGGAATTTTAGTGAAATCCAAATCAATGTGCTCTTCATGACTGTGTTCCCAGTACTCACTGTAAGCGCCATCATAACACACTATGGTAGGTTTCTCTCTCATTCCAGGTAAATCATATATCAGCAGATGGTAAAAAGAAACTAAAATTCCTAAGACCTAGAATAAACTTTTCATTTGTTGATTCAACAAGCACTTTTTGAGTACTAATTATGCCAAGAACTTTATGGGCAAGAACTTCAAGTCTGATTTTCTGAAAAATATAAACAAATAGATAAAAACAGACTACAACTAAGCAAGAAAATAGTAGGTGAAAGTGCTAAGAATAGAACCCATTGGATGTGGCATGGGATTAATTAGAAACAATAGGCCATGCTATGATAAAGGTGAACATCTTCTAGGCAGTAGGGCACCAGAGAAAGGGTGCAGTGGGCAGTTCATCCCAGCAGGTAGGATTATATTATCAATGGCATTGTACAGAATTGTCAAGGTATAGTAATACTAAAAGCAGACTGACTTTCAGCCACTTTATTATTGTCTTTAATAATCTATAAACTACGCCTCCCCTTTCATTGTTTGCACCTGAGAAGGCTATTCCTATCACCACCATTCTCTTCTGCTCCCAGGCCACTGATTCTAGCCCCCAGAATAGGCTAGTACAAATATGCTATAGAAGAAATAAACCTGACCTGTTTAAGAAACAGAAAGACTATCAGTGCACGTAAAGGATACTAAGTGGTGGGAGGAGATTAGGTCAGGGAAGGAGTAATCATGGTACTGATACATGCATTGTAGGGCAGGGATATTAGGATTTTGTCCTAAGGGTATAAATCTTAAGTTTGAAATTAATGCATTCATACTTGGAAAGTTCTATCTGGTTGTTAGTTAGAAATTATTGCTACAGTTAAGCATAAAGTTAGAATAACAGATAGGAGGCTATTTCAACTGTGCAGGAGAAAGATGGTGGTGGGTTATTTTAGGATGGGACTGTAGAAAGGTCAAGAAAAAGAGAAAAAAAACAGATTTAAGATCTAGTTTAGAATACAGCAAAAAGAACTTCTTCAGAAACTGAATATTAAATACAGAGCAAAGTAGAGAATTAAAAGTGATTTTAGAATTTAGGCGTGAGCAACTAGATGGTTCATAGTGTTATTTACTGAAAATAGGGGGTAGGGAAGAAGTCTTGAGATTTTGAAATCTTCCATTTTGACCATGTGAAGTTTTGGATGACTACTGGATATCTAATTAGAGATGTCAAGTTGTTAACTGGGTATGTGTATTTATCTCTCAAGAGGAGTTTAGGCTAAAGCTATAAACTTGGAATTTATAATTGGCAATATAGTATTTAAAAGTATAGAAGAATGTTATTCTTTATGGAGAAAATATGGTGTCCTGGGGCACTGCAACATCAGAGAGTAGAAAAAATTAGTAATGACAATTGAGTAAGAGTGGCCAGATCAATTTTGTCAAAACTTCTGAGAATCCAAGTAAGATGAAAACAAATGAGATGGGGAAAAATATGACAGCATAGAGGTTTTGGGTGATTTTGAAGAGTTAAAAGGACTGATTACAGTGGACTGAAGAGAGAATGATTATTAATAAGAATATTTATTAACTGTAAATAATTACATGTTTTGCTAGAAATGGAAACAGAATTGGAACAGTTGGTAGGAATATGAGGAGCTTTGTTTTAATATGTTTGGAACAATAAATCTTTGCAAGTTAATTAGAATGATCCAATATGGAACTAATTGGTAACATAAAACATAGAAGGGTCACTGATGTACAGAAATATCAGTGGGCTCCGCCCTTGACAAAAGCAGAGACACTATAGCACTGTGGCAAAAAGTAAAGGCTTTCAGATTAGGTTCCAAGTTCTCTGCTCTCTTTACCAAAGACAGTAATGTGTGTATGTATGAGTTTGTGCTTGTGTGTGTCATTTTTCACATTATACCTCACCGACAAAAACTGTTGAAGTAAAAAGCTTTTGTATTTTTTTTTGCTTTTGTATTTTTTAATGTTGTAACTTGAACTGTGAATGTCATCATAGGTTAAGTGATCATGAAACTAAATAGTATTTAAGGTAAATCTGTAAGATTTTAGAAGCATATATTGTCTGCGCATTTCTGTTTTAAAGATACTGTTTCTCAAGTTTCTTTAGAGAAGAATAACATTATTCCACACTTACAACTAGAAGACTATAGTCTAGTTTTGTGGAGAAGACTATTTCTTTGATGATGCCTGGTGTTACCATTAATTAATCAGACAGTAAACAGAAGAGAGAAAAAAAAGGACAAAAATGGAGCACCTGGGTGGCTCAGCGGGTTGAGCCTCTGCCTTTGGCTCAGGTCATGATCTCAGGGTCCTGGGATCTAGTCTCATATCTGGCTCTCTGCTCAGCAGGAGCTGAAAGCTCTCTCTGTCTCTGCCTGCTTCTCTGCCTACTTGTGGTCTCTCTCTCTCTATGTCAAATAAATAAAATAAAATCTTAAGAAAAAAAGGACAAAAACAAATTAAAAAGTAACAAAGACCAGTAATAGACTGTGGTAATGTGTTTGATTAATATTTGCCTTACTCGCTTATAAGAGTTGAAAGTTTTCTTTTTTGTTTCTTTTTCCTTTGTAAAAATAATATATGTATATAATACACTAAATAATGACCATTAATACTGAAAAACATGGAAAATTGTCAGATTTACCTATGCTTGCTTTGGAGAAGTAAAACCAAACAAAACATAGAAATTACTCAGGAGTATAATCTACTTTGTAGATCTTACATTGTGATTTATGAATCCTCTTTTTATATTGATTTGTCCTTTGTCATTTTGTTGCTTTTCATTAGGGTTTTTAGTTGTGGCTATAATTTTTATGGACAAATGAGTCTACATCACTAGTATCTGATCAACTGTGCCATTTCCAGTGGAGTAAAAAATGTTGATAACCTCTCCCTTCTCGTGTTGTTATTATTACATAAAGAATCTTTTGGGATAAATTAATTACAGCTTTGCATAAAAGGAATTTATTCTTACAAAATAGAGGTAGTATCTATTGCCTTAAGTTACATTATTGAGTTTCCTTGTTATTTTATTATTTTTTTATTATTAAACTATACACCTCTAAGCTTAGGCAATACTTCATTTTTTAATTGCAAATGTTTTTTTCCTTTCATATTTTGCTACAGAAAATAAATGTTTATGCACATAAACACACATGCTGCTACATATTTCTTTTAAGAGTCAGTACGTATTCTGGTTTGCAAGATCTGAGAAATCTTTATCCTGTCATCTCAAACAAGATAAACAACATGAATTCCAAGATAGGAAGCAAAGTTTATTTGCATATCTCTAACCTTCTAAATAATCGCTGACTATGATAAAACTGAATTTTCCTAAAAACCTTTTGGCTTAACTATATATAGAATTGCATTCCCTTGATATTTTGAATAGCACGCTTCAACTTTCCAAACCAATCATTAGAAAAGAATCCACCCAAAGTTGGATAGTTATGTGTACATTTAAAATATGTATATAGTAAATAAATATTTATGTACATATTACAATATGTGAATATTCATATACATGTTTATGTACATATTATAATATCATGAAACCAGTTAAAACCAGTGGAAATGATAGTTACATAATGTTAAAACATGTTTATTGCATAGCAACATGCAACATTGTTTTGTTGCATCTTTGTAAGAGAAAATAAAGAAAAATGAGTAAATCAAATTGGGTAACCTCTGTGTGTGTGTGTGTGTGTGTGTGTGTGTGTGTGTGTGCATATTTATACAATTATTCACTCTCAAAAATGAAATTTCCATATTTTTTCCAATTCTGTTGAAATTTTTAAACCTTTGGGTATTCAAGAAAAACACAGAAACGATTATGCAAAATCCTATTCCTCGCTTATTTAAAAAGATAATAGAAGTCATTCACTATTTCTTAGACTATAACTCAATTATGTATTTCTTTCATTTTGCCTTCTCCTCTGATCCTTTCTGCAGCAAAGCCAACTGAATTTATTTCAGTGTCAGCTGTTATATTTCAATACAAGACAAAATAGACATTTCACTTGAGTCATTTTGTCTCCTTTTACTCTTTTCTGAAGCTCATTTTGTCTACCGCAGTTCTCAATGAAAATCCATACTGTCTACCAAAATTTATATCCTCCTATTTTTCTACACCAAATCACCATAATTTATACATTATAATAAGATACATTAATTTATAAACAATATAGAATATTGGAATAGATTTTCTTTTGTGAACCTAAGAAATAACTAAACACAGAAACACATAATGGGTCTAACAATGAAAAAAAAAACAAACATGAGGGGCACCTGGGTGGCTCAGTGGGTTAAAACCTCTGCCTTCAGCTCAGGTCATGATCTCAGGGTTCTGGGATAGACCCCCACATTGGGCTCTCTGCTCAGCAGGGAGCCTGCTTCCCCCTCTCTCTGCCTGCCTCTCTGCCTACTTGTGATCTCTCCCTCTGTCAAATAAATAAGTAAAATCTTAAAAAAAAAACAGACATGAGAATGCAGATTGTGATAAATGATTAAACTGAAATCCACTTAAGTCAAGTTGGTCAGCTGGCTCATGAGTATAAGAGACTATTACTGTAATCTCAAGATTTATTCTTTGACAATAATCTTTTAACATGTTTTCTTTGTTGGTAAAATCTCTGTCATTGTGTTTATTTTTACTTTTTTTTTAAGCTCTGGAAATTGTTCTATGCATTTACTAAATAGAAACCAGAAACTGATAGCTATAAAAGTACTCATAGTCATTTAGTTTAACTCTATCCTGGAAGCACATATATTTTTCTATATTTATTTATTTATTTATTGCTTTTTTAAGATTTTATTTATTTATTTGACAGAGAGAGAGAGATCACAAGTAGGCATAGAGGCAGACAGAGGGAGAGAGGAAAGCAGGTTCCCCTCTGAGCAGAGAACCTGATGCAGAGCTCGATTCCAGGACCCTGAGACCATGACCCAAGCCGAAGGCAGAAGCTTAACCCACTCAGCCACCCAGGCCACCCTATTTATTTATTGTTTTGAGCATTTCTAAATCTCATCTTTTTTACTCTTGCCCTGTTCAGTACTTGTTATGTTTTGCTTGACAACATAATAAGCGGCTCACAACAGGTCTTCAAAATATTGTTCTGTCACTTACCTGAAACCCATCATTTATTTCTATAGGAATTATCTTACAAAAACAAAAGCCAAATTCTTCTCTCAAGTCTCCTTCAAAAATTACCCTATGTACTCTTTCCTTTTGAAAATAAATTCTTCCCTCACTAGGAAAATGGAGACTCTACTTCTTTTAAATATTGTTAGTACTTTAAAATATAATATTACATTTTATATAACTATTAAATACGAAGCATACATATATATGTAAACATATGTAAAGAGAGAGTGCATGCACACAAGCAATATATATTAGGGGCAAACCTATATATAATAGCTCCAGGATTAAGAAAAAAGTGTTTAAACTTAGCCACTTTGAAAGTCCACATAAAAGGATGGAAAATCCTAGATTTGATTAAACTCTTTTTTAGCTCTGGTGGGACAGTGAGTGAATTTGAAGCCTACCGGACAAGTAAATGCTGCCCTCATTGCTCCTTAGTGGGATAAGAACCACATTAATGTCAGATACATCAAGAGCACAATCTGAGCTCTACAACTTAATAGGAAGATGGCTACTGTGCTGTTAACAATTTATTCATTTGTCAAATGGTAATAGTAATATTTACTACATAGGGATAATATAGAAGTTAAATGAAATAAAGTATATTATGTTTGGTAACTAAAGAAAGAAAGAAAAGTTCGTTAGTTCCTATTGCCCTGTTCTTCTTACTTCATCATTTTTTTTTTACTGGAAGCTTTGAAATCTGGGTAGAAATGTATGGAAAATGCTTATCATAACATGTAATTCATTAGTATTAGTTAAGGAAGTGATAGCCCTTCTTATACGTAAACATTTTATGAAAAGAAAATGTTTTATTCTTTCTTCCTGCATATCTAATTTGAAATTATATATAAAGTTATGTTTTTAATGCCCCTAATTTGAGAAATAGGGAATAGATATATACTGTACTTAACGACTATTAGATGCTATAATAAGAGTTAACAAAAATTTCTTTTACTAGCTAGTTACACCGAAAACTATTTCTTATTTTCTAAATTTAATAAATATTGTTTCACTAAGTAAGATGAAGCAGCTGAGCTAATAATAATTAAAACCCCATTTGTAATGTATAGCCTTTGTAACAAGTCAATAGGATGTACATGTCTATTGTGGAATAGCATAGATGGATGTACAGGTAAAAGAATCTCTCATTTTTGATGTCAGAATAGTGGGGGAGGAATGTATGAAGGAAAGGCATATCATGAAAAGATTGAGCCCCGGTCACATTTTTCACCACTTCAGTTACATATCTTAGTATTCATGATTTTTTTTTTTATATCCATGATGATTTTTGAGCACTAGTTTAACTTCCAGCTCCCCATATTTCTTTTTTTTTTTAACTCAGTTAACCAATATGTAATACATCATTGGGTTTTGGTTTGGTGTTCAGTGATTCATTAGTTGGGTATAACACCCAGTCCTCATCACATCACATGCCTCCCATCACCCAGTTACCCCATCCCCCACCCACCTCCCTTTCCATAACCCTCAGTTTGTTTCCTGGAGTCAAGAGTCTCTTATAGTTTATCTCCCTCTCTGATATCTTCCCATTCAGTTTTCCCTCCCTTCCCTATGATCCTCTGAGCTATTTCTTAAATCCCACATATGAGTAAAACCATATGATAGTTGTCTTTCTCTGATTGACTTTATTTCACTTAGCATACTACCCTCCAGTTCCATCCATGTTGATACAAATGGTAGGTAGTCATCCTTTCTGATAGCTGAGTAATATTCCATTATAAACATGGACCATGTCTTCTTTATCTATTCATCTGTTGAAGGACATCTCAGTTCCTTCCACAGTTTGGCTATTATGAACTGTTATGGCTGTTATGAACATTAGGGTGCATGTGCCCCTTCTTTTTACTACATCTGTATCTTTGGGGTAAATACCAGGTAGTGCAATCACTGGGTTGTAGGGTAGCTCTATTTGTATCTTCTTGAGGAATATCCATACTGTTTACCAGAGTGGCCATACCAGCTTCCATTACCATCAACAGTATAAGAGGGTTCCCTTTTTTCCACAACCTCACCATCATTCGTTGTTCCCTGTTTTGTCAATTCTAACTGGTGTAAGGTGGTATTTCATTGTGGTTTTGATTTGTATTTCCCTGATGGTTAGTGATGTGGAGCGTTTTTCACGTGTCTGTTAACCATTTGTATGTCTTCTTTGGAGAACTGTCTGTTCATGTCTTCTGCCCATTTCTTGACTGGATTATTTGTTTTTGGGTGTTGAGTTTGGTAAGTTCTTTATAGATCTTGGATATCAGCCCTTTATCTGTTATGTCATTTGCAAATATCTTCTCCCATTCTGTAGGTTGCCTTTTAGTTTTATTGATTGTTTCCTTTGCCATGTAGAATATTTTTATCTTGATGAAGTCCCAATAGTTCATTTTTGCTTATGTTTCCCTTGCGTTTAGAGACGTGTCTTGCAAGAAGTCACTGTAGCCAAGGTCAAAGTAGTTACTGCCTGTGTTTTCCTCTAGGATTTTGATGGATTCCTGTCTCACATTGAGGTCTTTCATCCATTTTGAGTTTATCTTTGTGTATGGTGTAAGAGAATGGTCCAGTTTCATTCTTTTTTTTTGCTTATGTTTCCCTTGCGTTTAGAGACGTGTCCTGCAAGAAGTCACTGTAGCCAAGGTCAAAGTAGTTACTGCTTGTGTTTTCCTCTAGGATTTTGATGGATTCCTGTCTCACATTGAAGTCTTTCATCCATTTTGAGTTTATCTTTGTGTATGGTGTAAGAGAATGGTCCAGTTTCATTCTTCTGCATGTGGCTGTCCAATTTTCCCGGCACCATTTATTGAAGAGACCATCTTTTTTCTGCTTTATCAAAGATTAGTTGACCATAGAGTTGAGGGTCCATTTCTGAACTCTCTATTCTTTTCCATTGATCTATGTGTCTGTTTTTGTGCTAGTACTACACTGTCTTGATGATCACAGCTTTGTAATACAGCTTGAAGTTAGGCATTGTGGTGTTTCCAGCCTTGGTTTTCTTTTTCAACATTCCCCTGGGTATTCAGGGTCTTTTCTGGTTCCATACAAATTATAGGATTATTTGTTCCAATTCTGTGAAAAATGTTGATGCTATTTTGATAGGGATTGCATTCAATGTGTAGATTGCTCTGGGCAGCATACATATTTAATCTATTTTTTATTTTTAAAATTTTTTTAAAGAACTTTTATTTATTTGACAAAGAGAGAGACACAGAGAAAGAGAGAGGGAACACCAGCAGGGGGAGTGGGAGAGGGAGAAGCAGGCCTCCCACTGAGTGGGGAGCCCAATGCAGGGCTTGATCCCAGGACCCGGTGATCATGACCAGAGCCCAAGGCAGATGCCTATTGACTGAGCCACACAGGTGCCCAGCATACACATTTTAACAATGTTTATTCTTACAATCCATGAGCATGGAATATTTTTCTACCTCTTTGTATCTTCTTCAATTTCTTTCGTAAATGTTCCGTAGTTTCTAGAGTACAGGTCTCTTACCTCTTTGGTTAGGTTTATTCCCAGGTATCTTATGTTTTTTTGGTGCAATTGTAAATGAGATTGATTCCTTATTTCTCTTTCTTCAGTCATGTTGTTAGTACATCGTTAGTGTACAGAAATGCTACTGATTCCTGTGCATTGATTTTGTATCCTGCCACATTGCTGAATTGCTGCATGAATTCTAGAAATTTGGGGGTGAAGTCCTAGTCTCAGCAATCAGACAAAAAAAAGAACTAAAAGGCATTCAAATTGGCAAAGTAGAAGTAAAACTCTTACTCTTTGCAGATGACATAGTACTTTGTGTGGAAAACCCAAAAGCTCCCCACATTTCAACAAACACTTGGAATGGGTGGGCAGTGTTCTTAGGTACCAGTTGCCACAGTATCTATCTGTGGTTAATGGCTATCTATCTGTTATCTATCATTGGCCATTTCTAGAGAGAAAACCCCTAGGCTCCAAGGATATCTGGCATTAGCACATAAGATGAAAGATTCAGAAACATCCAGTGCTTGGATTCACAATTTATTCTTTGTTTAGTTACCTAAATGCCTTTCCCTTCCTTTTTAAGATCTTAGTGTTAAGATAAGTTCATATAATTAGCTTAGGCAGGACTTCCATAAATTCTTCTTCTTTGTTTTTACTGCTTTATTCATTTCAGCAGCCAAATGAACACAATTATTCCTTTACTTATAAAGTTTCATTTGTTTTCCCAATTTTGGTACAGTGTTGTTTTTTTTTAACTTTCCAATCTTAATATATGACCATAATTCTCACTTCACTTATTAACATGTTCTTGTCTGTCATTCTTTCCCAATGTCCTAATTTCCTATCCTACATTCTTAGTAATATATGGATTAGTGAAAGTGTTGATGGGAGAATGGAGCCAAATGAAGAATCAGGTGAATGTTAGAGGCCCCCTTACATCCCCAGACAAAATGTATGCACAATTTTATCTATCATTTCAGAAGTAGGAGCTACCTTCAGGCTTATTTCTGGATAGTCTTAGAAGGCAGAAACCCCAGATTAACATTGCTGTGCACAGCAACATTGCAACATTGCAACATCACAACTTAAAGATATAATGAATCTGAGAAAAATACTCTTATTTTTACAAGCTGAATGAATTTGTTCTTACCAGTTCACCTGTCACACATAATTCATCAGTAAAATGAGGTGGTTGGTTCACTTGGTGTCTGGATTCTCCTTAGCTCCAATTATTAAAGATTCCATAATTTCAACTGCTAAATGCTGTAACTTCATAATTGCATATGATTCAGTAATATGTCTTATCTATTTCTTGAGGTTTGAAATTTATGTATTGGGTCTTAAAATATAAACCAAAGATGTGTTTTCATCAGAGAATGATCATATTATTGAATCATAGGATACAAAGGTAGAGATAGATAGATAGATAGATGATAGATAGATCAATTGATTGATCGATCCATGGATCTCCAAAATAGGAAAGCAAGGAACTAATTGCAATGTTTTAAAAATCTTCTAGATACTGTAATGAGATTAAGTACTTTACATGTATTGTCTCATCTAATCCTCACAAAACTTTTGTGTGGTAGTACAAATTTATTTTACAGATGAAGAAATTGGATATCAGAGAAATTAAGTGGCATTCTCATAGTCATATGAGCATGAGTCAATATGTGGCAGAAATGAGCTTCAGACCCAACACGCATCATTTTCCATCACCTAATTTTTATAAAAAGAGTCTCTGACTAAAACTAAAAACCAAATATGTGAGGAAGAAGGATAAATGGGTTGTGATGTCACTTTTTAAAAAAGAATTAAACAACTATAAGAAAATGGTAATGGAGAGGCATGAAACTTAGAGACTTTTTACTTGCAAGTCTGTGTGCATGTGTATGTGTGTATACCATAATACATATCAATTGAACCTTACTATTTTACCAAATGCTTTATGGGTATAATTATTTCTCTTTTAACTTATTGTTATTATTTTTATTTACATTTTGATGTTACTTTTAATATAAGACAGCGTCCTATGCAATTACCTGTGGTGGAAGCAGTGGCAGTCTTATAAAGGCAAGAAGCATACTCAAATCATTGCATCGCCTCTGCATGTCATACTTGACCCACATCATTAATGCATGGAAGATGGTTTCTTCATCAGGAACATTTACATCATCGCTGGCCAGGAGTTTATGGAGCTCCTCAGCTGGAAGCAGTAAAAACTCTTGATTTCTCATAACTTCCATTATGTTTTCCTGCAGGGAGAAAACATCTTGGCATAAATTTGGCTTCACTTTGATTTAGCTGGGAAAGCATCTCGGAAAGAAATGAGAAAAGTCATCAATAACCTTTGTTCTCATTATAACATAATCCTTGAGACTTAATCCTTCAGAAACTAGAAGCTGTTAAAATGAAAGCATTGTAATTGTAATTGAAGTGTAAATGTATCAGAGACAGCACAAATCTTGTAATAACTGGAGGATTATAATGTTGAGCTTTGTGGTGCAGGCAGACTGTACTAAGTGATTAAATGTTCAAGTTTCAAGTGGACTGCTATGTAAGATTTTGTGACTATGAAGAGAATAGCATTTCACGTTTTTTAAAGCTTGACTACATATACATGAATCAGAAAGTAGGAACGAAACTACATAGGGAGTAAGTAACACTATAAGATGTATCATTATTTATTTAGAAGGGAAAAAACGGCACAGATAGGCCTTAGAAGTCACAAAAGCATATATGTTCCACCCTTTTATTACTTCTCATACGTCCCTCCTCTCATGACAATTTTTCTGGCTTAATTTAGATTCTCATTTATTTTCTTCCAGATTGCTGCCATAACCTTGTAATTACTCTGCTTGATTCTATTCTTAGCCTGTTTATTGTATCTTTTCTAATCATGCTGGAATGATAGTTCTACAACATAAATTTCAGGGCCTTCCTCTAATGTTTTGCTTGGTTTGGTTTGGTCTCCTTTTGTCTTTTGGCTCAGACTTTTCTTGTGTTCTAGTCACCATTACTTACTCTTTCAATTTGCCATCTTGCTTAATATGACCCTCCTCATTCATCTGTTGCTTAAAGTGACATTAATGCACCTTGTTTTCCTAATTTCTGCCATTTTCCAAGACTCAATTCAAAAGCTACTTGTTATATATGGAATTCTTGAGCCCCCTGTTCACTCACATTGGATCTAGCTACCCCATCCACCATGTGTGCACAGTTCATGGTATTTAATATCTCTGAGAGAGCAGTTACCAAACTGTGGCCTAATCTTCAGCGGCCTTGGGGGTATTATCACTGACTTTAAGCTCCTTGAGACAAAGACCATGACAGTTAACCTTGCATATCTAGATCCTGGAACATAGCAGGTGAACAGTACATATTTATTGAATAGATGTGTTGGTGATCTTTGAGGAGAAAAATAAAATTTTGGAAATAGTGCACAACAGTGCAGTGTTTTTCCAGCACAATTTTAAAATGACCTTTCAAAAATGGCCAATAGACACACGAAAAAGTGCTGAACATCACTCGGCATCAGAGAAATACAAATCAAAATCACAGTGAGATACCACCTCTCACCAGTCAGAATGGATAAAATTAACAAGTGAGGAAATGACAGATGTTGAACCCTCCTCACTGTTGGTGGGAATGCGAGCTGGTACAGCTACTCTGGAAAACAGTATGTAGGTTCCTCAAAAAGTTGAAAATAGAGCTACCCTATGACCCAGCAATTGCACTACTGAGTATTTACCCTAAAGATACAAATGTAGTAAAGATACAAATGTAGTGATCCGAAGGGGCAAGGGCACCCAAATGTTTATAGCAGCAATGTCCACAATAGCCAAATTATGGAAAGAACTTAGATGTCCATCAAGAGATGAATGGATAAAGAAGATGTGGTATATATATACAATGGAATGCTATGCAGACATCAAGAGAAATGAAATCTTGCCATTTCCAACAACGTGGATAGAACTAGAGGTTATTATGCTAAGCGAAATAAGTCAGTCAGAGAAAGACTATATCATATAATCTCTCTGATATGAAGAATTTGAGAGGCAGGGCAGGAGGGTCATGGGGGATGGGGAGAAATGAAACAAGATGAGATCAGGAAGGAGACAAACCATAAGAGACTTCTAAACTCATGAAACAAACTGAGGTTGACTGTGGGGTAAGGGGGGGTAGGGATAGGGTGGCTGGGTTATGGAGACTGGAGAGGGTATGTGCTATGCTAAGTGCTGTGAAATGTGTAAGCCTGATGATTCACAGACATGGACCCTGGGGCAAATAATACATTATATGTTAATAAAAATGAATAAGAAATAAAAAAAATAAAATGACTTGTCAAAAACCTTCTTATATGCTAGCAGAGAGGCTTTGGTGGCGGATATATGGTTAGAGAAGACAGAGGTTCGACTGGCTGCTCTTTTGTTCCACCTCCCCCCATGTCTCAATTCCAAGGAAGACATAAGGTTTCTCAGATCATAGCTTTAGAGGCATAGTTATGGTAGAAATCCCAATACATGCTTGTTGTAGGAAAAAACCTGAAACAGATGGGACTAGATCTCTTTCCCAAAAAGCATGATGACAATGCTACTATGCTAATGCTGAGTAGAAGATTCAGCCAGTGGCTGTTAATCACTATGTCAGAGTACATCCAGACCTAACCTGCCTTTTGAGTATATCCTTGGAACTGAATCCAAGGCTTGAGGTGCCTTCAGCTGTCACAAAAGAAGGTCAACTTTTACTTTTGTTTAGGTCATTTGTCCTATTTATTTACCTTTGATTGACATCACAGAATAGCTGATTTCCTGGAAATTTTTGTTCCCTGTGTTTCCTCTGTGCCTAATACAAGTACTATGTAAATTATAGATGTCCAATATCTATTTAGTGAACTAACCAATTGAGTGTTCTGAGATATGGGGTCACCAAGTTTCTCTAAAGGACTCTAGTAAGATAAAGATGTTTTGGAAGAATCTTTTTTTTTTTTTTTGGAAGAATCTTTGAAAGATTTTTTGTCCATCCATTTTTCCAGTTACTGAAAAATCTATGCCTCTATTAAACCACATACAGAATTGTAGAGCTAAACCATCAGTATATAGTACGGGGTACTGTAAAAAAGCAGGTCTATGAAACTCTTAGTGGTGTCTATCAAAGATATTGTTTAAGGCATATATCGTTATATTTTACAGTTCCCTTTTTATGATGACCCTTGGGAGAAATTTCTTGCAGGTTTTAGTAGCAAGAATAATTGCATTTCTCCTGAGTAAATTGGTTTGCTTTATCATGGATGTTGTAAATTATGAAATTGATCAGATTTCTCTTTTTATTTGGCCTCTAGAAAACTTAGCCTTAAATTGAAATCTATCTGTTAGGAAGGCTATAGACTTTTATAGTTTGATTTCTTTTTCAGGAAGCCCCAATAATAGTTTCATTTAATATCACTATAGCAGATTTTTTTCTTTTATTCCTGCATATGATTTAGGTTATATTCTTATAATTTTATATCTTTGCAAGCCATACTATATTTTTGCAAATAAGCTACATGGTTTGTAAAAACTGCTATAAATAAACTGGACATTAGAAGCTAATATCAGATATTACTGGATCTCTCATATTGTTTCATATATTATGCTGTTTATTATTTTTTTCTTTATGTATTTTAGAATTCTAAAGTTCTCTTTGCTCTCTTTTGTTTGTTTTCTCCATCAAGTCTCCTTTTCATGATACTCTGCCTAACATTTTCCTGTTTTTTTTCCAATTTAGCTTCCGGAAATTATTTTAATTTCATTATGTTTGATTCATTAAAGAAAAAATATAAATTCACATGAGTTTCCTTAACCCTGCTTGTGCACCTCAGCTAACTCCTTGTGTGAGAACAAGCAGTAAGAGGCATCAGAATTCCTTGGCCTATTTACCTTATGTACAATAACTTTAAATTTATTCAATAACTCATTCTATATAGATTTCCTGAACACCTAACATATGGTCCTGGATAATCGTAGTGAGGAGAACAAAATGGATTTGCATCAAAAAGCTTAACACACGTGGGACACCTATAAAATGTGCAATGTTTAGAAAATGACTTGTCAACTCTGGAAAAGCTGGTTTTTCAAATGGACCTAGAATATTAAGTAGGAGAGTAAATCAGAAAATGGGAAATGGAAAGATACAGTATTACAACTTGGGGAAAGCATATAAACAAAGACATAATAGCAGGTAATATAGTATAAAGTGCCATATTTGGTGTGTCAGTTTGATTAAGAATGAGCACAGAAAAATTGTGAGAAATAATATTGAAAGGGTGATTTAGACTATATAACGGTATAAATTTATTCTAAAACTTTGACAGTCTCTCCATTAAAATGGAATCTATCTCTATATATATCTTTTACACTAGATTGAACTATTTATTATAAAGGAAAATTTTAGCACCAAATTTAAGTTGCCACTACCTAAGATATGAACAATCTTTATTAATTACAACAAGACTAAACTCTACCATTTTTTCTACTTCATAATACTTTAAATAATTTTGCTAGTTACAAAAAATTTACAATTTTGTTTTCTAAGCAGAATTTTCCCACCCATTATTATTTATTTCCTGAATTTGACATAAACATTTTCTAATATTTATTTGCTTTTCTTCCTTAATTATATTATTGTCTTCCTCTTATCTTAGTATTGGTAATATGTCAATAATTTGAAATTCCAGTAGAAATTCATTTTTTATATCATTTTGAAAGTTATCTAACAATTAATGGTCATATTAGGTCAAGCAGAATATAAGTGAATCCTTTCAATGATCATATTTTAATTATTGATTTAGTTTAAAAATATAGGTATTAAATTCTAGTAAGATATTTCATTAATGTTCAAATAACTTCAACATAAACTTTAACAGTGTTTACTTCATTAACAGCTACTACAAATACCATACATTATACACTATTACCATTATGGTTAACACAAAGAAACTGCTTTGCTATGAATGTCTACTGAGTTAATTTCACCATTTTGTACTTTGTGACCAGATATCAGTTAGAAGAACCTCCTAATCACTGCTTTCAATATTATATTGGGAAAGTTAATCCTTTGCCATATCACCACAGAATCTATGACTTGATTCCAAATCACCGGACACTGTGGAATTCATTTAATTGCCCATCTAAAAAGTTATTGGTTAGAAAGATGTATTCTTAGGAGGCTCATACTATCAAATAAATGGAAAACTGAAAGGGAAGCTGAGAATTGCCCTACATCCTTTGATTGAGGCTCATTATATAAGTATGAAAATGTAAAGTTTGGGTTTAAAGTCTGAATTATAAAACTGTAATTCCTTGCATCCTTTGCAAGGAAATTTTTGAGAGTCTCTGATATATGCATGATTCTACTATTGTCAAGGACAAGACTGAAAAATATGTATCTTTACTTTTGAAGCAGAAGTTTTATCATGTACCAGAGTGTGTAGTGTCTTCCAAAACTTTACATCCACTTGAAACCTCGTAATGTGACATTATTTTGAAATAAGGTTATAGCATATGTAATTAGTTAAGCTCAGTTAAGGCCACACTGGATTAGAGTGGGCCCTAATCTAATTACTGGTGTGCTAAAAGACAAACAGGTACACAGTGATGAGAATACCATGTGAAGACAGAGGTGACACAAGGAAGAAGTCCATGAAAGTAAAGATAAAAGTCATGGTGCCACCAGCCAAGGAATTTCAAGGATTGTTAGGAACCACTAAAAGTTGGAAAAGGGCAAGAAAGGATTCTTCCCTAGAATCACCAGAGAGAGTACGGCTCAATTCACATCTTGATTTCAGAATTTTAGACCCTAGGACTGTAAGAGAATAAATTTCTGTTGTCTTAAACTACTTTAGCTTTTAATACTTTGTTATTGCAGCTCCAGAAAAATAATAAATATCATAAGAGAAAGTAAAAAAAAATTATGTTAAAAACTCTCAAGCCTTAGAAAGTATAATTAGTTCCAATCTTTTATTTTTTTTTAAGATTTTATTTATTTATTTGAGAGAGAGACAGAGACAGAGATAAGGAAAGAGAGCACAAGCTAGGAGGAGAGGGAGAAGCAGTCTCCCCACTAAGCTGGGAGCCCAACGTGGGGCTCAATCCCAGGACCCTGGGATAATGACCTGAGCTAAAGTCAGATGCTTGTATGACTGAACCACCCAGGAGCTCCTAGTCCCAATGTTTTAAATTATAATTTCTAGGCTTTTTATTTTAGAGAATGATGCCTTTAAGAAATATTATATTTCCAATGATCCAAGGGAGTGTTAGTCTACTGTTAAGATCTGGATCTAGCTAGCTAGCTAGCTAGCTATATATCATCTATCATCTGTATTCCTATGCCTCTAGAATTTAAAATTTCTAAAAGTGCAGGGTGGGAAGAGATACTTCTTCCAATCATCAAAGGCTTCTAGCATCAGCTACCTTAAAATTGCTATACTGATATATTGGTGTCAAGATTAACCCTTTCAGGTTAAAACCGGTTTTCCCAGGCTTTTGATTATTTGCCTTGTTAAAATTTTTTATTTTATAAATAAAATAAATAATTTTATAATTTATTTTATAAAACAAAATAAATTAAAAAATATAAATAATTTTTTTTAATACCTGTGTAAAAGGTTGCTGCCTGAACTCTTGAAAACTACCTTAGAGTTCAAAGGTAAGAGAGAGTCATTAGGAGAGAGCCACATTTTGTTATTTTAAAGATAAGAATGTAGAGGCTAGAGGGGCTCATACATAGTCAAAGTGGGTCTGGGACGAGGAATTCAGTCCCTTGTCCTGTTACATTACCTGAACTATTTCCTTTGGTTAGGTTCCCCTTCTTGTTCTCCTTTGTTCATCTAGTTTAGATTTACTGTCTTACTTTGATGAATGCAACATGTATGCACCCTGATTCAAGTTCCTCTGAACTTGTTTCCACCTCTTTCTTGATATATCTGAGTTCCATGATGGTGCATGGTGATTATGGAGAATCAACATATAGCTACTGACTTGGAGAGTTGGTCAGGATTTAGATCCCAACCATGCTATCCACTGGTTGTGTGATGAAGTTGGATTCTTTGTAAATGGGATAAAAATAGTATCCACTGTAAAGCACTGTTGTGAGGATTAAGTGTGAAGATTCAATTAAATTTACTGTTCTTAAAGAAGGATCTGACACTCAGCAAGTACGACAGAGGCATTAGCCATTACTATTCTGCATCTGAGTCTACCCTTCACTTCAGGCTCCCATTGTTAGATGTATTGTCTACATTCGGATTTCTCTATCTTCCTTATTTTCTTTACTGATTATTTAGTCAACAAAACTTCGAGTATTTTTTCACTGCCTAGTATATTCATAATACTAAAGAATACCAAGACTAAAAAAGGAAAGTTCTGGCTCCTAAGAATGTACTTTCTAATGAGAAGGAAATTATGATGTTATAAGAGAAATATACACATTTTATGAAGAGAGAGGAAAAAATGGGGGATTTAATGAATTCAAAGGTATAAGAATGAAAGGGGAATAAAGGAGGCCAAGAAGGAGTTTGAATTAGGAGATACACACTTTTCCTCTCTGGAATAGCAATTCCCCAAAGAAATGTTTCTCATGGATTCATAGTTCACAGAGCACCAAAGAAATGTTGCTGGCATACGGTTTAATTCTCATATCATTATCTACCAAGTTTAAAAACAGGAATTTCTATGACTTCTTATAATCTCAAATTGGAAACAATCTTCAAAGTTACTTAGTTTAATATATGCTCCATATACTTTTCTGTACACTCCTCACCCAGGGAGTATTTTCAATGATGGGAAACTCATTATCCTATAAGAAAGTCCATACCATTGCTGAATAGCCCTGTCAGAAAATTGCCTTCATTTTGAAGTAAAATCTGCCTTATAATTTTCTTACATTAATTCTAAGGGAAATCTATTTTTTATTCTATTGATCAGCTATTCAAATATTGAGGATTTTATTTTTTCTCTCTTCTATCATGCCTTTTAAAGGCTAAAGAACTATCATTCTTTAATCTCTCTAGGCGATCTTAACCTTCAAAACCAGAAAACGATGCTACAGTAAAAGATACAATTTTTGCTGAATTTCCAGAAATACCTACATTCTTTTCTTTATTCCTTCAGCAATGAAAACAAATAAAACAAAAATAAAAAATATTCTTACAGACTCTGTTGTTTATTTACATAATATTTTAATCTTTCCCAAGGACATTTTCCAAATAAATGACTGAAAAACAAATATTAAGTAATCACTGTATAAAAATCTAATTTCGATCACATATATGTATTTGTATAGGTGTGTATATATGTACAGATATATAGCTACAATTATTTAGATAATAAAATGAGGAAAAGAAATGTTCAAAGAGTTGCCAATATATATAATAGTGTTTTTCTTGTCAGTTTTGTCAGTGCTTAGGAAATGACTATGTAATAGAATTCTTTATATATTTGAATTATATATCAGAGCCTTTCTTAATAACAGTATATTATAATGGCCACATATATTTTGGTATATATACCTATACACACACACACACAGACACACACACTATATCTTCTTATGAGTTTTCTTTAGCTACAGGAAAATGATTGAGATCCAAATCTGCCAGACTAAAGTGAACAGTTGCCAATTTCTTTATTAATTCTTTTCCATCTATTAAGTGTGGTTACTTCATTAGTAGCAACTTCCTCCCCTCAAAAATATTAGAGTATCAATGTTAAAATGCAGCATTTTATAACACTTACAAAACTGTGTCCAGTATCAGGAATTATTTCTGCTGGTCATCTTTCAAGATTATTGTATGGAACAAAAGACAATTTTGTTATTTTAAGTTCCTTAAAATATATGAGTCTATGACTCATACATTTTGACTTTGTCTTTTCTGGTAAGATGTTGCTAAAAGGGTAAGATAACTTAGAAATTATAGTGGAAGAGCAATAATTCTTGTAAGAAGGACTGGAGAAAGATCCCATTCTAATACTCTCTGGTCAGGGTTTCCCAGGCAAAGGCACTTCATTATTCCAAAATAGCATCTCCTCACTTTGAACGTGGGTTTGTAACAACACCTAGTCTGTAAACCTTTTCTAATTTGCTCTGAGCACAGTGAACTTTGAAGGAAATAATTTGTAACTTTACAACATTATGCAAACTAATTATTTCCACAGGATTCTTCAACCCTTGTAATAATTTGGTCTACTTTCGATACTAGAAATATACTCTTCGAAAACATAAATATGCAACATATATTATCTACTAATATGTAGAAGAGGGAAGAGGGGAGCATGTACAAATCATTTATAAACTTCACTACCAAAAACAGCCCAGTCAACTAAACGGTTCTACTTCCATTTTTTTGGCTTAACAGAAAAACAATTAACCATTCCTAAACCTATTAATTGCTTTGCAAACTGTGTAATACTATGCATGAATAAATTATTAGAGTAGTAGTATTGATTTTTATAACTTAATATTAAGGCACATTTCCTCCTTGATAGAGCCCAAATCTATCTGACCCACCCTTCTTCATAAATTGCTGTGCATCAGTCTTTGCCTAGTTTCTTTTCAGTGTCTTATAGAAAAAAAGTTAGAAGGAATGTGAAAATCACTGCCCAATCTTTATGAGAGGCACATATTTGTGCCAGCCCAGGGAGAAATGGTATCATTGCCAATTAAATCAGGAGGCAACAGCATACCTAAGAATTCAGAGCAGTTTCTTTTCACTGAAGCCAAGTGTCCAGGACACCTGATCACATAAACTTTTTCTTAAAAGAATTACAATGCCCCATAAAAACATAAAAATAATGATCCTCTACAAGTTCGCTAGAAAAACAGAATTTTAACACAAGATAATGTTTCTGTTATCCTTGCAAGGACATCTTGCAGAAAATTGACTATAAGTAAAAATCTTCTTTGGTGCATAAAAATGTATATTTTATCAGGCAGTGCTCATTCTGTGCTTACAGGAAATTGAAAGAAAGCTTATCCCTTATCATAACAGAAAATAAATTTTTTCAAGACCAAAAAGAATTGTTTTGTCAACCTGTATTTATATGGTCTTTTGTTCTTATGTTTGTAAGCATAAATGATTCATCAGGAAAGCCTGTTATATGCATAATCTAAAATAGGCCAGACAGTTGGGGTAAAAAGAATATCAGAAAAAAAGGAAAGAGTGAGTATGGAATTTGCTTATATAACCACATTGATTAGTTTGCAGTTAAAAACAGCATTAGCATTCTGCAACAAAGAATACATTACAATTTTGCAATCTTAAGGTCTAAATGGTCTCTACAGAAGCATGTAAAATTTTAATTATAATTTTGCATTCATTTGTTGCTTAATAAAAGGATTTAAACTATTTCCCTTCTGGGGTGGACTAATTTACTAGCTGCTTACAACCAATGTTAAAAATCACAGTACAGTATATTCTCTTATATTTAACCTATTTTAAAATTTTTAAACAGCAGACATAATTGTAATCATCAAAAAAGTCAAGTAAAAATCAAAAGCAAGCTATAAAAATTCTTCCCATGAAAACTGTAAAATGAAAATGAATGAAAGAGCATAGTTTATGTAAGATGATTGGAATAAAGAGGATAATCCCCTTAGTAGTTATATAAATGTATAATAAATTTTCCTCCAGTTTGCCAAATAATTTAGTGGATGCCATTATCTCTCAGAAAATAAAGGAACCATTAGCTACTCTACAACATATATGTTTAAATACAATGCATTAAATATGAAAGTTGGTGCCAAACATAATTCCATGGAATATTATTATATTTTATAAATAAGATGCAGTAAAAAGAGTCAGATACTATAATGAATCCCAGATAATGAATGAGTGGCTAACATAAATAAATTTTCTTCATTTTTACATTCCTCCACTGTGAATTTTAGTGGAATCCCATAAAAACTACTAGAAGGTCAGTGATACTATGGATAGATGGTAATTCAACCAAAAGTTTTACACATAGCTCCAAACTTGTAATATGACCAATCATGTTGCAAATATTTTTAAATTTGTGATAACAGGCAAGTTACAGCAAAGATTTAAACTTACTATTGTGTATTAAGAGCTTTAGGGTATATCAAATGGATAAAGTCATGTGGTCTTTAAAAATGCTTGATAGAAAACTCTATAATTTTTTATATAAATTGCATTATATATATATAAGTGTATATATATATATATATATATATATATAATTTTAACAGGACATTTTAAGTCAGTCTTTGCTGAAGAAGGGCAAATGGGATCTTGTGGGATCACGTGTGGAGAACTTAACACTACCACAAGGCCCTACCTGATCCCACTCCCACCAGGCTCCTTACCTCACTTTTCCCCTTTCCCCTGCCTTGGGAAGTTTTTATAAGACCTATTATAAGAGAAATCATAGGATTAAGAGCCTTATTTAAGGCTTTGTTCTACTACCCGGCAGCTAGAGGGAACCAAAACAAAACAAAGACACTAAATAATATGTAAAAAATATTAGCCAGGGTGAATGAATGTAGGAATGAAGAAAATTTATTTATGTTGGCCATTCACTTATTATCTAGGATTCAGTATACTGGCTAAGAGTTTATTTTAATATGATTATGCCCTACTATAAATGAGCTGGTGAAGCTAGAACTTTATCAGCATATTATCGAGGAAGACAACAGAAGTCAGAAGAAGGTGGAAATATTAAAATGGATTATTTAGGGGCACCTGGGTGGCTCAGTCAGTTAAGCGTCTGCCTTTGGCTCAGGTCATGATCCAGGGTCCTGGGATTGAGTCGTACATCGGGCTTCTTGTGCATCAAGGAGCCTGCTTCTCCCTCTCCTTTTGTTGCTCCCCTGTACTTGTTCCTTCTATCTCTCACAAAAATAAATAAATAAAAATATTTTAAAAAATAAAATAAGAGGGATCATTTAAAAGCTGAATATCCTTTTATTTTATGCTTCTTGGAAGGGCCCAAAAAATGATGCTGAAGGGGCCACCATTATATTAAGAAGGCCAGAGTTAGAAGTGGTAGGCGCTGTCATCTTCCCGGAGTTTCATATCATTAGAAATATTGATATTCCAGAATGGAAGAGTCTAGTGGCAGCAGTTAATCAGAAGCAAGATGTATATAATAAAAATAAAGAGCAGGGAGACCTGCGTGTCATATAGATTTCCTAGATCCCTGAGAATCTATGGAACTGATCTTCAGGTACATTGAGGTGAGACTAATGGGCTTTTCCTCAGGGTATTGCTTCCTTTAAAGAGGAAGAAAACGTGATAGCTGGGGATAAGATAGTAGATATTAGCTACTGAAAGGACTAATTCTAGTCCATACACTCTCTAGATCAATATAGGTTCACAGATTTAGAATACACTAACTTAAACAGGAGAATGAGAGCCCTTGAGAAGTATAACAGCACAAGTATATACAATAAATTTCCCTCTGATCCTTCCTCCAGTGGATCTGCAGCCTTTGCTAGGATAGATGAGAACTGAGAAAGGGGAAACTGGATACCTTTGAGGAATGTTTGATAAGAGGTTTGTGGTGACACTGAAATGTCATAATGGCTTTTTGGGTATAGTGGAGCTATAGAAGCTGCATGAAAATGAAGTTTTGTTTCACTGTGGGTACAATGGTTCTATAGACCTTCTCTGTGACTATCTTCTGAGATATAAATGTGTAATTAAGATATGCTAATAGCTGGCAGAGCTCTCTCATTAATTCCCTGATGTGTTAGAACAATGGTTCTCAAGTTTTTGAATGTATCAGAATCTCCTGGAGGCAGGCCTGGCTACAGGATTTGTGAGGCATAATGCAAAGTGAATGCAGAGCCTCTTTTATGAGGAGCATGAAAAAATGTTATTAAAGGTACATACAAAGCTTTTTCTTTTCTTCTACCATCTCGCTTTTTATTTGTCTTTGGTGCTTTTTATTTGTTACTTGTTTTTTATTTGCTAAAAAAATATCACCATAAACACAAACCAGAAACTCATGGAATGTTTATGTTTGTCAGACTGAAAACCAAGTTCAGTTGCCCCTTGCTGGAAAGGTCAATACTCAAGAGACAGGTTTTTTATTTGTTTGTTTGTTTTCATAAAGAGACAGGTTTTGATTTGAAAGGAATATGACCTTTATTCAGGAGTCTGGCCACCTGGGGAGAAGCAGGTTCTTGGCCAAAGGCCAACTCCCAGGTCTCTGCTTGACCCAGAGATTTTTATAGGCCTTTAAATAGATAAAGGAGTGCAGTGGTCTGTGACATTTCTTGATTAGGTGTAGACTCAGTGATGTCAGTTACAGGGCTATTTCATTGCTTGGAGGTTGTGCAAGAAGTTCTAATTTCTTGGTGTCTGGGGTCGGGGCAGGGGAGGGTTATGCAAGAAGATCTGGTTCCTTGGTACCCAGGGGTTGTGCAAGAGAACTCTGTTCTTTCTGCAAAGAGGGGCAAGGTCTACAGATGTGCAAAGGGAGGTCAGTAAAGTCATTCATGTGACCTTAAACAAGAAAAAACATTTTGCTAAAAGAGTTCTGGGCTAATCAGAAAGCTAAGGGGGCTAAAACAGACTTGCTAGCCTCTGTGGAACATTTTGGTCCTTTATTCCCCAAGGCCAGTGATCTGTAAATCTCAAAGAAAATAAATTAGTTCTGTTATAGATCAAGGGCCTTAAGTCAGCCAGTAAGAAGTGTGTAAGACAGCTACATAGCTGTTACAAGACACTGTGTATGTAAACAGCTGACTAGAAACTGCTTAAAATATTTTATATTATGATGTTTCTGGTCTCGTATTTTAATACTTAATTGTGAAGACAGAAATAAATGAAAAAAATACACCATTCGAAAAATGTCAGGGGCAATATAAACAATATTAATGTACCTAATATTTATTTTACTGTGACAGGCACTTTACTCATATTATCTTATTTGGTCTTCTTTCTGTTCATAAGTAATGAGGCTCATAGAGATTAAGAGACTTATCCAAGGATACATACCTAGATTAGTGGTTAATTTAAACCTAGAATTAGGTATCTTTAAACCATTCCCCTTTGTACTTAACTTTGTTTGGGATGGGATTATATTATCAAGGACTAGGGTAGGTAGATAAATTGCCATGAATGAGTTGGCTAATAAATTAAACATATAATGAAGAGTTATAGAAAAGTTATAGAAAATTTGAAAGACAGAAATGTATATGATATGCTTGGGGGACAATGACAATCTTTGTCAAGTATAAACAGATGACATATTTGAGGAGAGCAAACAAAAACAAGGTAGAGTGAGCAGAGTGGAATTAGGTGCAGGAGGCTGAATGCTAGCCTAAATCTGGACATCAGTTTGCAGTATGTTTGCCAAATACATCAATGATTCTTTTGGCAGAAACGAAGATATTCAAGAAAGACTTTACATCTGTTAAAGTACAAAGGGCTTTTTAAGACTCATTGCTTTTGAAGTAACAAGGCATAATATATGGGAACTACTTAGCAGGAAGGTAGAAACAGAAATTCATGACAAGGTAAGTTTCGTACAGACAGGCCTGGAGTCATTACAGCTGGTAGACAGTTGAAGACCTTTCATAGTTTGGCCAATGTGGCTGATTTAACGATAAGGGAAGAAAAGTAGATATTCATTAAACAGAGAAGGGGGAAAACGTGGGTGGCTCAGTCGGTTAACCAGCTGCCTTCAGTTCAGGTCATGAATTCAGGGTCCTGGGATCGAGTCCCGCATTGGGCTCTCTGCTCAGCAGGGAGCCTGCTTCTCCTCCTGGCCTCTCTCTCTCTCTGACAAATAAATAAATAAATAAATAAAATCTTTAAAAACAAACAAACAGAGAAAGAAAGCAAAATAAAATTTTTAAGGACAGTTGAATTAATACACTGGAAAATATTGAAAATTGAAGGAGAATGAAAACAGAACAAAACTGGGGTGCCTGGTTAGCTCAGTTGGTTAAGTGTCTGCCTTCAGCTCTGGTCATGATCTTGGGGTCCTGGGATTAAGCCCAGTGTCCAGGTCTCTGCTTAAGCAGAGAGCTTGCTTCTCCCTCTCCTTTTGCCCCTCCACCCTGCTTATGCTTTCTCTTGCTCTTGCTCTATCTCAAACAAATAAATAAAATCTTAAGAAAAAAAGAAAGAAAGCAAAACAAAACCCATAGATTTGCCATTAGTGTTCTTAAAGAGCACTGTTCATACCACCTTACACCAGTTAGAATGGCCAAAATGAACAGGACAGGAAACAACAAGTGTTGGAGAGGATATGGAGAAAGGGGAACCCTCTTACATTCTTGGTGGAAATGCAAGTTGATGCAGCCACTTTGGAAAACAGTGTGGAGATTACTTAAGAAATTAAAAGTAGAGCTACCCTACGACCCTGCAGTTGCATTACTGGGTATTTACCCCAAAGATACAGATGTAGTGAAAAGAAGGGCCATATGTACCCCAATATTCAGAGCAGCAATGGCCACAATCACCAAACTGTGCAAAGAGCCAAGATGCCCTTCAACAGGTGAATGGATAAAGAAGATGTGGTTCATATATACAATGGAATATTACACCTCCATCAGAAAGTATGAATACCCACCCAACTTTTGTATCGACATGGACAGGACTGGAGGAGATTATGTGGAGTGAAATAAGTCGCGCAGAGAAAGTCAATTATCATATGGTTTCACTTACTTGTGGTGCATAAGGAATAATATGGAGGACATTAGGAGAAGGAAAGGAAAAGTGAATTGGGGGAAATCAGAGGGGGAGATGAACCATGAGAGACTGTGGACTCTGAAAAACAAACTGAGGGTTTTGGAAGGGAGGGTGGTTGGGGGTGGCGTGAGCCTGGTGGTGGGTATTGAGGAGGGCACGTATTGCATGGAGCATTGAGTGTGGTGTATAAACAATGAATCTTGGAACACTGAAAAAATAAAATTAAATTTAAAAAGAAAAAGCACTTTCAGCCAAGTGGTGGGTGTAGAAGCTTCATGGTAAGAATTTAAAGGCCTAATAATGAATTTAGTGCTAGCTGAAGCAGAACACTATTTGGAAAGAACTACGGTGCTAGAAAGAGAGAATTCAATACCCTGGTTTTACAATACACATTTTTTTTTTTTTTTAAGATAAGACCCATTTACTTGACTAAATCCTTGATAATTATATCAAACCTGGGACAACTTAGGTGTTTAACATGTATTATTATTATTTTTTTTTAGAATAAATACTTGTTTGAGCCTCTTACAAAGTAGAGGGAAGAACCTACTGAGGAGAAACTGAATACAATCATAGGAAGAGACCTCAAATGAGAGTAAGGAGAAAACAGAAGCAAAGGAGATCACACACACACACACACATAAAATCATAGAAGAGTGATAGTAATCATTTTAACTGAAACTTCAAAAAGCAAACTTGTCAGTGTTTTAAAATGAATCTTTGGGAGGGCCTGGGTGGCTCAGTTGGTTGCACATTGGGTTTTGATTTTGGCTAGGGTCCTGGTCTTGAGGTTGTGGGATTGGGCCCACAGAAGGCTCCACATTCAGAACTGTACTGCTTGTCCCTCTCCCTACCCCCAAATATGTACACTCTCTCTCTCTTTAATAAATAAATAAAATCTTTTAAAATAAATAAATAATAAATAAATAAATAAATGATAAACAAACAAATAAATAGATAAAATGAATCTTTGGACGTTCGTTTTGAGATTTTATTACTGGACACATGTAGAATTCCAAAGGATGGAACGTAAATAAAAATGGAAAGTACACTGACCAACAGAGAAATAAAATGGAAAGAGCACCTATACTCCAAGAAACATGGTATTAAAGAAAATACAGATTAAAATATTCCACTGAACCCTGGTGGGTTTGTATCAAAGATCATGATATTATTTCTTAAAATTTTCATGCATATTTAAAGGAATGCTTACTACTTTGTGATGAGCACCAGTGTTGTATGGAAGTTGCTAAATCACTATATTATACTCTTGAAACTAATAGTACACTGTATGTTTAACTGGAATTTAAATAAAAACTTTAAAAAAATAGAGTGCCTACTATGTGCCCTATATATTTAAAGATTCATGCTGGAAATTATCAGAAAATACTATGTTTTCTTTAGTTTTATAAAAGAAATGTAACTACTCTATGGTTTTACATTGATACGTAAAACAGAGATTTTTTTTATATTTAAGATGAATACTAAATAGGGGCGCCTGCGTGGCTCAGTGGGTTAGGCCTCTGCCTTCGGCTCAGGTCATGATCTCAGAGTCCTGGGATCAAGCCCTGCATTGGGCTCTCTGCTCAGCAAGGAGCCTGCTTCCCCCTCTCTCTCTGCCTGCCTCTCTGCCTACTTGTGATCTCTCTCTCTCTGTCAAATAAATAAATAAAATCTTTAAAAAAAAGATGAATACTAAATAAGGACTCTATAAAAGATTTATGAAAATAATTTTATATGCATTATTTCATGAGAAAAATTCATTAAAGTTAGAGGTTGAAACTTTGCTGAAGTCGAGAAATATGAAAGTACAAGAATCCCTTACAAAGTTACCTCTTTTAAATTTTATGAGTCTCGACCAGGGAAAGCTGAAACGATCATTATGAAGATTCTCACCTTGAGAATAATAGAATTTGAATATTAGAAGAAATATACACATATTTCAGCTACATTCCTATTGTGCAAACCTTTCTTTAATATTCTGAGAAGTCTCCAATGCTCCTCATCCCTCCAATCAAAAGGAACATTCTACCAGTTGAAGGAGCTGATATCAACTATTACAAAACTCCCTAATCTGAATTCAGATCATTTTCCGTGCATCTTATTCCTATTGGTCCTGCTACCCCATGAGGACAGAACGCCATACGATAATTAAATAACTCACAGTTTACACATATTATCCTCACAATGGCTCTAAAAAGTAGAAACTTCTTTAACCATACACATTTGCCTTTTGGGGACACTCAAGCACAGAGAATAAAATATTCTAAATTTACACAGCTTGTAGTTGAGAAGGGCTTCACAGGGTCTTCATTCTGGCTCTAGGATTCACACTTAATCACTAAGTCATGTTGTCTCTCAGTATGGCTTAAATAAAATGTTGCTGAACTATTTTGAATTTGTATCAATTATCATAATACAATTATTTTAATTTGGGGAGGAGATTTACTGCCAGTAGTTCATAGTTAGTCTGTTCTCTGTGATAGTTCCCATAGCTATTATAGTTTCTGCAATAATGGAATGTTTACTAAAACAACTAGAAAAAAGAAAACTGGCTATCTCATGGTTAACCAGAAAAAGAAATTGAGAGAACAGTTAAAATTACTTTTCTTACATTCTTCCTATGTTGAATAAATTCAATTTATTCCCTACCTCTAACCCACATAAAACACATAAAAACAATTATCTGGATTGGTTCAGTTTCAGGTTTGTATAATGTTCATCAGAAGTCTCCAAGCAAAAATCTTGTCTAATGCCACAGAATGTGAATACAATTTAGAGGCTGATTTTTCAAGTGTGATGTGCAGATCATATGTTTACTTTTAGTAACAGTGTTGATAATATGGCAGTTCTGTTTGAGTTTCATAAATTTTAATCACTATCCTTTAATTTTTAACTCGGTTTTTAAAATCACCTGTGAAGGAGAGCACCATGCACTATAACCTGAAGGTGATCTTCTGTTTATGTTCTAAATTGGCCAAATGCTAGAGCTAGCTGGATATCAATTGAGTTATTAATATTGAAAATTGAATATGGTGACTTCTATCATTTATTTAAAACCACTTATTGATGATTCATTCTGTGAATCATCAATATGTATGTGATATATTTATTTATATATTACTTATTACATATTACATATTACATATGTAATATTAACTCATTACATATTACAATTACATATTACATATTACTATATATTACATATTACTTTAATACAAAGTAAAAAGTAATGTGTTACTTTTGTATTAAAAAGTAATAAGCCTTTCTCTCCTGGTTCATCACCCACTCCGATTTCCCCCCATTCACCCTCCCCTTCCTTCTCACGATGCCCTCCATGATTTTCTTTATATTCCACATGTGAGACCATAAGATAATTGAACCAGGAGAGACTGTGGACTCTGAGCAACAAACTGAGGGTTTTGGAGGGGAGAGGGTGGGGAGGGTGGGCGAGCCTGGTGGTGGGTATTGAGAAGGGCACGTATTGCATGGAGCACTGGGTGTGGTGCATGAACAATCATTCTTGTAACACTGAAAAATTAAAATAAACATATTTGGGGAGAAAAAAAAAGTAATAAGACTTTGATTTCAATTGGCCTAGCCCATACAAAAGACTCAGATTCCTGCCAATTAACTCTATGTCATTTGAGATGTTTGCAACTGTGATGAACATGGGATTTCATACTTCATATTTTTAAGATATTGAATATATTATTTAATATTCAACTTGGTGAGATGGATAGTGATTACTCCCTTTAATAGATGAGAAAAGTGAGTCACAATAAGATTTTTTTCTATTTATTTATTTATTTATTTATTTATTTAATAATTTGATAGAGGGAGAGATCACAAGTAGGCAGAGAGGCAGAGAGAGTGAGAGGAGGAAGCAAGCTCCCCACTGAGCGGAGAGGCCAATGAGGGGTTTGATCCCAGGACCCTGAGATCATGACCTGAACTGAAGGCAGAAGCTTTAACCCACTGAGCCACCCAGGCACCCTGAAGATTTCTTGCCTTAAACAGTTTCTAAAGTGCTTATATTAAAATCTGGGGCTCTTGGGTGGCTCAGTCAGTTAAGCTCCAACTCTTGGTTTCTGTTCAGGTCATGAACTCAAGAGTCAGGGGATCAAGCTCCACATGGGGCTCAGCACTCAATGTGGAATCTGGATGAGATTCTCTTTCTGCCCCTCCTCCTGCTCTGCTCTCCTCCTGTGCTGGCGCGCGCTCTCTCTCTCTCTCAAATAAATAAATAAAATCCTTAACAACAACAACAAAAAATCCAGGCAGTATCCTTGCAAAGTCCTTGTTCTTAATCAAATGCTAGCTAGCTCCTTGCCAAAATAATCACTGATAAATGGTTGGGAGTGGAACACTGGAATAAGTTAAGTCAAAGTTTTATAAATTTACACTATCACAGCAACCCAGAAGATCATTTAACATTATTGCCACACTAATTAATTGATGCTCCCAGATTAATCTTGTGTACCAAAGTCTCCCAAGGAACTAAAATAACTAGAATAAGAATCTTGATCAGCAAACTGGCTTCACATAGTGAATTTTTAATAGGTAAATACACTATGTGTTTTCTTTCTTTCTTAACATCCCATGAGAACTGCCACTTATTAAGCAGTCACCAAGGTTCCACAGGACTCACTTAATAAGTATTTGACAAGGCTGGACATTTTAATTACAGAAATGAGGCTATTTCTGTGACTCAGTTTTCCTGGGGGAACTTTTATTAACTAAAAATCATCAGAAGCACCATGGTGCCTGTTTTGATTTTATTCAGTGGGTCAAGGAAAAGGGGACTCACAAAATGGATTGACAGGGACATTTGTGAGAAAAATCTCCATGTTTTTATTGCCCCTTCAAAACCAAATTGATCAATGTATGATCAATTTAATTAAGTAAATTAATATGCAGGAAAATAGGGCTACAATGAAACATGTAGAAGTAATCATCTTACAGTGATGATATTTTGAGTGGTATATTTTTATTTTTTTATTTTTGCTTAGTTTTAGAATTGCTAAATTTTCTGGAATTAGTATTTTATAATCTTTGAACTATAAATTTATAGCCTTCATTTTATCTTGGATAAAAAGTCCTTTTAAATATGGTTTAGTTCTTATTCATCCATTCTATTTGGTACCAAAGTTGAATTAACAAAAGAGGTAAAATTTCTATCCTGATTATCATACATGATACTTTCTTCATTTGTAATGAAAATTCATTTTGATAGTAATTGTTACACATACTTTGGACATCTTGCTCCATCTTTTTAAGTCAACCTAAAATAATATAACTAATGATAGATGAAATATATATATATATATTTCATTTAGATTTTAGGTTATATTAGCAAGCTTTCTCAATTGCTAAGAATAGTACCATATTACTAACATTTTTAAATTATCTGTCCTAAAAACTCATTCTAAAAAAAATGAGTTTAGGGATGCCTGGGTGACTCAGTCGGTTAAGCCTCTGCCTTCAGCTCAGGTCATGATGCCAGGATCCTGGGATTGAGCCCTATATTGGGCTCCCTGCTCAATGCAGAGCCTGCTTCTCCCTCTGCCTGCTACTCCCCCTGTTTGTGCTCTCTTTCTGACAAATAAATAAAATTTTAAAAAATGAAATAAAAAATGAGTTTATTGTTCTGACTTAAACATTTACTTTTATTGTCATAATATTACCAATGATATTTATGTATTTATTTATTTATTTTTAAAGATTTTATTTATTTATTTGACAGAGAGAGCACAAATAGGGGGAGCGGCAGGCAGAGTTAGAGGGAGAAATAGGCTCCCTGCTCAAAAGGGAGCCCAATGTGGGGCTTCATCCCAGGATGCTGGGATCATGAGCTGAGCCAAAGGCAGACATTTAACTGACTGAGCCACCTAGGTATCTCTACTACCAGTGATTTTTAAACTTTCCCTTAAATCTCAGTAGTATAAATTATTTTTGCAAACTCTAGCATTATTTCTTCATAAAGCTTTGATATAATCTTTGCCTCATTAAGCAAACAAAAAAACCAAAACAGTTGACTGGTTTGTCATATAGGCCCATTGATGGCTAATGTTTGTGGGCAAAGATCAATAACACAATTTTGAAGATTTACCTGATACTCTTCTTTTTAAAAAAACTTGACATTTTGAAGTATTAAATAAGTATGTCATTTTATCTAGATTCATTATGACTCCCAAAACTACAAGTCCATTATTGTGAATTAAAATACCATGAGAAGGGCCCCTGGGTGGCGCAGTTGGTTGAGCGACTGCCTTCAGCTCAGGTCATGATCCCGGAGTCCCGGGATCGAGTCCCACATCGGGCTCCCGGCTCCATGGGGAGTCCGCTTCTCACTCTGACCTTCTCCCTTCTCATGCTCTCTCTTACTCTCTCTCTTTCCTAATAAATAAATAAATAAAATCTAAAAAAAAAATTAAAAAAAAAAAATACCATGAGAAGTGTTGACACTGGGGTTGCAAGTTTTCAAAATGGCTAAAAACTATGGTAATGCTCTGAACAGAAGATATTTACCTTATTTCTTCAATTTACATAGTAATTGTGTTCTTCAAAAAAAATCCCTGGAAATACTTAATTCATATAAAATACTAAAAATATTTTGTGTTTATATGTAAATTTTACTCTTAGTTTCAAATAATTCTGAATAATTGATCCACTTACATTAATGCTTGGCTAGACATTTCAAAGTTATGGATAAAAATGGACAAGTTTTAATTGTGCACAGCTAACAATGTTGTAATAAAGTTGCAATGTAGAAATACAGATTCTCTGGGGAAAATTGGAATTAACCAGAAACATGCTGACTTGATAAAACAGAGACTATTAAAAGAATGTTTAGGGACCTTGAAAGGAGTTGGAACTTTATACTGCAGGGAATGGAAAACAAAGTCATAGAATTCCTAGCTTTATACATAGGAAGATTATATTAGCAGTGTGCAGGATATATGATAATAAAGCAAAATGGAGATGGGGAAAATTTTGAAGGGATTTCAGAATAAGAAGTGAGGTTTTAGTTTGAGTTGTGATTTGTGAATAATTACTGAAGCCATAGGCCATGGAATTACTGAATGAATATAGATTAGTAAGAAGAGAAAAAGACCAGAATCCTAGGGGTGAAGGGCAGGGGGATGGTGAAAGTAGCTGAGGAAAAACATTGGGAAACATTTTCAGAGAGTCAAGAGAATGAGAAGTTGCTGATTAAAGTGTAATTATCAGTTATTAGTATTGTCATTTAAGTCTGAGTATGGCAAAGAAGAGGTGTATGACAAGAGATGATGTAAGAATTTGTTCCTCAGGCAGCTATCTTTTCTTTCTGTGATCTGATTCAACATATAAGTCAAATATATAAACTGGGAAGTCTAAAAATTACATAGTTTATTTATCCCCTAAATTTAGTATGAGAAGAATTTGAGAAAAAAAACTTCACTAAAATAAACAAAAAATCTTTGTTTTCAAATAAAATGAAGTATATAATGGATACAATTTAGGAGTTACTACATATTTTCAACAAATATAACTTGTCTAATCACACAATGACCAAAAGTAATGCATATTCATTACACTAGCTGATTTAGACATCAATTTCCAAAGGTAAAGGGGATGGTGGTTTATATTATCTTTGTTTCCACTGGCAAATAAATGCTGAACAATATAATAAGTGAATTCCAATTTACCAATATTTCTTCCAAATGGGTCAAATAATTTAGAGTTGATTACAGTATTTTCCATATCATTTTACAGTGTTAAAATATATATTTGTCCTTTTTAGACTATGTTTTCTCTCTACATTCAAAATATCACTTAAAATAATCTTAAATATTAATGTATTTACATGATACATAGAGCTAAAATTACTCATTCTATTTAAGGTAAATCATGACTCCTAAGTATGGCTTCAACTAAATTATCACAAATAATTATTTACTTTTATTATATGTAAGTAATATTATATAAATATATAATACAATGATATATTAAAAGGGGAAATATTTCACTGATGTTCAAAGGAGAGAGAGAGAAGGAAAAGAAAAGAAAAGAAAAGAGAACTAAAACTTCAAGTTAGATGCTTACTTATCATATTTTAGCCCAGAGAAAATCTTAACTGACTCTAATTTATGGCAGAACTTATGCAGAATAAGCACACCTTGAGATGCACGGAGAATTTATTCAAAATGCATCTACATCCACATAAATAATGTTTCTGGAGTGATATATAACCCAGTTATAGAATATTTCACACAATATTGTTCCAAAGAATTTTCTTTCAAAATTACAGTGTAAGGGAGATTAAATAGCAAATACCTCCAGTAAAGAAAAGAAAGGTCACAAAATATACACAAAACTACATTATTATTAAAACAGAACATACTCAGACTTTGCAGTCATTGCTGGAGAGAGATAAAAAAAAAAGTTATCTTGAAGTCCAGATATTTTCTCACTACTGTCAAAATATTTATCAAATATCAATGATATAGATCATAAAGGTACCTGGGTGGCTCAGTGGGTTAAAGCCCGTGCCTTTGGCTCAGGTCATGATCTCAGGGTCCTGGGATTGAGCCGCGCATCAGGCTCTCTGCTCAGTGGGGAGCCTGCTTCCCCCTCTCTCTCTGCCTGCCTCTCTGCCTACTTGTGAACTCTCTCTCTCTGTCAAATAAATAAATAAAATCTTAAAAAATGAGGGGCACCCGGGTGGCTCAGTGGATTGGGGCCTCTGCCTTCAGCTCAGGTCATGATCTCGGAGTCCTGAGATTGAGCCCTGCGTCGGGCTCTCTGCTCGGTGGGGAGCCTGCTTTCCCCTCTCTCTCTGCCTGCCTCTCTGCCTGCTTGTGATCTCTCTCTCTCTGTCAAGTAAATAAATGGAATCTTTAAAAAAGTTAAAAAAAATGATATAGATCATAAAAATGTTCCTATTCATTCCATGAATGACACTATGTATCTTGGAAATAATTTCTAGAATTTTTTAATGAAATAAAGTCTATATTTTAATACACAACTATGTAATGAGGATAAAACACAAAATTGCATTATAAAACTCTTTAAGTTTATGAAAGACATTTTATAAAGCTAGTAAATACAATGTATTAAATCCAGAAATTATCAGTAATTAATATGTTACTATATTCTTTCTATCCACTGCTATTGTTCTCCTTTCCTTTTTCCTTTCCTTTCCTTTCCTTTCCTTTCCTTTCCTTTCCTTTCCTTTCCTTTCCTTTCCTTTCCTTTCCTTTCCTTTCCTTTTTCCCAAGTCTCTTATGAGGCACTAAATCAACTGTGAAATCTTTCTTAAGTTCCTTAGTCAAGAGTCCCCTCCTTTGTGGTCTCCAAATATTCTGGACAATACCACTACACTAAAAACTTTTCCTCCTAGAAAAATGTTGTCATATTTAACATTGCATCACTATCTCTAACAAAGATGCCTGGAAGCTCTTAAAGTATATTTACTGAACTACCTTGGCCTCCAAAATTTAACAGTGATTCATAAATTTACAATGTTTGCAAACCACATAGTGAATGGCTAATATACCACAAAGAGTTTTATACTGAGTTTGAAAATGTATTAAGCATCTTTCAGAGGGTAATATGGCAGTGGAGTAGGAAGACGTCATCCACAACAGAACTAGGAAACTATCAAATCATCCAAAACACTTCAGAAATTGACTTGAAGACCGGCAGAACAAAATCCAGAATTAAAGGTAGAAAAAAGGCAACACTGAAGAAGGTAAAATGTGCAGTTTTGGAAGAGAAATGGATAGTGGCTGCTATGGTGGAGAGGGAGCCTACATCATGGGAAAGGGTGAGCTTAAAATTAGCACGTAGGGCAAGATGGCAGAGGAGTAGGAGGCTGAGATAGTATCAGACCCCAGAAGTTCACCTAGATCGTTATCAAACCATTCCAAAAACCTACAAACATAATAACATAGAAGAGAAGAAGAACAATTCTAGGAACAGATACATATATATACACACACATATATACTCTTTTTTATTTTATTTTTCTTTTCTTTCTCCCTCCCCCCCTTTTTCTTCAACCCCTGGTTTTGGTTCTCTTCTGATTTTTCTGGGGTCGTTGCTACCCTTTAAGTATTTTGTTCTCACATTCATCTATTCTTTTTTTTTTCCACATTCATCTATTCTTATCTGGATAAAATGACAAGGCAAAAAAACTCACTACAAAAAAAAGAACAAATTGAATATATATACCACATCTTCTTGATCCATTCATCTGTTGATGGACATCTAGGTTCTTTCCATAGCTTGGCTATTGTGGACATTGCTGCTATAAACATTCGGGTGCATGTGACCCTTCGGATCACTACATTTGTATCTTGAGGGTAAATACCCAGTAGTGCGATTGCTGGGTCGTAGGGTAGCTCTATTTTATATTCAATGGAATACTATGCAGCCATCAAGAGAAACGAAATCTTGCCTTTTGCAACAACGTGGATGGAACTAGAGGGTATTATGCTAAGCGAAATAAGTCAGTCAGAGAAAGACAATTATCACATGATCGCTCTGATATGAAGAATTTGAGAGGCAGGGCAGGAGGTTATGGGGGGGTGGGG
>CM052810.1:32447408-32519969 GCA_028533885.1 Nasua narica | reverse complement strand
AAACCCTTGAAGTGTAATCTCCAGTCAAGTTTGATCTTTCATCATTATTTAAAGGCCTCAGTGCCAATTAAGCTGAATCATCTCCTTCTCATAATTAATTACTACAGTAACTTTAAGATTATAATGCAGAGTAGATGGTGATGAAGAAGTGAAAAGAGAGAAAAACACTTTGGTTAAATTGTATCAGTGCAAAACCAAGAAGACAATTTATAAAAGAAGGTATTTAACAGAAAAAAAAATCTAATAATAGAGGATGACTGAGAACAAGAAGTGGAGAATTAGTCTTGGATAGTTGGAACAACACCTGCTCTTCTAACATTAGAAGTAAACCTAGTGTGCTGATAAAAATATAATGATGCCTTTCATTAGCCTTGCACTTCATACTTCTTAAAATACTTTATATATATGGTCCATGTTTGACATTGATTGCATTATTCCACATTATTTTACTTAAACTAAGGCCAAAGTATGTACTTTCTCCAAATATGTTTTTAAAAATCAGTTTTGGAAAGTTATCTGCTTCTTTGGATAATATTTTTTTTCAACAAAGTAGTTCAAAGATGATAGTCTTATAAGTAAAACCCAAGGCAGTGATACACAATGGTTAATATTGGTGCTTTGTATTAAAATTCAATAGCTACAATTCACTAGCTGGGTAGCTTTGGTGGCAAGACATTTAATCTTGTATCTTGGTTTTCTCATGTACAAAATGAGAACAATAGTTTTACCTATCTCACAGGGATGTTTCACTAATCTCACAGGGATGTTTCACTAATGCATGTAAAGCCATTTGTGCTAAGCCCAGAGAAAGTCTCCAATACATAAAGAACTTTTATAACTCAACAATAAAAAACAATTAACAATTAAAAATGGGTAAAAGAGCAGAAGAGATATTTCTCCAAAGAAGATATAAATATATACAATAAGCACATGAAAAGATGCTGAATTTCATTAGGCTAAGGGAAATGCAAATCAAAACCAGAAGATACTACTTCACACCCATGAGGTGGCTATAACCAAGAAGAAAGTTAATAAACAGTTATTGGCAAAGATATAGAGAAATTCAAATCTTAGACACTCTTGTATGGAATGTGAAATGGGTGCAGCTACTCCGAAAACAATCTAGTAGGTCTTCAGAATCTTTAACATAGAATTACTATATTACAACTTAATTCCTGGTTACATAGTCAGAAAAAAAGAGAAAAAAGAAGAAAGAAGAAGAAGAAAGAAGAATGAAGAAAGAAGAGGAAGAAGAAGAAGAAGAAGACGACGACGACAATTACGTCCACACAAAAAGTTGTATACAAATGTTCATAGCGGGATTATTTGTAATGGCCCCAAAGTGTAAACAACTCAAATACCCATCAACTGAGGAAAAGATACATAAATGGGGTTCTAACAGTGTGATGTAATATTATTAGGTAATAAAAAGAAATGAAGTACTAGCATATGCTATAACAGGAATGAATCTTGAAAACGTTATACTAAGCAAAAGAAGCCAATCTCAAAAGTCCACATACTGCATGATTTCAATGGGGGAGGGTGACTATTAATAGATACCAGTTTTCTTTATAAAGTGATGGAAATGTTTGAAAATGATTAAGGTGATGGAGGTACAATTTTGTGAATATACTAAAAAGCATTGAGTTGTACAATTTATATTGGTGAATTGTACGGTTGGTAAATTATTACCTCAATAATGTTGTTTTTATAAAACATAAAATTTTGGAGGCAGGAAAATGTTTACTCATTCTTCCACAATTATTTTTGATCCCCTACTATTACCAGATTATGTTCTACTTGTAGTGACACTAAGGTTTTATTACTTACTGACAAAATGGCACTTATCCACCTTATCGAGAAATGCATTTACATTTCGTGGAATTTCAGATTTAACAAGATATTGGGAAAATCATAAGGCTGCAAGGGACCACATAAAACCAGTATGATTTCAAATAAACTACATCATCTTATAGTTAATGAGACAGATCTCAAGTGAATTGCTCAGAGACATACAGTTTCATTAAATAGTTAAAAAGCTGAGTCTTACAATTTTCAGTGCAATTTTTTCTTATACTTTACTTTCCGTTTTGTTCATGAAGTGTTGAAATCTCACACACCTTAAGCAATTAGGATATAATTGGAAACAAACTAGTTAAAAAATGAGATTTCCGGGGGTGCTTGGGTGGCTCAGTGGGTTAAAGCCTCTGCCTTTGGCTCAGGTCATGATCTCGGGTCCTGGGATCGAGCCCCACATCTGGCTCTCTGCTCAGCAGGGAACCTGCTTCCCCCTCTTTTTATGCCTGCCTCTCTGCCTACTTGCGATCTCTCTCTCTCTGTCAAATATGTAAATAAAATCTTTTAAAAATATTTTAAAAAATGAGATTGTTGGCCAAAATCAAAGCAGCACTAGCAGGAATATATTCTGGACAAAATAAAAAAACAAATAAATAAATGAGAGAGTGCAGCCTAGACTCTTACCCCATGTTTTAAAGAGAGACTTGAGAAATTATTTAGTTGATTTATTTCTTTCTTTAAAATTTATTTATTTTGTATAGGGGTGCCTGGGAGGCTCAGTTGTTAAGTGTCTGCCTTCCGCTCAGGTTATGATCCCAGGGTAGGGTCCTGGAATCGAGCCCCACACCAGACTCCCTGCTCAGCAGGAAGCCTACTTCTCCCTCTCCCACTCCCCCTGTTGTGTGCCCTCTCTTGCTGTTCTCTCCCTGTCAAAAAAAAAAAAAAAAACAAACTGATTTATTTATTATATAGAGAGAGTGAGCAAGTTGGAGGTGGGGAGGGAGACAGAAGAGAGAGAGAGAGAATCCTGAAGTAGGCTCCCTGATAATTTTGGAGCTCAGCATGGAGCTCCATTCCAGGATCCCGAGATAATGACCTGAGCTGAAATCAAGAGCTAGTCACTAACAATGGAGCCACCCAGGTGTCCCAAGAAATTACCTGGTTTGTCTTTCTAGCTAATTGGAATTACTTTTGCAATATCTATGCCAAGATTTGGACCATTTTTTTCCTTAAATCTCAGTGGTGTTTTGTGCTCTCATAAATTAATTTAAAAATGAGCTTCAAAAAAAAATAAATAAAAATTAGCTTCAAGGAATGTAAAAAATTCTAAGATATTATTAATTAAAATTTTAGGTTACAACATTTAATGTTAATAATATATGCTAATATATTTGTGCAAAATCTTATTATTAGTCATCGTGTAGATTAAAACATAATAGCAACAAGGGGCGCCTGGATGGCTCAGTTTGTTGGGCAGCTGTCTTCGGCTCAGGTCATGATCCCGGGGTCCTGGGATCGAGTCCCGCATCGGGCTCCCGGCTCCACGAGGAGTCTGCTTCTCCCTCTGACCCTCTCCCCTCTCATGCTCTCTCTCTCTCTCAAATAAATAAACTCTTTAAAAAAAAAAACAAAACATAATAGCAACAAAAACTAATATTTGGAGGGCATTATGTGACTTTCAAAATCTAATTTTGGTATACATTATATTGGCTTTTAAAATAAGATAAAGGGCACTGTAAATATGATAAAATTTTTTGGTTTTGGTCAATTAGATAAACCTATTTTCTACTAATATTTGATATTGGAGAATACCATTGAATGAAGAGTTGATGGTTGCCTTATGTTATTCTGTTCGCCCAAGCTGATTCCTGGAGTTGGTAAGTTTTTCATCTATTGATCTATCAGTAAATTCCTTTTATTTTGGCCTGGAACCTGAGGCTCCATTGATTCCTATTTCTGTTGTCTAGGCTGCCAAAAGATATATTTACTAAGAGAAGTTTATAGATCTTAATGTTGTTTATCTTAAGTTATGTTTGTTACCAAGTTTTATTTGTAGTAAGCTAGAATACTTTACTCGTATTTCTGGCTTCTTGAAATAAAATAAAGCAATAATTCTCATGGCAATTAATGACTTCAAAAGTAAAAGAAAAGAATGTCTATTCACTTATGATGAATTTCAAATGAGTTCACCCAACTGTTCACTTTTGATTCTAAATGATCTACTAATAATAATAATATTCTTTCTTTCTTTTTTTTTAATTTAATAATATTCTTTCTTAAGTCAAATGATTTTTCAGTTTGCTGACAACTAAACCATCACAAATCACTAAAGGCTTCTTACCTATGGTAGCACACCATTCAAATGCACACTGTGTCATTGGTTACTTAAAAACAAGCTTTAGAGTCTTTGAGAAAAGTTGGGATTTTCATGTTTTCAGTTTTAATAATATCCTTCACCATAATCCTTCTGAATAATTGAGAACAAAGCACTTGCCAAAGCAGAGAAAAGTATATTACTACATCCTAAAGTGGTATCCATCAGAACATACAACAAAACAAGCTTTACTAATGAAGATGATGTCCTAATTGTTGTCTATATTTTAGTTATGTTTTTTTCTAGTTCTGTCTCAAATTTATAAAATTTTAAAATGTAAAAGTTAATATGATAATGATGATCATACTGTAAGTAAATATGTATATGATCTGTGGAAAATGTAGATTTTCAAAACAATGTAAACTAAAGATAAAGAGTTTACTACTTAAAAATATAACCTTTCTTCAGGATTAATATATGCAGTCAGTGTTCATACAGATATCTATTTGTGCATGTAAATTTATGCAGATATGTCTTAATCAGCGACTCTATATAATAAAACCTAATTTTAAATTCATTAATTTTCTTCTAGTTCAATTGCAATATATTTGTTTGAAAAGTATCTTCTACCTTTTATGTTATCCTCTGTCTCCTCACCGTTTAGTTATCCTCACTTATTACTATCCACTACCAGAAGCAAAAATAGAAACACTACTTTATAACTGATAATCAGCTTATTTTCCTTTCAAATAAAAACCTGGAGAAGAAACTGAATTCCATCTCTATCTATATATTTGGAAATCTCTTCATGTCCTTTTAACTATAGATCCAATTAAAATGCAAATTGCCTGTAACAATTGCTTAGAATAGTGTAATATCTAGTTGGAAACTTTATTCAGTCTTCAATAAATCTGCTTAGATTTAGTATTGATAAAATAGTTCATTTTGCTTTGAAAATCTACTCTTCATTATTCTGAAGAAAACCTCACTGATTGTAAATTATATAATTCTAATATCATTAAAATATTTTTTATGTTGCTCAAATAAATATCACCTTACATAAAAAGAGCAAAGAACAGTTATTAATGGTTACTGGGATAAAGCCCACCCCCTAAAGTGTATTGTTTATTGAATTTACTTAGTGAAGTCAGGATCTGAATCCCATTCTTCAGACCTTTCTGATTTCTGTTTACTATTATCCAGAAACTTTTAATTATGATGTGCTGTTTCATATAATCTGCAGACATATATGAAAATAGGATACATTTGCCCTATTTTTTGTATGTGCCCTTTGTGTTGGATGAAATATTTTATATTTATTTTACATATTTATTCCTTGTTGGCATAGTGACCTTCAACAAAAACTGGTTTTACTTTACTATTTTATTATTTTTTTGAGAGATTGTGAGCAGGGGGGAGGAGCAGATGGAGAGGGGGAGAGCGAGAATCTTAAGCAGGCTCCAGACCCAGGCCAGAGCATGACACGGAGCTCAGTATTATGACCCTCAGATCATGACCTCAGCCGAAATCAAGAGTCACATGCTTAACCAACTGAGCCACCCAGGTGTCCTAAAACTGATTTTAAATAATAACTTTCATCTGGAATATTCAAAAATATTAGGGAACTTGGGTGGCCCAGTCGGTTGAGCATCAGACTCTTGGTTTCAGCTCAAGTCATAATCTCAGGGTTAAGAGATGGAGCTTCAGGTGGGTTTCTCGGCAGGGAGTCTACTTGAGGATTCTCTCTCTACCTCTCCCTCAGCACTCTTTCGCTTGCATGCTCTATGTAAATAAAAATACATAAAAATATTTTAAAAATAAAAAAGAAATACTCAAAAATATTAAATATATATCTTGATTATTAAATGAATCCACTAGAAACTTAAAAATAAAGACACATCATATATGGGATATATGCTACCTGTTGAACAGTTTTGAAATAACTCATTTAAAAAAAAAGTTGAAGAACTTTATATCAGGGATGCATTCTGTACGTATGTATGTATTTACAAATATATTTTAATAAAGATGTATGAAAAGTAAAATTAGGAATAATATAAATATTTTTAATTATTATGGAATAGGGATAATATATTTCACTACAAATTATTAATATTCATTAGATTTCATTTAAGTAGAAGAAATTTATAACAGCATATTTAAAATGAATAACATTTGAAATTATTTTTTCACTTATTCTTTCTTTCAAATATCATATTCGTGTACCTAAAATGAGAAAGATGTGGGGTGCCTGGTTGGCTCAATTGGTGAAGCATTCAACCCTTGATCTTGGGGCTGCAATTTTGAGCCCCATGTTGGGTATAGATATTGCTTAAAAATAAAATGTTTAAGAAATAAAAATAAATAAAATGAGAAAGGTGTTATATATTAAGAACTAAGAATACAGACGTGAACAAGAAAGATACAGTTTGTTACCTTGTGGAACATGTAATCTAGCTCTGTGCATAGTATTTTTTTAAAGATTTATTTATTTATATTTCAGAGAGAGAGAGAGAGAGAAGCAGGGGGAGCAGCAGTGGGAGTAGGAGCAGTAGATTAACTGTGGAGCAGGGAGCTCGACTCCAGGCTCCATCCCAGAACCCTGGGATCATGATCTGAACAAAAGGCAGAGGCTTAACTGACTGAGCCACCCAGGCATCCCCAGCTCTGTGCATAGTATTACATATTTAGAGTAATTTGGAGTCTAGGGGGAAAGACCTGATAATCTACAAGAAGTTATTTTTTCCTTAAATTTTGTCTATACAGTACATTCCTAAAAGCATTCCTTTAAGAAAATGATCTTCCCTATCTCAACTATACCCTACCTACAAAGGCCAGACTGAGTTTCCCCTCAAGCAAAGATGGATGTATCATGTTTCTTGTGAACTATAATCGATCTCTCTTTTATTCCTCTTTAAAAAGTTACTGTTAAAGATCTTTAAGCACAAGTATAGTCCTTAACTGAAAACTGACAATAAAAGAAAAATCTAAAAGAGAAGCAAAAAAATTAGTTTCATTATATATGATTCATTACACCTCATCAGAAAATATAAATATTTTAATTAGTTCATGATGTGCAAATTATTTTTTTAAAGATTTTATTTATTTATATGAGAGAGAGAGCATGAGCAGGGAGCAGAGCAGAGGGAGAGGGAGAAGCAGGCTCCCTGCTGCATGGGAACCCCATGCAGTGATTAATCCAACAGACCCTGAGATCATGACCTGATTGGAAGTCAGACCCTTAAACTACTGAGTTACCCAGATGCCCCTAGAGGTGCAAATTTTTATAATAAAGTGAAACTTTCATAGCATAAACAATCGGAATTTTTTTCACTTGATGAAAAGCATATCATTGATTTCATTTGTTGAAGAACTTCTGCTTTGCAAACTGAAAAAGGCACTGTAGCCAAAAAATTTCTGGCTTTCCTTTCTCCTGACGTCGCCTAAGAAGCCCTCTCAGGACTATTTTAATAATGTAGTAATATTACTTGTTACAGAAGGGAATTCCATAGATTGAGTGATTGAAATAATGAAACACTTGGGGACAACTCACAAATTACTGTGAAAATCTTTTATATGTGTGTTTATAGGATATTTTGTAACAATAATTACTTCTTGATACTTTGTTAGTTCTGTTGCTATAGCATCAACTCAAGACAACAGTAACTACACAAACATTTATATCTGCTGGACAATAAAGAAAACCTAATACATTTTTAATAGTAGATTCCAAGTGTGTGTGTGCGTGTATGTGTGTGTGCGTTGTGATTTTATACGGCTATGTGCTATATCTTTGTTTTAGAAATAGCTCAGTAGGAGAAATGAAAATAAAATTAAAATATCCAAATGACACCATCTTTAAATGAATAAAATGCTTTTCAAGTAGATGAATATTATCATTATCTTCAACATCATCAACATCAAGAAAATGGAAGGATAAGTTTCTTAAAATAGAAAAATCTTCAGTTTGCCTATAAAAACCTAAAAAGAAAACATATTTGAAGAGCACCTGAATAGAGGAAATGGACTATATCTAAAGTGGACCCTCAAAAGCTTATAATTTTCATGGCATACTCTGTGATTATGCTTAATTAGTCTTTGAAATTGTCATAAAAGCATATTTAATTTGTGGTTATTTTATGAGCCTTCACAATTACAAAGTTCTGTGTAGTCAAACTGCAATCACATGAGTGAATAATTATGTGTTATAATATTACAATTTATTATACATTTCTATCGGTTTATTCAGTGTAATGTGAATATCCTATTTGCACATGACACTAAACACAAAAGTCAATTACTTAAAAACTCCACTCAAATCAACTTCGTCTTAGCCAATAGACTAGAATTGTGCCAATGACTGTGAGTTAGCAAATGACTGCCTGTAAAGAGTTGTGCTTAATTAAGGGATAGAGGAAGTAAACAAAAACAAAAACAAAAACAATAGGAAATTCCTTTCTAGGGAAGCTTCCACAAGCTTCCTTAATGCTTGTGATCATCCCACTGTGGTGGCAGTTATCATCCAAGCCACTCATTGTATCGAACTTACATTTCTTCAGTTTACAAAGAAATGTTGAAAGTCAAATTTTGCCTTTTTTTAACTTGACAATTGTATATTAACTTAAACTCTACTCAGATCACATATGTATATAAGATAATGAAGAGAAGTAACACGAAGTAATGAATAATAAAACAAGATCACATTGAACACAAATTTTATTACTAATTTATGACATAATTGTCCTGAGAAAACTATGGATGAAAGGAACTTTGCTTTAATGACATAGAAACAAAGCAATTTGAAATTAAATTCCATGTATTCTCCCAACGCAACCTCTAATTTATGGGTTAATAGAAGGGTTATTGGTAAAGATAAAAAAGAGCATGCTGCTAGCTAGAAAGCATAAGAAATGCTAGATATTTCAAAACCATGTACAGAAAGCATTGTTTTCATTACAGCATTCTCTGGCATTGCTCTAATGGCTCTGAAGGATCAGTGCATGCTGTATAGGATTTTTAGAGTACCAGCCTGACAAGGGAGCTATTCTCACACTGACTCAGGGAGGCTTTTTGTTCCAGTTCTGAGACTTCCACCTTTCACGGCTACTGATTGAAGTAGCCTCTTGATGAGTCCCATTGCCGTGCTTCTGCCTCTAGGATAAACATGGTAAAATGCTGTATGCCAGGCTGGTAGCACTGGGTAGAAAGGGAGAGGGCGCTGAATAGGGAAATGAAAACCAAACAAAAACAAAAACTGAGGAACAAAATGTTCATGGAGTTCTGGGCTCTTATCTATGTTTTAGTTTTATAAAATCCATTTGTCTGAAGTAATCCGTGTTTTGAAGTGTTCCAGACATCAGAAATCTGATTTGATATAATGGATAAAATGTAATAATGGTATAATCATTAGCATATTAGATAGAGTATCCAATATGTAGTTAGACAGTCCTAAGCTTAACCCCCACTCTACCATGTAATTGATATTATTCTCCAGTAAATTATTGAACATCCCTGAATCTTAGTTTTATCATTTTTGGAATGAGTATTACACATACCTTGCGGGGGTTTTGAAAGGATTAAATTAAGTATGTGTAACACCTAGAACAATGCTTGATATATACTATACACACTTAACTTATATACCATCAGCACCAGTAGTGGAAAGCATTGTTATCAAACACAATGGTAGAAGTTAGTTACCTCAGTTTCTCTTTTTCTTTCTCACTCAGCCAATATGCATATAGGCCTCTAGTGAAGTCCCAACCTTTATTCTTGGTCTCTTTTCTTGCCTCCTCTTCATGGCAGTCTGACAACTCATCTTAAATTAAATCTTGGCTTTTATTTGCTCAAAATACTTTCAATGAAATACTATTATATTCAATATAAAAACCTGAATCCTTAATAAATTCTCAATAACTTTGGAAAACTGACTCGGCCTAAATTTCTAGCCTTATCATCCACCTCTCTTCCTTTCTACTCCACCATCCCATCACACTTGAATTTCCTTAAACAGAATAAGCTCCTTCCCACCTCAGATCATCAGCTCTTCATGGACATTCTTTAGCCAACTCTTCCTCTGATGACTTCTGCCTCTTCCTTTACAACTCGGTATAAGGCTGTCTTACTCTTCCACAGCATCTCATTGTCCTTTATAACAGTTACCATATAAATACATATATGCAAATATATATGCATATATATAATTGTCATTTATAGTAAGAATTATTTGAATTCAACATATTCACCTTTACTCTAAGGGCAATCTATGTCTGCTTTGGTCAACATTATATCTCCAGGGCCACCTACTACAGTTCCTGGTACAGAGTATTCAACACTTATTCACTCTTTCACTCAACAATAAATGCTATGCACTTAAGGTATAGGAGTTTAAAAAAATGCTACGAAGAAGCTACCACAGTAACGTAGAGAAGAAGGCAACAAAACAATGACAAAATAAAAAATGTGAAGTCAGAAACTCATAAGTACTCTGAAGGATATGAAACGGTGTAAGAGTATAGAGGGTTTTGAAGGCAATGCCACATTATATAGACTATTCAGAGATGGGCATTGCCTGGGTGGCTCAGTCCATTAAGCATCCAACTCTTGATTTTGGTTCAGATCATGATCTTAGGGTCATAAGCTCAAGGCCCTCATTGGGCTCTGCGCTCAGTAAGGAGTCTTCTTAAGATTCTCTCTCTCCCTCTTCCTCTGCTCCTCTCCCTGTGCTCTCTCTCTCTCTCCCTTCCTCCCTCTCTCTGTTTCTGAAATAAATAAATAAATAAATATTTATTAAAAAAAGAACATTCAGAGATGAGAACTCTGTGGAAGTGACATTTGAGCAGACATCTGAATGAGGTAGAGGAGAAAAGGATATAAATGTTTGGCAGAAGAGTGTTTCTGGCAAAGGGAAGAAAGAGCAAACACAAAGGTCATCAGGTGAGATGCTTAGTATAGTCAAAAAGCAGTAAGACAGGTGTGGCTGGAATTATGACAATAGGGAAAATAATGGTAAGAAATGAGATTGAAAAGAAATAGGAAAACCATGTGTGGTTTTCTTGAGTGGCTGAAATCATGAGTGCAGAGAGTGGTAATCCTGAAAGACTACCCAAAGGAAATATGTTATTATATTACTATGTACAAGATACTTTGTCAGGACGAAATATATTTCCACAGAGAATACTTATTCTGTCAGAAAGGATTCTGTAATAGAGTTGTGAAGACCAGTCACAAAGATATAAAAAAAGTAATTATTTATATAAGGAAATTTATGAGATGTCACATAATCCTAAATAATAATAATCCTCTTTCAAAGGAGAGAAAAAATGCCATGAAATGTTTTGAGATATCTCCTAGGCATGGATGAATTAAAATTGGAAAGTGAGGAGTTATTTCGAATTAGATAACAGAGATTCCAGGCAAGAGAAATATCATGAGTAAAGTATAAGTGGAGGGAATTCACAGCACATGTCTGGGAGGGGTGAAGTTGATTCCATTTATTTTTGAGCAAAAAGGCTCAGGGAGTGGTTTAGAATCAAGGCCTGGAGGACTATGCATATCCAAATTTGGAATGTGAATCTGCTCTTTTGAGGTAAATGTTGGATTAAGAAAACAAGCCACTCTTTGTTCAACATAAGAAAGATTGTGGATAGTGAATTGACAGGTGGTGCAAGTGAAGGTCAGGAAATTTATGTTAATGGTCTCAACCTTTAGTTCTATGTGAATTGTTCTCAAAAGCACTCAGCAAAGGCACTCCATTCCTGAAGAACCTCCAGAAGGTCTTGGTCTCTAGCAGTGAAGTACACCTCTTTTAAAGGTTTGTAAAGAAGTTATTTCAATTTTCCATTTGTCCACTTTCCTGCTCTCAACAGAAATCGTACCTTACAACTCTTCCACTTCCTATCTCCTACATGGATGCCTGTTATTGGCAAACTCTAACCCAGAACCAAATGGAGAGAGTATTTCTGGGAAAAGCAGTTCCAGGAGTCTCCTCAAAAGGTAAGATGACCTTGGAAGGAAGCGACAATGATGATTAGTGGAAATAGACAACCCAGCAGAGAAAGAAAGATCAGGTGACTGAAGTAGACTTCTGGACTTTCCATTCATCTTCACAAAAAGCAAATCAACCATAATATTGTTCTTTCATATAACATTTAATTTGAACAGATTACTACTAAAATGAAAAACAGAATGAGAAACATTTACACAACCCTGTTTTAGACACAAGTCTATTCTAACAAATATGTGAAATGGCTATTTTCATGCCATAATATTCAGCTACAGGCACCCAAATGTCTTTCAATACCCCTTCTTATGACATGATTATAAAATGTTTACTATTCTCATTATTCTCATCTGTTTCTATTTGTCACTTTCTAATGATTTTAAAATATGATGTCAAAAATAAGGCACAGGTGTCATAATGAACTCTGACTAATAATAGAGGGGTCTATTTCCTTCAATTATTTTGTTCTGCATATTCATGCAGCCAAAGTTTAAATTAATATTTTAGAATTAGTTCCACACTTCTGCATAATACTGAGATTACATTCAAAATTTTCCAGTATTTTGCACATGAACCACTGCCAAGTTGGGTCACCTTCCTGAATAGATTTTGGAATCATCCACACAAAATCAATAGCTGAAGCCAAATAACTGGGTGAAATTTCTAAAGGAAAGTTAGCAAAGGATATAAATAACAAAGACAGGTAGCCATCAAGCTAAGACCTGGCCATTCAAGGTCAAATTCATATCTAAAAATTTTAGCAAAGAAATTGAAAATTAGATAAAAAATGTTTCTTATAAAATAAACAAATAATTAATAAGAGCCAATAAAGAATTTAGTCCTAGATGTACCAGGAAACCTGGGATGATTACTATACTAAAGCAATTAAAAAGAAAAAAAACCTGATAATAGGTTTGCTCTCAAAGCACAGATTGAATAGATTAGATGAGAACACATGCATGATTAAACAAGGATCAGAAGCAAAGATGTGGTTAGAAATTATAATATCAGAAGCAAAACACTCATTTTAAAGTGTTAGAATTGAGATAAAATAGTGAAGTAGGAAGATAACTGGTCAGTAAGTTTTCTTCACTAAAATGGTAACCCAAGAGCATCTGGAGAGTTGGAGCTTCATGTTTCCAAAAGAATTTGAAATCATTTAAATTTCAACAGACATGACAAAATACATAATCCATTCACAGTCTCAAAAATAAATTAAAATAGAGTTGTTTAGACTGTTAAGTATATTAACTAGAACTCTTCTATATTTTGGTTTTAGATATACATTACTATAGAATACACATTTTAAAATGTCTAAAGAAAAAATATTGGTATTACTGTGTGATAAATTGCAGAGCAGTCCAAGCAGCTGCAAGAAAAACATCTTTATTACTAAATTAATAATTTCAAACTGGACCAGAAGGGACCATTATCCCTCTGGATATGGAGGCATATTGTTCTTTGACTTAGTTAAGCAAGGAACTCCTAATTGTAATGAAATGTGCATAATTAAATGACTGCAGTTGGACTTTGGTATTTTGGTTGATGAAGTATTTGTTTACATTGACTTTATATGGTTCATATAATTTCAGTAGAAGAACCATGCCGTGTCATGGAATATTTCAAAGGAAAAAAATGACAATAGAATTACAAAGCATGTATCTACCTCTTTTTATTTATATATTTCCATTTAATTTACTAATCAGCTTAAAGGATTAAAAAAGAAAAATAAAATAATATTGAAATTCTGTATAAGAATAGGAATTAGAAGACTTATATGGCTGACAGTCATTAGTGATTTGAAAAGATGTTGATTGAATCTTAATAAGAGCTTTTTAATAAGTAGCAAGTATAAAGCTTAATGAGATATATCTCATATAAATTTTTTCCTTGAGTTGGAAAGGGAAAGTTCTATATTTTACAATTGGTTGTTTCAATAACAATCAAGTCATTAATAATATTAATAATGAAAATAAGAAAAATGGCTAAATTTTATATAGGGCTTACTGTATGCCAGAAACTAGATTAAGTGCTTTTAGGATGCTTATTTCTAGGGTATGAAATATTGTATGAATTGTTATAACTGATTATTCTATTCTAGAAAAGAGATAACATGAAAAAAAATCCCACACCACAAACTTCACACATTTAAAGTGTGCAATTCAAATGATTTTTGGTATCTCTATAAAGCTGTTAAAATACTTATTTATATATAGAAAAAAATCAAAGAGACAAATATAAATAGGTAAATTATTTTTGAAGTATTTACTGAGTGATATTCACTCCATTTAAGTCTATCATTAAAATAGTACAGAAAGTCAGTTATAAAAAAAAAAAAGTAGATTTAAATATCTAAATATTTTCACTTACTATAGAAGTTTCCAGGAGTTCTAAAATCCAATATTTACTCTACCAATAAATACTTTATAATATATACTGTAAGTATGACTTTTTCTTCAACAAACCATATAGGCAAAGCCATACAAACATAATGTGCTATGATGAAAATATATCAGTGAGCTCAGGTTGTTATTATACAATACTACTGACTGGGTAGCTTAAGGAACAGAACTTTCTTTCCTATATTCAGGAGACTGGGAAATCTAAGATGAAGGTGTAGACTGACTGGGGTCTCTAGTGAAAGCTCTCTTCCTGGCTTGCAGATGACTACCTTCTCACTGTGTCCTCAAAAGGTAGAGAGAGATAAGAGGCAAACTCTCTGGTGTCTCTCCTTATAAGGGCACTAATCTCATTATGAGGGACCCACCCTCACGAACTCTTCTAAACCTATTTATAACCAAAAGTCCCATCTCTACATAATAACTCATTGTTGGTAAGACTCCAACACTGAATTTTGGTTGATACAACTTATTCTATAGTAAAAAGGTTGTAAGAAAAAAGGAAAAAGAAAAGTTTTTTTTTGGTGGCACAGACTGGTAGCTCTTTACTAGCAGGAATGGAAAAAAAAAAAATGGCAGCTGTGGGAGATATAAAAAGAGAGATATGCCAGGAGTAATAATAAAGATTCTCTTAAATAACTTCTAAAATCTTAAACAGTCTATAATTGCTTTATGGCTTTGCTTACAATTTACAGGCAATGTAGATATAAAGTCCACTACAAATAGGCTTTTTTTTTTTTTTTACTTTGCTATTATAAAATACTATATAGTACATTGTGCTCCATAATAGAAATGTGCCAAGTATGTAGAACTCATTTTAAACAGAAAGAAGTCATTTGATGCAATGACAGTAATTGTTTTAGCCTCTGATAATACAGCTCTGCCTCTATGATTAAAATATTAAATCTCCTTACCATTGTGTAGCTGTGGGCTACCTTCATTAACTCAATGCAACCTTGGGCATCTGCGAAGGCTCGGATCCCCAAACAGTTGGATGGGTGCAACAGCTTCATGAGGAAATGGCAGCACACTTCCACTACTTGAGGAAGCTGAAGAAGGCACGCTGCAGCAAGAAGGTTTTCAATGGTGTCTTCCTTTAATTCCAAGCAACCTAAACAATAGGTGAAGAGAATTATGAAACTCTGTTTAAAACATGTGCAATTGTATTATTTAAAACATTAAGCCAATCTGCTAGAAATGACCTGAACCTAGACCCATAACCAAGATAGATATAACTCACTAAAGGCCATCAACTGTTTTAAGCAGCTTGCATTTCTTCATGTAATGTTCAAAATCAACTAGTATATACGGAATATCTGTGTCCACTTCAATAGGAAATATGGTTGTTCTTTTTGTTGTGAATTAAGAAAAAAAGAGAGTAACAAGTAAGTTTCACAAAACATGTTTACAAGCTTCAGAGAGCAAAGGTTCATGAAGTTTCTGATAATACATTCATGGGTATTAGTACAAAGAACCTATGTGTGGATAATAAATATATATATATATATAGATGATTATATATATACATATATAATACATGTATTGTAGACTGCTAGTATTGTATTTAACTCACCGTACCCATGATTATAATTTTCTATAATTTTTCTTTTCTTTTCTTTCTTTCTTTCTTTCTTTCTTTCTTTCTTTCTTTCTTTCTTTCTTTCTTTTTCTTCTTTCTTTTGCAAGTTAACTTAAAAAAAGAGCTCTTTTAGTGCTTTCTCTTTCATCTAACTACTTGAATAATTTATTAATGAATGGGGCTATTTCTGTATGTTCATAAAACATTCCTGTGAAGGCTTCCAGGCTTAACTATTTGGGGTTAGGTTTTATTTTTAGCAATTCAACACATCTTTAATAGGTTTATTTGCCACTCAGATTTTCTATGTGTCACTCAGTATTGAATGAATATTTCTAAGTCATACAAATGGCTTATTCCATCTTAGTTTTTGTGGCACATACGGCTACTCTTCCCTAGAAATAGCTTTATTTTCCTGGACACAGGGTCAGCCCACATGTTAACATCATGATACGTCTCAGTGGACTATGAGTAGAGGGATGTGTGTTACTACCATACCAAGGCATTTATGATGTGAGTGTGCACCATCCAACCTCACTTTCTCTTCTGCCAGCAAAGTAAAGATGACTTAAAACCCTGGTGGATGGAGGATGCACAAAGAGTAAGGAACCTGGGTGCCTGAATCTACACCAAGAGCTACTACTTTCTAATAATAATACTCAATATTTAAGCTACTAATACTTAAATAATAAACTCCAGTACTCAAATATATTTTTAGTTTTATTGGTTTATTGGTTTTGTTGATTCTTGGAGTCCAATTTACTCTAAATTGTACAGTTTTAATTTTATTTTAATTAGTGTGTATCTAAGATTATTGGAAATTTTTCATACCATGGATTTTTTATATGTTATATAAAGTTATATCTAACTTTATATGGATTTTTTATTTTTACCTTCTGCCATCCTTATTTTGTTAAATTAACCTATTTTTCAGTGAGTTGTTTAATCATTTCAGAGAAATTTTTTGAGTCTTATTAATGTATAATAGAATAATAGTAATGGACAGGAGTTTTTTAAAAAACTTATTTTTATTAATTTTGCTCAGAAATTATTGACCTTGCTAAATATGAAAATTCTGGAAAAATACTGCCTATTTTTATGGAAATGGTTCTTCTTCCTTACCTTTGCTTCTTCAATTTTCTCTTAGAGACTATTATCAAGGGCTATGTATTGGATCAAATCATTCCCTCCTCCATATCTATAATTTCTTTATGTATTCCATTCACTAATTCTCTCTCTAGTATATTTAATATTTTGTTTAAATGAGATGTTAAACTTTAGAAATATTTTATTTTTACTTGTAGAAGTTCTCTCCATAAGAATTATTTGTATTAAAATTTATAATATTTTCATATCTACCTTTAAACTCATAGATACTTTTTTGCTATATCTTATATACTCTTTAACCTTGACTTACTAAAAATTTAAATAACTCTTAATAGTAGAAGTTGTACTAATAGGAATTATTCATTTTATAGAATTTTAATTAATTCATAAACATCAGTTTATATTCCTGAGTTTTAATAACGTCATTTTTTTCTTTGATTATGGATTCATTTTATTTCTACTCTTCTATCTTTATGTAACTTTACTACATTCAGGTTTTTTTTTTAATTTTTAAAAGGTTTTCTTTATTTATTTGAGAGAGAGAGAGAATATGAGTGGGGAGAGGGAGAAGCAGGCTCCCCACTAAGCAGGGATCCTGACCTGGGGTTCAATCCCAGGACACTAGGATCATGACCTGAGTGCGAGGCAGATGGTTAACTGACTGAACCACTCAGGAAGCCCTACCACATTCAGCTTTAATTATTATTATCCCAAAGTATCTTTTTCTCCACTTAATAGCAAAATTTTGAGAACTTCAGCTATCTTTCTGAGAAAATAGAGTTTTATTTTCCTACACTGCAGTCTCTAATATTCAATGATGGTCATCGGTCTCTATATAAAAGGGATATTTTAATTCATTGGTGTATTTGGAAGACAGGCTACACAAAATAAGAAACTCAAATGTAAAAGTATAGGAATAAATACTTCATCAATTTTCATTACTAATATGCTATCACCTAAGTGAAATTTAACAGTGTATCCTTGCTAGTTGGAATATATTTTCTAACTTTATAATGTTACTACAATTTTTTTTTTAGATTTCTCCCCTTTCATCAGTAATATAGCATGGTAGAAAAGTTGTCTACTTTCAAAAATTCATCTTTCAAGGACAGAATATTTATTAAGAAAGAACTTTATAAACAGAATGCCTTTATTTTTTTCCACGCCAGTGTTTATTCTGGATTTTTTTAACCTATTGTAATTTGCAGGAATAGTTCCATAAACACCCATTTACTCTTTACCTGGTTTCACCGAGTGTTAACATTTTGCCATATTTTTCTGCATATGTGTGTTTATACCATAGCTGCTGAATTATTGGATTACTCCAACCATTATATTTCACCCCTAAATACTTCAGCATATGCCCCTAGGAACAAAGGTGTTCTCCTACATAGCTACAATACAATTTTACACTTAATAAAACTAATACAATAGTATGTGATATGATGTAAATTTCCCCAAATGTCCATATAATGTGCTTTATAGGTTTTATTTTTAAATTCAGGATCTAATCAAGACTCACATTATATTTACTTCTTATGTCCCTTTGGTCTCCTTTAATTTATAACTGTTTTCCAGCCATTTTGTCATTCATGACATTTATATATTTTTTTTTATGACATTTATATTAGTGAAGAATCCAGACTAGTTGTTTTGTAGAATTCCCCAGGTTGACCTTGTCATATTATTTCCCCATGATTACATTTAGCTGGGACCTTTTTTGGCAGGGACACCATTAGGTGATATGGTACCCTTTCCAGTGGCTGATACAGGTAGGTTCATGATTTGAGTAGGTCTCATGGTTGATGGTGTTAAGTTTGGTATCCTATTTAAGTCAGTGTCTACAAGACTGCTTCATTTTAAAGAATTTTTTCCTTTATAATTAGTAATCTGTTGGGTGGAGGCTAAATGCTTTCAAACATGACATTTCACCTGTAACTTAACATGTTTAATAGTTAAAGAATATTATATTTTATTTATGAGTGTCACTGATAGAATAAGACAGCAAAGGAATCTAAAGCATGCTTCCAAGTGTAGCTAGGGATTTAATGAAGAAAAAAGCAGGTAAAGTGGAAACAATAAATTAAAAGGAATGGTGTATGAAAATAAAATTAAAATACTTTTTTATTATATATTAATTTCCACTTAAATTAGCTACCTAAAGTTTAGTTTTAAAATAAAAGAGGGACATTATCAATAATAAAAGTTAAAATAGTTATTTTTAAACTTAAAAGATTTTGACAAATGCAGAAGAATCCTATTATTCAGATATTATCAACTAGTAGAACATTGAGTATCCTAGGTAAATTCAGCAGAAGAGACATTTGCCAATACAATTCTTGGAGCTGTTTATATTTCACATTATTATTCAATAACAATGTCAAACAAAATATTCACTTGAAGTTGAAAGATTCATACAAGTTTGAATGATTTTAAGATAAATTACGTCAGTGCAGCTATTGATATATATTTTAAGGTTTATGAATATTATAGTAAGCACTAGAATGAAGTAGTCTACAGGTTATAGAAACCTGTATTTTATAGATTTTAAATGATTTATTAAATGTGTACCTAAACTTATAAGAATAAAAATATGAAATATAAAGGAGATAACATGAACATATTAAAATCTGTTATTTATAATTGATCATATGCATAACAACTTTTGATAACATTTGTATCTTTTAAAATATCGTCATGATTTCAGAACTTCAGAGGAATTTAACCTAAAACTTACAGTAAGATTGCCAAGAAAATGGTTATATGCTTCCTAGCATGGCTCTTGTGAAAATCAGATAGAAGAGATAAATACAGATGGTATGGCTTTTATAGATTCCATTTTGTTTTGATTTCAGAACATTGGGAAAATAACTTCCTTTAATTTTAACTAATTGTTTTCTTTTTTAAAAAAAGATTTATTTATTTATTTGTTTGTTTGTTTGTTTATAAGACAGAGCATGAGCAGGGGGATGGGGCAGACAGAGAGGGAGAAGCTGAGCAGGGAACCTGATGCGGGACTGGATCCCAGGACCCTGGCATCGTGACCTGAGCTAAAGCAGATGCTTAACTGACTGAGTCCCCCAGGAGCCCCGACTGATTGTTTTCAACATCAATTATGCAGAAAAAAAATTAACACAGTAGCCCTGACCTACTATTTTTGAAAAAGCCTGCTTGTAAGATTTGGCCTTGATTGGTGTCTGAAAACTCAGATTTCAAAGGGGTTCCCACCATTAACTAATGCAATGGCTCGTTGTACCTAAAGTGTTTGTATAAACAATATGGCCTATGCTGAACACCTGCTTTCCTTCTGGGAGTCTTGAATTTTGGCACATGCTAAGCAGAGGCTGCCTATGTGATCAGACCTCCATAAAAACCCAGGTCACTGAGTCTCTAATGGATTTCCCTGGTTGGCAACAATTCATATGCTTTGTCACATCTCATTGAAGAGGACATGAAGTGTGCCCTGTGTGATTTCACTTGGAATGGAGCTTTTGGAACTGTGTGCCTTGTTTCTCTGGGGCTTCACCCATTTCCCTTCCCTGATTGTGCACTGAATCCTTTTGCCATAATAAATCATAACCATTGGTATGACTATATACTGAGTCCTGTGAGCCAACCTGGTAAATAACTGAGCCTGGGGGGATAGTCTTGGGATATCCCACCACAACATTCTGATTAGAATTGCTGGAGTGGTAGGTGAAGTTGGAGATATAATGTGCTTATGAGCTAGAAAATATAACATTGTTAACATTTCAATTCACCCCAAATTAACCTATAGATTTGTTATAATCATATTCAAAATCCCAGCAGACTTTTTGTAGAAATTACAGAAATGATTCTAAAATTCACATGCAAATGCAATGGCCTAGAATAAGCAAAACAATTTTGAAAAAGAACAAAGTAATAATGCTACCAGATTTTAAGACTTATTACAAGGCTACAGTAATTAAAACTGGGACTTGTCTAAATATAGACAGATCAATGGAAAAAATAGACTCCAGAATTAGAATCACCATATATTAATAATTAGTTTTTGCAAAGGCACTAGACAATATGCGAAAGGATTGCCTTTGAAGAAATAGTCCTGATACATATACCGATGTGCAAAAACTTGTATTTTAATCCATACCCCACAAATTTTATAAAATTTACTCAAAATGGTAATTCTATGAAGAAACTTAACTTCTCTAAGCACTGGTAGTGGAACAATTGGCTTTCTGAATGCAAAATGTTTAATTTAGACTCCGCCTCACAGCTTATACAAAAATTAATTCAAAGTGAACAGTAAACCTTGATGTAAAATGTAAACCTATAAAAGATCTGGAGATAATCGATGTGACCTTGGGTTTTACAATGAGTTTCTAGATATCTACTCATCTCATTATCATAATCTATGTTTATATAAGAGATTGATTTTATTTGAAAATGTGATGACTAATATATTAACGATAGCAGATTATCTGTTCTTTAGTTCTAATTAATTCAACAAGTAAAAAAACTATTCCTTTTTAAAATTATAGATATACACTCTGTATAATAATACTCTACAATAATAGCCATCCACAGAGCATCCCATAAAGCATAGTATACTAAAAAATCAAATAGATACAATAGCAATTATCTAGTGATCAATGCACCAGATCTACATTATCAATACGGATTAATCCAACAACAATGAAGTTTAGGGAAAACAAAGACTTGTACAAATATACATGGAGTAATTTGCAGTTATATATATGCTGACAGAACAATTTTGTGTAGGTAGAAGTATGAAGATAGGATATACATGAACTATATAGAGCTATGTATGGGAATAATAAATCCCCAAATCAGTATAGTGATCATATCTCTTCGTAAGGGAGAAATGCATCCAGCATGACAAAGAGTTTTTATTTTATTCATAATATTTTATTCCTTAAGCTAGAAGAAAGATACACAGCTTCCCATTAAAATATTCTCAGTAACTTTTATTAGTTTGAAATGCTGTATAATAGATATGGCAAATCGTATGTCCCTTCACGTTTAGTATTACATATGACTACTATTTGGACAGGTTAAGTATCATCTAAGATTGACATCCTTGTTGGTCAGAACCTGAGTTAAGTTTTGGAAAGCAAACTTAGATGCCTTTCTAGAGGTATATATTTGTGTTCAAATTGAAGGCAGTGGGTACACAAGAGGACTTTCATGTAAGATAGAGCGGGTAGGGTAAAATGCATATATGGTGATAAATCATTCCTTTCTTTATATCTTTGCCCTTCAGAAATACTCTTATATACTAACTCTGAGGTTGGCCATAGGAAATACCATGGATAAAGAGTGGAAAACATAAGGCAAGCAGGGCCATGAGAGGCATTTCCCCTGTTGTGTTTGAGACCTTTCTATTTGAGACCATCATGTCATTAAGCCTGGGCAAGCCTGTTTCATCAATCTGACACCCTCTTGGTAGATAGTTATATTGCTGACAGACAATTGAGCACCAATACATGATTGAGCATTGTTCCAAAACAGCAGGAAAAAATCTCAGCCAAGCCCAGGCCATTGACAAGCCACAAACTTATAAACTAAATAAATGGCTGCTGTTTTAAGACATTAGATTGGGGCAAAAAGTTTGGGGTCAAGCAACCGTTATCCACGGAAAGCTAACTTACAGAACACAAAATAATACATGTGATAGGCTAATGAAAGAAAAAAAATTACTCAGAATGGATCATAGTCCTAAATATAAAAACTAAAACAATATAAAAATAGAAACCTTCTATAAAAAAATAGAAAATTTTTGTAACCATAAGTTAAAGATTTCCTAGATAAGACATCAAAAACAATTAACAAGAAAGAAATTGTTAAATTGGACTTCATAAAAATCACTGTAAATGACAATATTAAAGGGAAAAAAAAAAGATGAACCACAGACCGGGAAAAAAATATTTGCAAAATCATACATCTGATAAAGTACTTGCATCCAGAATACATAAAGAACTCTCAAACTCAATAATAAGAAAAAAAAATTTAATGGGCAAATAATCTAAACAGATGTTCCATATAAGAAGATACATGGATGAAAAGTGCTCAACCTTATTAATGTTTTGGTGGATGGAAACTAAAAGCACGATGAAATACCACTACATGTGCATTAGCACTGCTGGTGGAAATGTGAAATTGTATAACCATTTTGGGAAACAATTTTGCAATTTCACCTCTCAAATGACTCAGCCATTTCCCTCCTAAGTATTAACCCAAGAAACATAAAACAATATGTTTATATAGAGCCTTGTATATGAACGTTTATAGTAGGTTTATTTTGTAATAGCCAAACTCTAGAAACAACCCAAATGTTCATTAACAAGTGAATGGATGAACAAACTGTAGTACAGTAGTTCCCTTTATCTGTGGGGGATATTTTCCAAGACCTCCAGGGGATGTCTGAAACCATGCATAGTACTTAACCCTATACACACTGTTTTTCCTATACATACATACCTATGATAAAGTTTTATGTATAAACTAGTCACAGTAAAAGATTTACAAAATAACCAATAATACAATAGAACAGTTATAACCATATACTGTAATAAAGGTTGTGTGAATGTGGTCTCTCTCTCTTAAAATAACTTATTGTGCTGTACTCATCCTTCTTTTACTGATGATGTAAAATGCTAAAATGCCTATGTGATGAGGTGAAGTGAGGTGAATGAGGTAGGCATTGTAACCTAACATGACCTTATTGTTGACTTTCTGACATGTCAGAAGGAGGATCATCTGGCTTGGATAGCTGAAACAGTTGAAAACAAAACTGCAAATAAAGGGGCCACAATAAAATACTACTCATAAAAAGCAAACGATTGATATATGGAACATCACGGTTAAGTATGCTGAGGGCAAAATAATTATGCTGAGAGAAACAAACCAAACCAAAAACAAAAAAACCCCACAAACCTTATGACCCAACTTAATGAAAATTCTTAAACATTTATACTATTACGACATAAATCAGATCATCGGTACCTGAGTATGGAGTAGGGGCAAGGAGGGACAACAAGATGGATCAGAAAAGTGGGTGATGAATATATTCATTACTCTGATTATGGAAAGAGTTTTATGAGTGTATACATATGTCAAAAAGTTAAATTGTGTACACCTTATACATATGCAGTTTATTGTATGTTAATTATTCATCAATAAAGCTTTTAAAAAGAATACTTAAATGCCAGGAAAGCTGAGTTGGGTGGACTAGTACTTATATTTTCTGAGAGCTTTAATTCAAAATTTACTAGCAAAATCATAAAGATAGTATATTAAAGTTTAAAGAAATTGTGTGCTATGTGTTATTTTTCCTTACAGTTTACAATATATAGAACATATAATTATGGTAATTTTATACATGCTATGAAATTTCATACATGCTATATATTTCAAATGCTACCATGAACAATACCTCTTCAACATATTATTAAAATAATCTTATAAATGTAAACCTAACATATAAAATGATGTGTGGATGTGTGCGTATGTTAGTATCTTTACCTTCCCAGATCAACACTTGAAAGTGATTCAGAGATGTTAAGTCAGTGTAATAAGCCAGAGGATATGTAAGTTATTTGTTTGTAAAAACAAAGAGCCCAAATTCAAATACCGAATCTAGCATTATACTTCATAATAATTTAGATCGTATTTTAGCAGGTACTTCTCTTTCCTATTCTGTAAAAAAAAAAAAGGAAAAACAAAATTTTTGGATTTTCACAGGTTATTTATAGACTAATTTTTTCAAGTTACTTATGGTAACTCTGGATGCAAATTTGGAAAATACAAGCATTGTTTGTTTCAAAGACTTAAAATATTCTATATTTTTCAACTTGGAATATAGCCAATGAAAAGACCATTTGTAAAAGTCAGAAGGCACAAATGGAATATTAGTGAGTGTTGAGCTTGAGTGCACACAAATTGAGCTACCTCATGCGCGATATATATATATATATATATCCCCATGTTCTATATATAGAACCTGGCTACCTGGCTATTTCTGTGATAGTCCTTATGGTAAAAAGGCAAAAAATCTACCAAACATTTGACTTAAAATTGAACTCAAAAAGAAAACATGAACATTGTTAATGAAAAAATAATAATTGCACACATTCACTCAAAGTTAACTTCTAAGGCATAATGTTCACAAATGGCTTTAGATATATGAACAGGGAAAGTCTACATATTTTTACTTTGGGTGCCATAGAAAATTAGCTTAAAAATATCTGATACCTACATGAAACTTTGGATACCTAAGGAGCCTATGACATAATAACGGAAAGCCCTGAGAAAATCTTCTTAAATAATAAGGAAATAGTTATAATCTCTTTTGACAAGTGCAGAAGACAGTTGTCTCCAGGAAAAATTAATTGAAAGGCTCAACACATCATCAGAAAGCAACCATCTTCTCAAATGCCTTTTTGTTTCCCTCATAGCTGCCATACTTTCAAGCTTCTGATTTAGACAGGAAAACACCAATGAAAGAGAAACTGTTCCATCCCGCATGTCTCTCTTGAATCAGGGAAGAAACCTTACTAAAAGTTTCCCAGAAATCTTTCTTCCATGTTGCCTTGACAAAAATTGAATCACATGGCCATGCCTTACTCAATAATTACCAATGGCCTAAAACCCCAATAATTGATTTTGACCCTATAAAAATTAGATTGATAGAATTAGACTCAACTTTAGGAATAGGAAGGGAATGCCTTTTAAATAGGGTACCTCCGAGTGTGTGGTACATGTATGTATAGTCTCACTATTAGTAAATGCTAAAGCTATTGAGTATTCCAAATATGTATCAGTAGAATTAAAGTGATTTTCTAGAAGAGAATATACTTAAATTTACACTGTATTGGAATGAAAATATGTAAAATAGTATGGGAAGGAAAAAGTGATGATTATAGAAGAATGTGAATTTATGCTGTTGTATTTTTAATGCAAAAGTGGTATTCTATTACCAACTGTGCTGTATAACCATATTTTACCCATAAAATCAGTTACATTTAAGAAAAGAATGCATTTTACTAGATAGGTACAAAAATTACCTATAAAATCCATAAAGTAAATTAAATTATCTCTCTATCATCTATTTATCTCTATCTTAAATGGAAAGAGAGAGAAATAATATCATTACTCCACTAGAATTGAAATAAAATTAAAAATTAATATTTAAGTACATAGAAATTTTAAAAAATAAACTTTTTAAAAATATTTTAAATTTTTAGAAAACTTTAATGGATAGTACTGAGGTTTCTCATATATATACACCTATTTATAGTTACTAACATTTTACATTAGTATGATACATATGTTAAATTAATGAACTGATACTGTTATATTGTTATTAACTAAATCCATACTTTACTCTCATTTATCTCACTTACTTAGATTTTTTTTATCTATTGTCTTTTTTCTGTTTCTGGATCTCATGCAAAATACAAGATATTTCATTTAGTCATTTTGTCTTCTTAGGATCCTCTTGGTTGTGACAATTTCTCAGACTTTCCTTGTTTTTGATGACTGACAGTTCTGAGGAATTCAAGTTAAGTATTTTGTAGAATGTCCCTCAATTGAGATTTATCTCCTTATGGTTACACTGGGATATGGGTTTTAGTCTCATCACATCATATCACATCATACATACTGATGTGGGAAACAAAAGCAAAAGAAAATTATTAAATTTCCTTACTACCTACAGCCCATTGACAAGTCCTTGACACAGGCAGAGTGACATTCCTCTAGGGACTCAGCTGCCTTGATGTTGATACGTTGCTAAGGGCAAAAGGCAATCCTAGCCAGACCCTTCATCCATACCCCAGGATCCTATAAGCCTACCTTAACATATACAAATTCTTTTGGAAATTTCCTTTATCTCTACCTCCAAGATACATGTTGGCAATCATCCCCCAAGCATATGGCCCACTGATATACATCTGATGGGTCTCATGACTAAGATTTTATCAGACAGTAATAAATGACCCTTTCCTAACAATAGTTAGCCCACTCAACATCCTGGAAACCTTGCTTCTGAAATTCCTTAGAGGCTTACGTTATCTCTAACCCCATCCCAACTAAACGGTCCTCATGACCCCAGTGCAGCTCTTTCTGCCCACAGGTCCTGTCCCCGTGCTTTAATAAAATCACCTTTTTGAACCAAAGATGTCTCCAGAATTCTTTCTTGGCCATCGGTTTCCAACACTAACATCTTTCCTATGTCACAAACACTCAACATGCTTAACACAGTTGACGTTAACTTTCATCACTAGAGGCAGCTTTTAGGCAACCAACTTGAACAATGGAAAACTTAAGTTAGTCAAAGGGTCCACAGTGACCTTAGGGCTGAATACAAGCAGGTCCATTAGGTGACCCACCTCAAAATATTTAGGTGAACAATGAGTTACTTATACACAGACACTGATACCAAAAAGGAAATTTCCATATGTTCCCATACCTCCCCACCTTTCCTTTCTTAACTACAATCCCCCACCACGGCTTCCAGGCTGGTAGTCTCTCCCTTGCAGTTCTGCCTGCTGCTCCCTACAGTGTATTCAGTAAACTTCTTTTTAAAAAAATTATTATTATTCAGTAAACTTCCATCTCTTTATTCAGTAAACTTCCATCTCTTTTGTTCTGTGTTGGGTGAATTCTTTTACCACCTGTGCCTCTGGCCTCCACACAAGCAGGTCACCCCACAGTAGAGGTAGTGTTTCTCACGTTTCTCCACTGTAAAATTACCCTTTTATCTCCTTTTCCATACTGTGATTTCTGGAAGGAGGTCCCTATGTATAGCCACTCTTAGTGAATGGGCCGTTATGCTCTATTTCCTGGAGGGCAGATTAATTACATAAATGATGTGGAATTCTGCACGAGAGACTTGTATATTCTTGGTTATTTATTTGCTTAATTATTTATTTATATCAACAAATTCCTACATTTTTCAAGGGTTTTGAAAAAGGCAGGGGAGTTAAGAAAATTTTGGTTTAAATAATTTTATTATTTTTAGTGGGCTTACATGTCTTTTTAACAGTTACCAAAAGAAAGTGATTTTTACTCACTTTGGACTTTTGCTATCATCAAATTATTCCTTATTCTTATATGCACCACATTATTGGTTCCCTTGTCCCTCTCTCCACCACCTGTGTGGAAGAAAATCCTGGTTGCAAACCAGTTTTAGAAAACAGAATGACAGGCTAGCCCTGGAAAATTCTATCAACTTAAGAGCTTTTTAATAAACAATGTCTTATATGGATTCCAGCCATAAGAAAAGCATGCTTTATGTTTTTCAAGCACTAAATATATCTCAGAGTTTAAGGGCTCCCTGTTAGAAAAGTCAGGGAAGTATCTACGCAAGCACCAGTGAAAAGGTAGTTGTGATTATAAAGCCCATCATTTTTCTACTTCTATCTGCACAACTTTTTCTTTAAAAAGTCCAGTGGATATCAGGTAAGAACTAAAAATTTCAGTAGTTCTCATTTGCCTAAATTGTTTTAAATCTAGTATTCTCACAAATATATCATTTGGAAAGAACAAGAAATTGTTTGCTGAGAATAATCTTGACTTTTTCTCAATAACCCCTTGACCCACATTCATTCACAGGTGTTTAACTTACTTGACTTTAACCATAAAGTAGACCGACCCCTTATTTTCAGTATATCACAGCTTATAACTCTGTCTCTCATAACTCTACATAGTTTTTTTTTTTTCTACTCCCAGTACCTGTTATAGTGTTTAGTGTATCACAGGCTATTACTCAATACTCAAGGAAATTTTGGTTGTGAAAAATATAAAAAATTAAAAAGGATCAACTCATAGTTATACAAGTTATCCAAACTTCTACTGTAAGTAACATAATTGGTCAACTAGTAAATTAAACATATCACAAATGTGCTTTTTTGGCCATTACAGAATTTAATATTGTAGGATACCTTTAGGTGGAGTATCTTCTTTTGAGTTCAGCATCAGTAACACCAATCTCTCTCTCTGAGAGAGAGGGGAGAGAAAGCGGAGGTGGAGGTGGGCGGAGGGGCAGAGGCAGAGGGAGAGAGAGAGAGAATCTTAAGCAGGATCCATGCGCAGTGTGGAGCCCGACCTTATGATCCTGAGATCATGACCTGAGCCAAAATCAAGAGTCCAGCACTTAACTGACTGAGCCATCCGGGTGCCCCAATACTAACTTCTTTAAAGGTACCTTCAACCCAACTGAATTTCATCTCCGCATTTTAATATTTTACAGTTTGATGCATGAAATTATTAGTAATCTGTGTGTCTGGGCAATATCATTTGAATTTGAATCAGCCAACAGAAGAAATAAGTTCTATAATTCATTATTATATCCACTTTTGGCATATTAGTGAAGATGTCTGAAGTACATCATACAGAGTTTTACACATATTCAAATATTCAAAAATATTCTTCTCAGATTTCAGTATTAGAATCCTATGTTTATGCTGAGGAAAATCCTTGTTTTTATTTTACAACTGATTATGCTTCTTTCTTTACCTAGGTGTCTGAGAAGCTAAAACAAATTGGTATGTAATTTCTATGAATACAAACAGAATCTTAAGACTCTTACGGTGTAAATCATACCAGAGGTGTTGTAGATTTGAATTTGAATGCTTCTTTCAGGTCTTTTTTACTTGAATTTCAAAGCCTTATACATCATAGATTCTGAGGCACAAAATTAAGACCAAATCAGTCTTGTGGCCTCTGTAAATGACTTTTTATATTTGTTCTTCCTTTATTGTTCTACTTCAATCAGTAAAACAGAGGGGAGATTGAAGTGAGTAGAAGAAAATATACCTTCTGACTGGACAGATGTTACAGTAACATTATGGAGAAGAATGTTCTTATAAAACTAGGTTGACTTGAAGTTATCTACAAAGTTACTCCATCTTGGGATGCTTAAAAATTTTATGCACTAACTTGGCTGCTTGTGATGTGGAAATAAAAAAGGCTGCAGTTTTGATATGTTATCATCTGGCAATCTGCCCAGATTGAGAGTTCTATCATCCTACCTGTGCAAGAGGCCATACTACCCTCTTCCTCTGTTCTCCCAGGCTTCTGAGTTGCCAGATATTTTTACATTTGTTTGTTTAACAGATAATTTTCTTTGGAGCACTATCCTGGCTCTCAAAATACGCTTAATATACTATCTTATTCCTTTTCTGCCATCATTTAGATCATTTTCAGAGATTTACCACTTTCATTTTCTGACTATAAGCATTCATATTTTTCTTGAAATCCTCACATCTGACAGCACATAATCATAATCAGTATTTCTTAGCCTCAAAATAGTTACAAAGTGTTATTGGAGGAATATACAGTTAATTCTCTAATACGTGTCAAAAAACTACCTATACATTATTGATATCATATTTCCCTCTCTTAATGAATTTTACTTTGAAGCCATTTTGAGCCCCTTTGTGACATGGCAAATTTAAATTAAATACTTATGAAAAATGAGATTTGTGCTTGAAGTCCTAAATATATTTTCTTTAACTTAACTTGGTAAGTAAAATAATAATTTGTCAAAAAATTTTAATATGTCCTATCAAAATGCCTATTTATCAGAAAGTACATTATATAGTCCAGGAAAACACATGAAAATAATTAATGACATATATTTCAAAGTATTGTTTACACTTTGACATGAATGAATCGGAAATGAACATGTTATAAGTTAAAGTGATTTTTACAATTCTTCTCACAAGACTGAACTTCCATTACTAGTCTAGATTTCTTTACAGATATTTTATTCTGCAGTACCCCCACCCCCCACTTCCCCACTCCCTACTCCCCACCACACCCACACCCACACCCACACACCGCTAAACATCTTCTCCAGAGAAGAATTAAAGACCGCGTGGGAACAGGCGCCAGACTCGCATGAATGTCATTTAGTGGAATATTTCTCTGGCGGAGGAGTACAAGAGGACTACAATAGGGATATAACGTGTCTAAGAAAGCTCAAGTGCACAGACTGGGGGAGTCAGAGATCAAGGTATTCCTTTAGGCTGGCTTTGGCATACCATTCACTTTTGGCTGAAATGTTTTCCCTGTTGGGTAGCTCTTAGCATCCTTTATCTGAGGTAGACAAAGCATTTAAAATCAAAGTTCTTAGACTTCCCTTTATGAATTTCATGTCTCCAACATGAAGGGGAAGTCTCGCCTAAATGAAGGTGGCAAACCAGACAAAATGATGATTTCTGGAAGTCTTCAAAGGGGGGGCAAAGACTGGAGTTGTTTTATTTGCTTGTTTTTGCTTGTTTATTGTTTTTAGTTGTTTTTTCCACCACATACTATCTGTGGAAAGCATTCCCGCTTTCAGATTTTAAACGCAAAGTATTGAGAAATAGTCAAAACACAACTAAAGTAATATTTTTAAAGATATGTATTGTTCAGAAACATATGTGGAGTTGTTGCTTCATTTTTCCCCACTGCATGAAAAGTTGAATGTTATGAGAAGTAACACAGATGTGTGTAAAACATCCTGAAAATGTTAAATGTTAAACATGTAATGTTTATCATTCTTTTTATTTAATTAATAATAGCAAGACAAAATTAGACTTATATTTGCAAAGTTATGAAATTGTGAATGTCCAAGCCTGAGAATGATCAGTGGTATAGTTTTAGGATCAATCACAATTCTCCATTTGTAGTATCGACATATTTTCTTCAGGTTATTCATGATTTTGTGGAAAAGGAAATTAATTCTAAGAAAAAAATTATATTTGATGGCAATTGGTACTAGGAACATGGAAGGTGGTAGTTACATAGGTACATATAAGCAGTATTCCCATCATATTAATCAGATATATGGTAGAATACCTTCAGCTCTAGCACAAAAGACTTTGGAATGCCATTGGGAAAACTAGACCATGCTCCCACGTCCATGGAATTTTGTTGCCCTCTATATCAAGGTATTTTCATTTTTGTACCTGACAATAAGATTTGACTACTTGCTCATCTCAGAATGTTACTGTGTGGAATGAGATAAGATATGCTAAAATAGTGAAGGCAATACATGATAAAAACATAATTAAAATATCTTAGCCAGTAAAATTACAAATAGGTGGTTTAAAAAAATCACTAAAAATGTATACCAAATTATATATATATGAGAGTTCATACTATAATACTAACACATATAATAAATCAGATTCAAAATTAATAACTGTTGACAAAGTGATGACTTACTCCCCAGTTTTATCTCCAGTTTCATCTTTTATATGGATTGTGCAAAGGATTTGATGGAACTTATAAAAACACCCATTACAAATAATCATCATAATTGAGTGCTTACAATATTCTAAGCATTATGCTAAACCCACATAATATTATTAGTTCATTTACTTAGACATTATTATTTTCCTTTCTTAGAACTGAGTAATATTAAGACTCTATAAACCTAAGCAAATTGACCAAGATCTCAAAGTATAATGGGGAAACATAAAGGATATAATAAACATACTTGAGAAGTAGGAAATAAGTCCATGCCATTTAGATTAAATGCCCAACAATTTGAATGAGTACTGGACTGACACATCTCAGTGAGTTTGGTTGAATATTAGTCCTGGTGAAGGCCAAAGAAAACCCCACAGGTTTCTGATGTTAAATTCTACATACTACCCTATAAGTACAAGAGGATCAAGTGTGCAGATATTTTGGGATTAGAGTGAAGGTGAAGTGACCCTGAGAAAAAATAATCAAATAGGAGATAAATGCACAAAATGCATAGCGTGTGCTCTGCATACATGCTGTGGTGACATAGGAGTCAGCTCCTGCCTTTCTAGGATCCAAAGAAAAATGTAGGACCCAAAGGACATGTAAACAGTTTTCCTATACAATTCTTAGTACCCAAAGGAAAATGTCAACAATTATAAGATTGTAAGTCACAATAAAATAAAATCCAAGCAGATTTTTTAAGAAAGCGAAGTTGATTATAAGATGAGACCTGGGAGATTTTCCTTCCTTGGGGCCCAGAAAATAAATGTGAATTACAGGGCAGAGGAGACATAACCTTTCCTCTACTGCTAGTAAATATTAACTTTCACATATCAATTTCTTTTTCAATCTATGAAATCCCATAACATGAAGCCAGGATGCAGTTTAGTAATAACAACAAAATGTTATAAAATATTCAGAAAATGTACATAAATTTTTATTATCTATTTTGATACAATAAGTGCCCCAGATTACATTATTCATCATTACACACACACACACACACACACACACACACACACAAGCAAATGAAGGTTCTTGGGATAATGAAAAGGTAGAAATACGATGGCAATATATAACTGATTTATTTTTATTATTTTTACTTTTTTCTCTTCTGGAATATATAGAATAGATTATGTCAGCATCCTATAGAAATTACTAAATCAATATTTTTAATTAATGGGTAATACAATAAATAAAGCCAGTCTTTAAAGGCTCAATTTCTTAAATTGAGAACAGAAATTTTCCAACTAGTAAAAGTTCTAACTTTAAAACCAATATTCTGTTAATGTGCTTGCATAATTCATGCCACTTGAATTAAGGCAGTAATAAAAATGAAACAATAATTTACTTCTAATTACAATAAAAAAATTCTGAGGGGAGTTTAGAATATTCAGTCCAAGCTGACTATATTGATGTATACTTTTTTAATATTAAACCAGAACATTAAACATCTCGGCTCTTGTGTGTGTGTATTTATTTTGTTCAAATGTTTAGCAGTAAGCAGAAGCTATCTTAACATTTGTTAGCATGTACTAAGACTTTAATTAACTTCAGTGGCACATAAACCTTTTTTTTCTTTATAAGGAAGTTAACTCTTCAGTATGATTAAAGGTTTGCCATTTGGCAGTTTAATTTTCTACCTCTCTTCTTAATACCATTGCTAGATGGACAGCTTCCTTTATTTAAACCATGTCCTTATCAGTTCTCTACAGGACCTGACACTTTGCTAGTAACCCTGCAATCCCATCTCCCACATTTGTTAGAACTCTATTTCCTTACACATCAATGAACACAGTATATTTTCAAGTATGTCTGGATAGTAGGGACTATATAAAAGATAAACCAGAAGGAAATTTCAATGTTAAAATATAGCGAACTCCAGAGCATCCTTTTCAAATATATTAAATTTTCTTTTATTTTCACAATATGATCATCAGTTTGGGCCAGAGCGGAAATACTGAAATATATAAATATATTTATTTATACATGTGTATAAATAAATATATAATATATATGCAGGTATGTGGTATGTACGTATATCTATGAATATTTATTCATTTACATATACACACATAACCAACATAGTAGCCTTCAAAATTTGCTTTATACCATTCTCTAATGAAGAAATATTAGACTGTTTCTATCAAATGTATGTTTATACAAAAAGAAGACAACAAAAGTTAGTTATTTTATACCCTAAACTCAAAAGTCCCTTAAAGGCATAAAATGTGTGCAATTAAGTATATTGTCTTCCAGAGCGCATCATTGGGCAAGCACATAGTAGGCATCTAATAAAACTTGAAAGACATTCAGTGCATTTACAGGACAAGGACTATTAGGCATTAATGTGCTTAAGTTACTAGGTACCATTGCCTTGTGTGGGGAATTAGCAGTAAGACCGGGAAGAAGCATGATCCAAACCTGCAGTAAGCCACTATACAGTGATGTGGCTGTCGATTTAAGCTACCCAAATTATTTTGGTCACAAGCCACTCCAAGGAACTCCACCATAACTGATAACTTTACAAAAGGACATTTATTCAGTAGAGAAAATGCCATTAAATGTGTGTTCTGATGTTTCATTCTAGTAATAGATTCAGAGTCTTACTATTGATCTTGTCAGGTTACTTTATTTCATTGATGGACTATCTGAAGAACTTCAGAGGTTCTTAAGAGCTGGAAAAAAAATCTGTCTCCTCACATTAATTCAACAGAAACCAATAAAGTTCTTATTTGTCTTGGACGATTTTTTCAATGCTTATTTGAAATATCAAATATGTAATTCTTACAAAAAAGAATTTTGGTGCCTCTGCTTTGCATCACACACTTAGCCATAAGAAAAAACGTTCATCTATAAAATTTATAATGTAAGGGATGGAATTTCTATAGTTCTATACATCTCTAACTTTCTAAGTAATATGGAAATAGAATGATGAGAAACTGTAAATACATATATTTATATAAATATAAATATATAAATTTATATAAATACACACACACACACACACACACACATATATAAAGTTTTCTTCTTTGATTCTATACTTTTAAGTATGTTCTGTAGAATTACTCCAGAATAGCTTTGACTTCATGATTCAAATCACAGGCTTGATTACAGATTCCACAAGTACTATCTCAGGTCTCTTTTCTAGATGAGTAAAATTATAGAACAGAGGCTCCATTACATGTAGGAAAATACTCAAAAAGTTGTTTTTAAGTATTTGACACTATACCAACTGAGAATGTCATAAAATGGAAAGTGATACACAGATCTTACTGCTTTTGAAAACAAAAGCAAAGAGCTTTATCACTATGTCCTGTTCTAATAATTTTACTCATTACCAAATTTGTTTAAAGGTTTATGCTATATTAACCTGTATCCATCCAGTCTTAATTTGTATTTTATCTTCTAGTCCTTAGTGTGACTCTCTTCATGCAATGTGTTTAAATATTGTTAGCTAAATTATGGTTTGATTTTGAAAAACTGATACACAGTTTTATAATAATATATCTTTTAGATTATATATATTTAAATCTTTATAATCTTTAAACTTTAAATGTAAAGCACTAATTATAAAAGGAGATGATTTTATAATGTGCACTATTGATTTTGCACTTTTTTCTCTCTATGAATAGCTATGATTATACTCATATTTCTTGGTTAAAAACCATAAAAAAATCCAATGGAAAGTTTTAAAAAGAAATTTTGAAACTACTTAACAGCTCATTAAGAACTTAGAAAATTGATATAAACCTCATATTAGATATACAATTATTTCTAACATTAGTGTAAATTTTCATTTCCTTTCCATTCCTGAGCTGTGACAATGGGTGAAAAAAAATTGACCTAAAGGGGCCTTTTATTTTCAGTAAAGAAGCTAATTTTGGCCTTTTATTTTAAGTGAAGAAGCTAATTTTAAAGAAGTTAATTAGACATCATTTTTAGTGTTGTATCTTTATACTTTATGCTTCTAGAACTGTTTAGTTCTGTCAACATAAAGACCTTACTGGTTTTCTTTATCATAACTTACATATTGATAGTATTAACCTTTTTTATTGTTACATGTTTTTCAATTAAAAATATTCGTATTCCCTTTGAGCTATTACCACCACTGCGGTCACCTCCTGTGTACCCAGGTCCTTCTTCCTAGTTACCAGAAAAATAAATCTATAAATACCTTCATTCTTACTGAAGCTCTACGCGGCCCCTGGTCCCATTTTATTCTAATTTGCTAGAGTAGGAGAAAAGAGAGGGAGACAGGGAGGATGTCTCCCCTGACTTACTATGTGCAAATTTTACTACCTGAAATTCTTTAAGGGATAATTCCTCATTCTTCAAATCAAAGATTATTAAACCCTATAATCACTGAAGCTTATCTTAGTCAAGAATTTATTGCAAGCTACTTTACACTTTCATTTTTTTTCTTAATGAATAAATTAGCTACATACGGTTTTTTCAAACCTTGCAGACTTTCCAGATCTCATGGAAATTTTAATCCGTCTGAATTATTTTAAAGCAATCTTATGAATCTCTATTCAACACTTTACTTCTACAGCTAATAGTTAACTATCAGATCTTTACAGAGTTGATCCTCCTTAATTTCTCCAAAGTCTCTCAAACCTCAAAATTTAAGAATATATTATCAAACAGCTGACCCTTTATGTGTCTTTGCTGCTCATTCATTTTTTTCCCTCTTCTGTGATGTATTTTTTTTAACCTACCTACCAATAAAAGTCTCAGAGACTAGCCAGCACACTACCTAAATGGACACATACACAGGTTCGTCCTATTATTCCCCTTCTGTCATTGTTCACTTGATCTCTTTTATTGTTATATTTTGTTAAAAGATATATATCAAAAGATAAGGTATCTTATCTTATGCCCCAAATTCTCCCAATATTAGCTTGTAAATTATTTGCTCATGTAATATTTCTTTAAACTAACAATCAGAAATTTATCAACCATCAGGGAGCTATGAATGTTGTACCAAAGGCCAAAGTAGCAGTGGCAACTGAAAGGCCACTTTATGTCCTGTCTGCCCTCATAAAGCTGAGCAAATCTGGGTCATTACATTCAGCAGGGAGCTATGAAACACCTTCCAACTTTGTGCTTCATGATGATGAGTGTCTTTTGACCTAGTTTTGAACAAAAGAAATGCAAGATTGCCAGGCCATGGAGACTGTAAGGATTGGATTTATGTCTTTTTGTTCCTAGAAAGATCCCTAAAATGTAAGCCTCATGATTCTTCTATCTCAAGGAAACAATAATGTGGTTATGTTTATTCTCTTGGTTGGGAGACCAAAGATCCTTTACATTATTATTTCAGGTTGATGCAGATTGAAATTGACTAAGATAGTTTTAATGGTTCTCCAACTTGACTAATCTATAAACAGGCTACTTCCCGACGTTTAGATCTTTGGTCTCCCTTTTCTCAGAGCATTTACTTCACAAAACTTGTACTTATAAATTCTTTCTCTACCCCTCTGAGATGTAAGTAATTTTTAAAGTCTTTTTGCCAGTTTTACAACCCAGGAATCTTGTTCTCAAGGCCCCAGAAGCATTCTCTTTGAAATGTCAGCTTCAAGGATGATGCTATCTCCGTCTTGCAATTTTTGTGGGAAAACAGAAGTATAATTTGAGTGAGTGCCTTGCTCTGAGTTGTAAAACTACATTATGTCGCAAATATAGGAAAATGTTTACTTTTCCTTTAGGTAAAGCCAAATGGTAAACACAGATGGTCTGTGTTCTCTCATTCTAACACTTAAAAATCTCTCCCTCTCTTCGTTTCAGCAGAATTAAATAAAGAGTGAACTTTGTCTTTCTCCTCTATTGCAACAGCCTTGAATACATATTTGTTTACCCGCTTACCATTCTCCAGTGTGATATTTGCTTGGACAAAATATTATTTTAAAATAACTGGGGCGGGGGCGCCTAGGTGGCTCAGTGGGTTAAAGCCTCTGCCTTTGGCTCAGGTCATGATCCCAGGGTTCTGGGATTGAGCCCTGCATCAGGCTCTCTGCTCAGCGGGAAGCCTGCTTCCCCCTCTCACTCTGCCTGCCTCTCTGCCTACTTGTGATCTCTCTCCAATCTGTCAAATAAATAAATAAAATCTTTAAAAAAAAATAACTGAGGCGGGGGCCTGAGTACCTCAGTCAGTTAAGTACCCAGCTCTTGATTTTGGCTCAGGTCATGATCTCAGGATTGTGAGATCCAGCTCAGTAGGGCTCCATGTTCAGTGGGGAGTCAGTTTGAAATTCTTTCTCCCTCCCCCTGCTCCTCCTCCCTGCATGGGAACTCACTCTTGTGCAAGTACGTGCTCTCTCTCTCTCTCTTTAAAATAAATAAATAAATAAACAAACAAATTTATTTATTTATTTAAAAATAAATAAAAATAATTGAGGCTAGGAAATGTGTACGTCTGTCCATCATATTGCTACTTTGAGATTCAGCACCCAGAGCATGAGCATTTTTCTTTTCAAAGAGGCTTCATTTACTGATTAAGTGTTATATTAGCAAACTCTCCTCTACGAGAAGCCAAATCCTTCTTCAGGAAGACAGATTCCCACTAGTCCCACAGCACTTCGGTTCTAGTGGCTGATCTTCATAATGCCACCTCTTGTTTCCCAGGAACCAAATATGCTACAAAAACACAGCTCCTTAAAAGAGGGTCCTGCTGTTTTGATAATCAGGCCCTAGCCTACCTCTTTTTTTATTTCATACCATTATTGAGAGTTCAGGCAAAGTGAGCCACATGCCATTTCTAAAATATATTTATATATAAAATTTCAATTCATACTATCTACCTTGGGTTCCATCATAAGATTTTATTATAATGTCTCCCCTTACCACAATAATCTTGAAAATTATTAAAATGTTTTAAATGAATATGAGCCCTGATAATTTTTTGAAGAGCAGGTTTTATGCTTTCTAACTCTCTTAAGGTGTCACATTATATCAATATTTATGCCCTCATCTAATTCTTTTCCACTCAGACTATGAGCTTCCAGAAGGCTAAGGCATCTTATTCATTAGTTTATTCTCCAGATATACAGCTGATACTTGCACACTGAGAAACGTTCAACAAATGTTTGCTAAATTGGCAAACTTATTTGAATGCACTAAATATAACGTAGTGCAAAGGCCATTAGAAAATGTCAACATAGTAGATCAGGAAGAAAAAAACCTCAAAAAGTAGTCATTTCCATACTCTAAATATCTTCATTGTCTTTTTCAGCTAAGTTTGTCAAGTCTGCATTAAATGTTCTGTGAATATTTTAATGTTAAAATAATAAATTTTAAGAAGAAAAGAGTTATTTCAACCCATACTTTCCAAAAGGAAAGAAAATGAGAATCTATTTCCCTTCCTAATGCTCTCAGGAAGGACATTAAAAAATTCATACTTGATAATTAATAACCTCTTTGCTCCTCTCCCAAGCTCATTCTATTGACTACTTATTTTTATAAGTTTATTAAGACCTTTGCAGAAGGGAATAGGGTATAATGAATATGTATATACATCTGTGATTCCATGACAAATGTAAAGGTAGTCTGATTTTTCCCTGTCAGATAATCTTGCAACTGAAAAAGTGAAAGATACAAACTAAGCACTTTTAAGCTTTAAATTTTATACTCAAATTATAAATTTCACAAGACATCAACATGAAGCTATAATTCTTTTACTGTACCTGTATATGCAAATTGGACAAGGTCCCAGAGGGCATTGGGGTCTATGCCTTCCATCTTGATCTCTTCTTGCTTGGCTTCACAAACATCACTTGTAAACATGGCAGCAAAATAGTCGGAGACTGAGCTCAGAACAAGCCTGAAAGAGTCATAGGGTCCAATTTAGGTCATGAATATAGAGCAGATGATGCTAAGTGTCAGTAAAATGCAGTACAGGGGCACCTGGGTGGCTCAGTTGGCTAAGCATCTGACTTTTGGTTTTGGCTCAGGTCACGATCTCAGGGTCATGAGATGGAGCCCTGTGTCAGGTTCCACATTCAGTGTGGAGTCTGCTTAAGACTCTCTCTTGCTCCTCCCACCTTGCTCATTCTTTCTCTCTAAAATAAATAAATAAACCTTGGGGGGGGGGGAGAATGCAGTACAGAGGTACTCTATCTACCTACCTACCATCTATGTATCTCTGTATCTATCATTTATCTATCTGTTTATTACCTTATAGATTGTACTTCTCAAAACTGAGATAGGAAAATTTGGTCACAGAATATTCTCCTATCATTTTAGATACACATTTTTTCCCCTCACAGATTTCCTCTCATTGTTTTCTAATATCATTTTAAATACATTTTTTTTCTCTCAAATTTAATTCTTCCATTCTTTTGGATGGGAATCCAATTTTATTTCTGTCTATATACTCACTTTTTACCACACTATCTACTAAAGACTCTGATTATCCCCCACTTAATTAATGGTGTTTCTGTATTGAGAATTTGAGTCCTGAATGTAAACGTATCTGTCTCTGAGATTTCTATTGTTTTTTGCTTATTTGCCTGTTCTTGTGACAATATATTCTTTTTAATACTATGAATCTAAATACGTCTTTATAACCATATGAGACAAGTCCTCATCTTATTTTTATTTTTATCTATTAGTGTTGTTTTATTTTTCATATAAAGTTTAAAGTCAGTTTGTTAAGTTCTTTGAATAAGTTAAATGGAATTTTAATTAAAAATGCACAGAATTTCTGATTTCGGCAATTTTTCGTATATTTATAATATAAAGTCAACCAGCACAGAAGTATGAAATATCTCTCTATGTACTTAGGATATCTTGTCTGCTTTTTATTCAAATTTTAAAGTTTTCCCTAAAATTGTCTTGTATATTCTTGGTCAATTTCTTCACACTTTTCAGTTTTGTTGGCATTATATGTAGTAACTTTTTAAAAAATTCTTTTTGTGTTGGTTTTTGTTGGTTTAAAATTCATTAGTTGAAACTGTCATAAATCCATCTTTTATCTGGCACATTTACTGAATTATCTTACTAGTTCTTTTGACTCTGCTATTTTTTTTTCTAGGTAGATAACTATATCACCTGCAAATAATCTCATTTTGCCTTTTCTTGTTTGTTTTCTATAACTCTTTTTCTATTGCTTTTCTTAAAACCTCATCCAGGACCTCTAGTATTCCAGTGGTGTGTCAAACAGTCATTGTGTGGGGAGAGAAAATTTGTGTTTTTCTCTATCTTTAAAGGAACACATCTAAAGATTCTCTTTTTAGTAAGATACTTGCTGAATGTATTGCAATGTAACCTTTTCCAGGTCAGAAAGACTCCTGTAGTTTCTAGCTTTGCTAACCATGTAACGTATGGATGTTAAAACTCACAAAAGGTCTTTTATCTCAATCAAAATTATCTTTAGGATTTTCTATTTATAGTCACAAGAAAGATGAACCTATAATTTTCTTTTGTTGTATTTTCTTATTAGACTTTTGAGTTAAGATTACATAGCCTCATAAAATGAGGTGGCAGTTTCAACTCTGTTTAATTTTGTATAATGATTTATGTAAGAAAGCAACAATTTTTCCCTTAAGATGTTCCAGAACTTACCTGAAAAAAATATCTTGGTTTGACTATTTTGAGAAAAGGTGACATGATCTCATTTTAATTATTTAATAAACTACAAGGCTTATTTTTGTGCTTTATTTCTATATTATCAGCTTTTACATTCACATTTTTAAAAATTTAGCCATTTTATCTCGGTCCTAAAATTTACTGATGTATACTAGTATATATAAAATTATGTGTGGCTCTAATTCTACATATATATTCTCTATTCTTTTGGGTGAATCTTTTTATTGTCTTTTTTAAAAAATCTCACTCTAACACTTTACACCATTTTTTTGCATATCAATGAAGGTATTTTTTTAAGTGGTTGTTCTTGAGTAGGGATCAGAATATTTTTTTCTGTAAAGAGGCAGATATTACACATTTTAGGCATTGAGAGTCATATATAGAGTCTGTCATATACTTCTCTTTCAAAAAATTTTCAATTGATTAAAAATGGAAAAATAACTTTTAGCTCATGATCTATGCAAAATAAGTTGCACACCAGATTTTGCCCCTGCACAGAAGTTTGCTGACTTTGTCCAGAGATTACAATATTGATCTTTAACTAATAGCAGTATCATCAAATAAAATTATACTTCATGAATATTATAAAAGCCTTACAACAGCATAATTCTGTTTACCCAATCCTGACCAATCAAGAATTTTTTAAAAAAAATTTTATTTATTTATTTGATAGACAGAGAGAGAGATCACAAGTAGGCAGAGAGGCAGGCAGAGAGAGAGAGGAGGAAGCAGGTTCCCTGCTGAGCAGAGAGCCTGATGAGGGGCTTGATCCCAGGACCCTGAGATCATGACCTGAGCCAAAGGCAGAGGCCTTAACCCACTGAGCCACCCAGGTGCCCAAATCAAGAATTTTTTAAAAGAAAATAATATATGTGAAAGTAAAAATATTATTTTATATTTATCCCCTTCTTCACCTTTTCTGGGGCTCTATTCACTTCTGAAGAAGTAGACTTCTATCTGGTGTCAATAACCTTAAACTGGAAGAAAAATTTCTTTAGTATTGTACTGCAAGGTCTGATGACAATAAATTCTCCCAATCTTCATTTATCTTAAAAGGTCTTTATTTAGCTGCATTGAAAATATCTTGAAAAGTTATTTTCACTTGACATAGAATTCTAGCCTTTCGGACTAGGTAAATAACATTCTATTACAATCTAGGCTCCAAGGTTTCTAATGGAAAATCAGTTTTCTTCTTATAATTGCTTTCCTGATTTACTACATCCTTTATATCTAATTATTGTTACTTTTATTCCCTCTTTATCTTAGGATTTTAACAATTTGATATGCCCACGTGTGGTTACTTTGTATTTACTTTATTATGGTTTTCTGAGCTTCCTAGAGCAGTGGATGGAAATTTTTTTAAATCAAATTTAGAATTTAGGATTCACTTTCTCTTTCTAGGACTCTAATTACATGTATATTTCAGTAATTGACAGTGCCTCACAGGTTGTTGGGTCTTAGTTCATCTCTCAATCTTTCTTCTACTCTATGTTTTACTGTAGATGAATTTTAGTGACTTGAATTTTTCTAAATCTTTCTTAATATTCCCACTACTTTATTCATTATATTCATTTTTCCTGTAAATATTTTATTTTTCATAGTTGCTTTAATGCCCTTCACTGATAATTTTAACACCGAGATCATCTCTAGGTTGGTTTCTACTGACTGATTTTACTCTTGACAATGGAGTACATTCTTCCCTTTTTCCCCCTGTATTGCAATTTTGGTCATTTAAAAATAATGGTCACTTAAAAAAAAAAAAGTTGAGGCTAAGAAGGCAGTCATTCTCATTTTTAGTTATTTAATTTTTTTTCTTGTTTATGCCATGGGTTTCTGATAGCTTTAAAAAAAGGAACACATTTTTCATTTTCTGATGATTTCCTTTCATTTTAAAGGGAGTGAAAATTTTTCATGTACTTTAAAATCTTAAGTGGAGAGGTTCCTAGGTGGCTCAGTGCGTTGGGTGTCCAACTCTTGATTTCAGCTCAGGTCCTGATCGAGGGTGATGGGATTAGTCCCGCATCACGCTGTGTGCTCAGTGTTGAGTCTGTGTCTCCCTTTCTTTCCCCCCACCCTGTGCTCTTTCATGCTCTCGAAAATAAATAAATAAATAAATAAATAAATAAATAAATAAATAAATAAATAAAATAAATCTTTACAATCCTAAGTGGAAATATAAATTTCAAAAACACTGAATAAAAATTTTGACAATATATTCTGATTCCAAAGAAATAAGTACTGTGAAAAAATGCATTGTGGTTAAGAGGTATGTTTTTCATAGTTCTTTAAATTAGAAATTCTGATACTTCTTTCTGCATAAAATAGATCACAGGAAATTAGTACATTCTTGAAGATAATCAGAGAAAGGTTACTCATTGATGGAAAATGGAGTTACAAATATGGAAATGGGGACTAAAATAGATCTTATGACACTGGACTGAAATCAGACATATCAGTGTAAATTTACAATTCTAAATTAAAAAAAAATAGAAATACACATTGTTCATGTGTATGTATATTAAGGTATCCTTGGAAAAAGAACAGACCACAGGGCTGAAAAAGGGAAAGCACAAGATGAGCTTGGAACATCTTCTGTTCTAGAAAATGAGGAAATACTTAAAAAGGGATGGGGGATATGTCAAAAGAATCAAATGTAATGTTTACATCTGTAAGCTAAACAACAGTAAACTTTGGATGCACTTTTCTTTGTTTTTTTCTTTAAAGATTTATTTATTTATTTTAGACGGCAACAGAGAGCGGGCAGGGGGAGGGGAGAGGGAGAAGAAGATAGAGTCCCAAGGAGACTCCACACTAAGCGCACAGCCCGATGCAAGGCTTGATCTCACAACCCTGACATCAGGACCTGAGCTGAACCAAGAGTAGGATACTTAACGAACTGTATTGCCCAGGTGCACCAGCTGCGCTTTTCTTTCTAAGAACACTGTAAGGGAAAAGAGAGGAATAAAGGTCAACACAGGATGTTGTTATCTAAAAGCTTTCACAGTTTTCAAATCTGGAGATAATCTTTTTCAATTACTTATTTTGTAATTTTACCTACTTTGTATCTTATTTCTATATAAGTGAATGGCATAGCAAAAGCTAACTTCAACAAAGAGAGACATTCCTTCTTTTAAATGAAAAAATAATCCTTCAATATATACTTTATGCATTTAAAGAGTACTTTATGGGATCCATGATTTTAGCTACTCTATTAATATTAATGCCTAGGGTGGAAACATGTTCAAAATACTTCAAGTTATCAATTTGTTACACATTTAATTGAGTCATTAGTAACTAAACATGCTATTTCTTTATATTCTCAAAATCTGACAAAATTATGCAGAGAGATATCTTCAAATATTTATTACATACCAATAAGATAGATCAGTGTTAAATCAGTTTTATCAAAAGAAATAAATATAACATTATATGCTATGAAAATAAGCTGTCATAAACCAGAGATATATATATTATTCTAGACCACAAGTATATTGATATAAAGTTAACCAGTTTAATCTTACATACAGAAAGGCTTTATTTGTAACAGGGACACATCCATATAGAGGAAAATATGTGCACTGTAGAATTAAATCTTAATTACATGAAATTTTCTCAATCAACTATAACATACAAAATATGTTATATTCTTTCATTCAGTAACAGAAGTGCAAACGAGTTTATACTGCATTTAGATTAAATGACACATGAGCTAGGAATTAGATTTTGGAGGAGAGATTTAATGCATAACAGAAAGTAATATCTTTATTTTATTTTTATATTTATATTTACTTTATTTTATTAATAAATTCTATTAATGCAAGGAAAGCAATAGCAGGAAACACATAAATATGTGAATACATGCAGCCATTCTGGAAAATCTCTCACTGAGGTCATCACAAATTCATTTCCTGTCAAATCTATTCAACTTTTCAAGCCCTACTCCAATTTATTGGTGATGTTTGACATTGTTGACCTCCTCCTCTTCTTTAAATCCCCTTTTTAGGTAAGGCAGTACAGACTTTCTTATCTAAGCTTACCTCTGATTCATTGACTTCTCTCTCTACTCTTACTTCTTGACCCTCTCATTGCCCTAGGTTTTTTCTCAGACCTCTAAATTTTTGCTTTAACACTCACTGTTTCAGGATCATTCTCAAGCATGGCCTTAATTATTACATTATGGTGGTTTTAAATCTTGTCATGTATCTTGAACGCCTACAGAAACTGCTCATCAGATAGCCCAGTAATATTTCAGGATGCTCAAACTAAACTCAGTCTTCCCTGTGAGATTCTTTTATTCATTTTTACTTCTCTGTTATTAATTGGTGCACAACCAATATATTAAAATTTTAGAGTAGATATTATGAAGTCACTGTTTATGTTTCCTTCTCCTTCATTGTATATATCAAATATGACACAAAATCCATCTTTCCCCTTGTATTGGACTTTGTGGTTACTCTGGACAGATTCCCTTTATGAGGCACAACTAGGTCCCCCATGCCAGTGATATAATCTAACTGGTCCCAGCTATCCCTTCTCTAGAATCACACTTGGCCCAATAGGAGCTGCCCCCCTGGAAGTTTATGTGTCCTGCTCCTCTTAGCTCATCCCCTGACCTCCACAACTTCCCCCTACTATCACCTGTGAGTGAGGCCAATGGCAATGAATAATAAAAGCAGAGTGAAAAATGCCATCTTTTTCCTTGAAGTATGACTAACTCTGCAGCAAGTCATGTTCCAGAGCATCTTGGGAGTTAAAGATGAAGCAAAGCTCCAGCTGACAGCTACATCTTTGATTTGCTCCTTCCTCTGCCCTATCCTTTTCCCTTTCTTCTGAGGATGCTCTTTAAATAAACCATGCATACTTGAATTCCAGCTCCACTTTCAGAAAACTTACTGATGACACGGTTCTCCAAAATATTTCTTGGTTTATCTCTTTCTCTATATTTACATAGTACTCATTTCATGCCTGGATTAAATCTAACAGTTTCCTAGACCCTTAACTAGCTTTTGCTGTGCCCATTTTTTGTACATTTTCTAAAGGGGTCTCATTTTTCAGAGTTATCTTTGTAAATTATGATAGGCAGTCTATTGTAGCTGTTAAAACATTATCTCTACAGAACTGACTGGATTTGAATTCTATGTCTACCTCTTACTAACTTGGGTGAATGTCTTAATTTTTCAATTTCTCTATTTTTCACTCTGTAAGAAAAAGGTGGGGAAAATAAGAATTTCCTTCCCTTTTAGGACACAATGGCTAAGTATATTCAAAGTACTTCCAACAGGATCTGCCACATAACCAACACATGAATGTTAACTAGCATTAGGACCATTATTATTATTATTGACTTAATTATGATATTCCCCTCTTCAGGAACCTACATGAAATAATTATGCACTTGATTTCAAATCCAAGTTTCCCTACTGATTTTCAAAATCTGTCATAAGCATTTTTGTCCTACTTTTTTGGCTTAAGTTCCCAGGATTTCCAATACAAATGACCCTACTTTAAGTAAGCCAGTATCTCAGAAGTTTCACAAAGTCTTTAAAACTTCTCTGTTTTTCCATATTATTTTCACTATCTGAAATAGCATATGTGGAAAGTATCATGTTTTATAATCCTATTGTATCACCAATAGGTAATAGATCAAGATATACAAATTTGATATACATTTCTTTTATGCAAGGAAAGATGCTTCATGTGCTGCTGAATACCAGAAGTATGTATAAAGGAGGACATTAAAATGATACCTAAGCGATGGGAAAACAAGTGAAATGAATTTTTCAGCTTCTCTTATCTCTCCTCTCTCAGTTTTATTGAGATATTATTAATAGATATCATTTATTTAAGGTATAATGTGATGATTTGATACATATAAATGTTGAAAAATTATTACCATAATATATTTATAATTGTATCCTGTTGGTGAATTGATTCCTTTATCATTATATAATGACCATCTTTGTTTCTTGTTACCATTATGCCTTAAAGTCCATCTTGTCTGTAAAACTGTAACTACCCTTGCTCTCCTTTTGTTTCTATTTCCTTGGAATATATTTTACCATTCTTTCCTTTTTGAGACTATGTGTACCCTGAAAACTGAAGTGAGTCTCTTGTAAGCACCATAGAGTTGGGTCCTATTTTTTAATCCATTCAGTCACACTGTACACTTTGATTGGACAATTTAATCTAGTTATATTTAGAATAATTATTTATAGGTTAGGATTTACAATGTCACCTAATTGTTTTCTGGCTGTTTTGCAGTTCCCTTGTTCTTTTTTTCCTCTTTAGCTATCCTTCTTTGTGAATTAATAATTTTCTATAATGCTATGCTTTCCCTTTATTTTCCTTTTGTATATGTACTTTAGGTTTTTGTACTGTGGTTACCAAACAGCTTACACAAAATAACCTATAACAGTCTATTTTTAGCTGATAACGACTTATCTTCAATCACATAAAAAACCACTTTTTTTACTCCCCCCATATTTTGTTTGATGTCACAACTTACTTCTTTGTATACTGTACATCCATTAACTCATGATGATAGCAATAATTATTTTCAAAACTTTTATCTTTGTTGCCTTCTAATATCTATATTAGAGTTAAGTGATTAACACATCATGACATTATAGTTTTAAATTATTCTGAATTCGACTGTATATTTAGCTTTACTAGTATGGCTTATATTTTCAAGGTTTCATGTTACTAATTAGAGTCCATTCATTTCAGCTTGAAGAATGACTTTCAGCATTTCTTCTAAGGCATGTCTAGTGCCTTAGTGTGACACATGTCTAGTGTCTAGTGCCTTAGTGGGACATATTTTCTTAGCTCATGATCCTTGTGGCTTTGCATTATTGTCTATGCATTCAAGGAAGTAGGTGGCTCTTCCAGTCTTTACAGACTGGCTTTAGCAGGCAAAGTCCTTCACCAGTCAGCCCATCTGGAGATTCTGGATTGTCCATCTGGTGGTACAGGCTTCCTGCTAGAGTCCTTGGGTGGTGAGACCTGGTTTTAGGGTCAGCAGGTGGATGGGCCTGCTACTTTGGTATATATGGGAATAGCCTGGTGCTTGAGTCTTCAGGGGTACCACGATCTCAGGATCACTGGGGTGAGCCTGGCACTTGAGTCTGAAGTGACTGGCTTGGGACCTGGACCTACATAGGCAGACAGGGTCTTGGGTCTACAGGACCCAAACAGGTACCAGAGACCACTGGGTTAGGTTTGGCATCTGGGTCCATAAAGCCTGTTTTCATCCCGAGATAGTTTGGGAGCCTGCTTCCATTGAAGCCAAACTGGAAGCTAGGGATATTGTGTCTACTTTGGTGCTAGAGCAAGCATGGAGCTTGGGGCCTCTGGAGTCAGCCTATAACCTGGGACCTTGGGAGTTGGCCTGAAGCTTATTTCTACTGGGGCAGGTCTGGTGTTGGGACAAGTAGAGAGATTGGATCTGTGGGAGTCAGCCTCAAATCTAGGTCCTGAAGGGTCAGTATGACACTGGGTTAGGCCAGGGATCATGGGTACATGGGAACTGGCTTGGTGCTTTGGTGGATCAAAAGCCTGGATCTCTAGTAGTCAGCCTGGTTGGGCCTAGCCAGGAGTCTGGGTTCACAGGAACCTGCCTGTAACCTGGGTTCAAGCAACTGATTGGGAATCTGGAGTCACCAGGAGACTGAGCCATGGTAAAAGGCTGAAACTGGCAAGTGTTGTGAACCCAAGTCCATAGGAGCCCTCTTGAATCCTGGTACCATGGGCACTGCCTGGGATTGTGGCTATTATTTGGTGTCACTGAAGCCAGGAGGCCCTGGGAACTTCTTTTTTTTATCCTGAAGTTGGTTCAGAGCTTTATTAACTATCAAGCTGACTTTTTTTAAAGATACTATTTATTTGACAGAGAGAGAGAGAAAGAGAGCACAAGCAGGGGGAGTGGCATGCAGCAGGAAAGCGAGAAGGAGGCTCCCTCACAGAGCAGGGAGCCCAATGTGGAGCTCAATCCCAGAACCCTATGATCAAGACCTGAGCCAAAGGCAGTTGCTTAACCAACTGAGCCTCCTAGCGCCCCAACTATCAAGCTGACTAAGAGATTTGGGTGGGTGTTGGATTTTTTTTTAATTTTATTTATTTATTTGACAGAGAGAGAGAGATCACAAGTAGGCAGAGAGGCAGGCAGAGAGAGAGGGGGAAGCAGGCTCCCCGCTGAGCAGAGAGCCCGATGCGGGGCTCGATCCTAGGACCCTGAGATCATGACCTGAGCCAAAGGCAGAGGCTTTAACCCACTGAGCCACCCAGGTGCCCTGGGTGTTGGATTTAATAAAATAGAAGAGATGAGTGACTCTCTTCTGTCACCACAGAAAATCTATGTAAATAAACTTTCCATCAGTACAGAGATAGTACTACTTGCCTACTTCTGAATATTAATATCAAAGTTACTTATGAAAGTGATTTCTTTTTATAGCACTTAATATGTTTGGTTTCTTTTAAAAAAAAAAGATTTTATTTATTTGAGAGAGAGAGAGACAGAGTGCACAAGCAGGCAGAGGGGCAGAGAGCAAGGGAGAAGTAAACTCTCTGCTGAAAAGGGAGTCTGATGTGGGGCTTGATCATAGGACCCTGAGATCATAACCTGAGCTGAAATCAGACACTTAATCGACTGAGGCACCCAAGTGCCCCTAAGTGTTTCTAAATACATCATTTCAATTGCCATTTTTAACTTCAACTATTTTTATGATACTAGTGCTCAGTAAAAAATACTGAATCTTATACATATATCATATTTATGATATATACATATATATCATATGATATATATGGTATATATATTCTTGAAATAACTATATCTATTCTCAAACATAGACAAAAATGAAAACAGATTATGATGTTAAATGAAATGCCCAGGGTTTTGAAAGTCTGTATAAAAAAGCAGGGGAGGGGGATGCCCGGTGGTTCAGTTGGTTAAGTGGCTGCCTCTGGCTCAGGTCATGATCACAAGGTCCTGGGATGGAGTTCTGTATTGGGCTCCTTGCTCAGAGGGGAGCCTGCTTCTCCCTCTGCCTGCCACTCCCCCACTTGTGTGTTTGCTCTCTCTGACAAATAAATAAATAAGATCTTTAAAAAAAAATGCCCAGGGTTTTGGTCTACAGAGGATTCTTTCCGTCTCCATCACGTATCATTTTATTTTTCATTTCAGTCTTTATTTAATCATGAATTATTGTATGTTCATTCTAAAGAGTTCAAAGAATATATACATTTATACATTTAAAAAAATGCTAGCACCTCCTTTATCCTGCCTACTCCCACCCCCCAGGAATAGGCTTTACTGACAGTATGAAATATATCTTTCCACACTGTTTCTATGCACATAAAATTATAAATAATACTATTTCCAACTCAGAGGATGTTAGCTATTTAAGATTTTCTTATTTATTTCTGTCTAATGCACTTACTCTTAACAATGGCTAGAGAGGGAAAAGACTTTCACAGGCTAAATTGTATTTCATTCTATACCTGTACATTTTAACAAAGTAGGCCTGAAAACCCCCTAATTCTCCTAGCGTTGAAAATTTGGCTGTCCAGTGATGCCTGGGTGGCTCAGTTGGTTAAAGTGGACTGCCTTTGGCTCAGGTCATGATCTCAAGGGCCTGGGATCAAGTCCTGCATCCAGCTCCTTGTTCAGCGGAGAGACTGCTTCTCCCTCTGCCTGCCGCTCTCCTGCGTGTGCTCTCTTTCTCTGACAAATGAATAAATACGTAAATAAAATCTTAAAAAAGAAAAGAAAATCTGCCTGTCCAATGATTAAAATTGATCTTGTCAGTCTAATTTTTAGCATCTGACATCCCTGATTACAGGCAGACTACCTAGCAAAAATTCTCTATATTTAGTACTCAGGGATTTATATTCAGTTCTTTGGTTCACTTGTTGCTAATCAATTATTCTGGGCCTTTTATGAGAAGTTTATATTTATTTAGAATTTCACTGAAAATTTAAAGCACAGATGAATTCAGAATTTTGATTATTTTCCATGCCAAAAATATATTAGTGTGTCCTCTTAAGCATTATTAGCTTTTTAGAACTTATTTAAAAATACGCTTAGCAGCAATTGAATGTATCTATATAAACAGGACATTTCATACATACATTGATAGTTGTGACTTATATATCGGGTTAAAAACATGTATACAATATAACCAGAACAAAATCAAAGGGCTTTATGGAGAGCCTTTTAATAGTTATACTCTATTAACTTAAGCAAGGATTAATTTGAAAGTTTTGAATGATGAGATAATAATAAGAAATTAAATATACATTATTTTATGAATGGATATTTAGTGAGTGATTATAAGATTAGCTTTCAATGTCTTTCCTAAAGGAGCAGTAGATCTTAATATAAGTTGTTTCTTTTTTCATTATTTGAAATTATTATAATAGCCTCATGTTCCAGGGCTAATGATTGTTAACATAATATATATTTTGCCCAATGGCAATACTCATCTGTGCTAATCAAAATATAACAAAATAACTTCAAAATCCATTCCTTTGTTACTAGTGCTAAGATGATTATTTGTTTAAAGCAAAGAACTAATCTTGCATTAATTACTATCATTTTACTGTGCAAAAGTATAAATAAGGACATGTAATGTATCTACAATTACCAAAAACAGCACTTGCCTTTTCCCAGTGCCCCATAAATGTTTTCCCACATATTTGTTAATGTATGTTTAACTTAGAATCATAACTATATAAATTACTTATAAAATAGATAGTACCAAAGTCTTAAGTCATGGTGTAAAGAAAATATAAATCCTTATTTGCATGAATTTAGCAGATAGCCATAGGCTAAATTTTTTCTTATCACATTTAAGGAAAATATAGATGGTTGACAATAATTACTTGCTTTAATATCTGCTAACTATATAAAATATTTAAACTTTCAGAGTTATATGTATAAAAGTAATAATTACCCAGATGTTTTAGGATAATCTAAACTAATAAGCAATTTTATTTCTTAGTTATCTGGATTATTATGAATTAAACTTGTATAATTAAATTATTTAGAAAATAATATTAACAATCTAGATAAAAAGAGTATCAAAGAGGGGCGCCTGGGTGGCTCAGTGGGTTAAAACCTCTGCCTTTGACTCAGGTCATGATCTCAGGGTCCTGGGATCTAGCCCGCATCTGACTTTCTGCTCAGCGGGGAGCTTGCGGAAGCACGCTCTCTCCACCTCTCTCTCTGCCTGCCTCTCTGCCTACTTGTGATCTCTCTCTCTGTCAAATAAATAAATAAATCTTTAAAAAAAAAGAGTAACAAAGAAAACAATATAGAACATAATTAACGTGAGAAAATTGCTCAATATATTGATTAAAAATGCTTCAAATGAGAAATATTAAATACTACCAATGTAAGGCTATAAAATAAGACCATGTAAATTACATGAAATACTGCTCTTTTAAAATATGAATGAGCATTTGATGTGCTAACATACTTTTGAGTTGATTGAGTCCCTCCGTCTTTTTAAACACACACACATACATACACACAATATATATATATAATTATTTAACCAATTTATAAGTTAAATGAAGTAAATCTAGTTACACTCTCAAATTAAGAATACTTCTTAAAATAGAATTTTTATCTAGATGTTATTAAGATGATAGTTCAGGATAATTCGCATATTTGTCACACATATTACAACATTAAATATCTCAATAATAATGAACATTTGTTAATGGCTTTCTTGCCAATAATAATACAATATCATAGAAGTATTTGAAAATGCATGTGAATAGTATATTATTATAATTGTTGCCAGAATTAGCTGATATTTTGAATCCTACCAGACCTACATTAGTTATTCAATGTTAAATGTTCCCTCCTATGCATTTCTTGTTTCACTTTCACATTTTAATATTGCTATCATAGCAGAAATATAGCTTAATTTTTCAGGAATGTTTTCAAAAGTCAGCACTTAGATGTATATATTATCTAAATAATAAATTTAAATTAAAATATAGGAAAGAGGAGTACATTGAAAATATTTTTTATACTTTGATAACTTACACTTTCTACCAATTCATTAGCATTAAGAGTCAAAACAATATACATCAGGGTAGTCTAAGCCTATTTGCCTATACATTCAACTATTTAAAATAATAAAATAATAAGTATCAAAATCAAATTCTTTTCTCAATTGCAATTTCAAGATAAAAAATAGAAAAACAAGTAAAAAACTAATATCAAATTTAATGACTTCTCATTTAAGTAAACTGGTAAGAAATTAATGCACAAAATAATTGGATGTTTAGTTCATGTAACTTAGAATTATAAATCATAAATATATAAGGAAAGCTTAAAAGTATATTAGCTTCCAAATATATTGGACCATAAGAATAATATTAGTATGTTATACATTTTTTAAAAAATTAATAAATGTGGGGCGCCTGGGTGGCTCAGTGGGTTAAAGCCACTTTAGGGCTAACCCAGACTCAGGTCGGGGTCCTGGGATTGAGCCCCGCATGGGGCTCTCTGCTCAGTGAGGAGCCTGCTTCTCTCTCTCTCTCTGCCTACCTCTCTGCCTAATTGTGATCTCTCTCTCTCTCTGTCAAATAAATGAATAAAATCTTTAAAAAATTAATAAATGCAAAATAAAGATGTCAACATGAAATACTTTTTTCTTTAAAGATTTTATTATTTAAGAGAGAAAGAGAGAACACAGGAGCAGGGTAAGGGATAGAGGGAGAAGCAGACTCTCCACGGATCAGGAAGTCTGACACAGGGCTGGATGCTGGGACTCCGGGATCATGACCTGAGTCAAAGGCAGGCTTATTAGCCACTGAGCCACCCAGGCTCCCCAACATGAACTACTTTGAATTTCCTAGTTGAAACAAATGATATATACCCAAGAAAACCTAATTTTCTTTTAATTTTGGGAGAAACATATATCTCATTTCAGATCTTAGGTACATTCTCCTAGTTTAAAATGGATTTTCACTTAGTGCAATTACGATTCACATAAAATGGACTATTTAGCAAGATTAGGTAGAGGAAGTTTTATTTTTGAAGTATTTATATTTGCTTTATTTATTAAAAGAGATTACTTAAAATGGCATTGTAATTCTCCCCCCAAAAGAAATAAAGAGTAAAAGAAAAATAACTCAAGCTCTCTTAAAAATGTAGATTCTCAACTACTATAGTTTGGCTATGATTATTTGACAAAGCTTACATTTATATTACAATTTAGAATTCTGCAAATTTACCTGTATCCTTCATCTTTTTTTTTGCATTTAAATCATAGCATTATGAAAGATGACATGTGTTAATAGATGGAATAGCAAGTTGTTCTTGATGTTCTTATTGGAAAATCTTAACTTTAATTCACAGTAATTTTTTGATCATCTAATCTCTGAGCCTGACAACATTTGAGAGCATAACAATCACATAATGAATAAACACATGGAAACACACGGACACAACATTTTTATAATGGGTATCCCATATATATATATATATATATATATATATATATATATATAGTATGTATATATAGTATGATAAAATACTATATACTTTTATCATACTATATACTTTTATCATACTTAAGTATATAGTATGATAAAATATCTGGAAATTCATAACAAAATATCAAAGTTAAAATATTTCAAATTGCATTTCAACCCCTTTCTTTCTTCTATGAATCAAAGGCTTGGAATTTTGAGTCCTTGAACACAGGGATCAGCAAATTATGGCCCATGACCAAATCTGGCCTGCTGCCTATTGCATAATCCACAAGCTAAGAACAGATTTTACATTTCTAAAGGTGGGAAAAATCAAAGGATGAATATATTCCATGACATGTGAAAATTATATGAAATTCAAATCCCAGTGCCCATTAATAAAGTTTTATTGTGGGGTGCCTGGGTGGCTCAGTTGTTAAGCATCTGTCTTTGGCTCAGGTCATGGTCCCAGGGTCCTGGGATAGAGCCTTGCATCGGGCTCCCTGCTCACCAGGGAACCTGCTACTCCCTTTTCCACTCCCCCTGCTTGTATTTCATCTCTTGTTGCTTCTCTCTCTGTCAAATAAATTAAAAATCTTTAAAATAAATAAATAAATAAATAAAGTTTTACTGTACCACACAAAAAAAAGTGGATTCTTAATTCTCTAAGCATAGAATGTTTTGCATTCTATTACCAGACTATCACTTCTAAACATACCCATGTATCCAATAAAGACGGGTTACTATACCTGTGTGCAGGTATCTTGCGGTTCCCAACAATCAGAATAACATCACAGAGTTGCTGTTGTTTCAAGTAACTTTCCATTTTTCTGAAGGTTTGCTCAGCATGGTGAACAGCCTGATAGAATTCTTCAGAGCTACTGGAGTCCATATCACTTTGGGGTGTCAATGAATGGCTAGTTGCTGTCAGCCTGCAAATCACACACAAAAAAGATGGTGTTTATAAAATGCTAGGAATTGTCCAAAACGACAGAGTTTTAAAATTTTATAGGCAAAATCAATGCATGTCTTCTTATGTTAATCATTATTAATATAAGTCAGAAAAATCTATTTTGGGTGAAATAATTTGCTCTAGGAAGCAATAAATGAATTGTTAATTATCTTTTTTTCTAGTTTAAAAATGATTTAAAAGATAGGTTATCTATATTTAGTAGGACATTAAGTTTAAAAACCTGAAAAAGTAACAGAAATAGTAAATTACTAACATGCCTCTTCTAAAATTGATCACTAATAAAAAGTTAATTTAATCCACTTGAAATTGAGGTAGATTATCTAATTATACTATTCTAAATTCTAATTCCTGTGAGGTTATAGTAAATGTTCCTTTACAGAAGTAGGTGATTTTCATGATGAGAAATTATGAAACATGGTTTGCAAAAAAAGATTGGCAACAGAGTTGAAAGTAAATTATTGAGTTTCATATTCCATACCCAACTAATTTAAAAAACATACAAAATGTAGTAGCTCAGTACTAACAAATATTTTAATCATATATATGAATGTATATGTGATAAACTTTAAAATGTTGAAGAATTCATGATACTTTAGTTTGGCTACTAAATCCATTACTTTCAATAACTGTTTCACAATGAAGGCTTTAAAATACCATACTGCATATTAAGGAGAAGACTCTAAATATACACATGATAGGCCCAGAAGAACCAATCAAGTATTCTGATGCTGTGCTAATTAAATCCTTATAACTTTAAAAATGAAAATGAATTACATACATAACAATAATAATGAAATAGCTTATTTCAAGACAGAAAGTATGGAGAATTCTACTTCCAATTACAGGGCCATAACTTGTAGCTGACTGAAACCCTCACTGAGAACACCAGAAAAAAATGTTACATATAATATCAAAATAACTAAATGAAGTTAATAATAGCTACTAAGACAACCAGAACTTGAAAGACCAAGATCTTAGAATAAAGAAAAAATTATGGAAATCAGCTCAAAATTCTACAGTGATTTTTCTTTCCCTCTAAAGGTATTTACTAGTTATAAGCAGCATAGGGTGAGAATCTGAGAAACAGCATAATACAGCAGCCAACAGTATCATGGAGCTTGGATGAAATGATGGATATTGGAATTATGGGCTCCAAAGGTAGTCAGAACTTGAGAGACAAATGAGGGGCTATAAAGGAGGAAAGTTTGGGACAGGCTGTCATTGTGGACCACTTTCACCAGAGATACTTGTGATTCCTAAGCACCACTAAGCAAGCAGTAAATGGCTTATTGGAGATTGAAGAGTTAAATAGAGTTTGAAAGATAAAAATTTGAATTCAAGGACCAGGAAGGATGACGAACTCTGGTAAATACACAGGCTCTCAGTTGAACTCCCTTAAGGGCTCTATTCTAAGAGTCAAGGGAAATGGAAATTGACAAAATAACACAAAGACAGAAACCTAGATCTGAATCAATGAAGTCTCTAAGTGCATTAAGGTGATCTACCAATCTAAATGTCAGCAAACAGTCAAAATGAACCCCTTTAGAAAAAGATAACCTCACAGAAACTCTGATTTCTTGTGCATGTATGTAGTGTTTGACATTAAGGTAAAAAATGACAGGTCTATAAATAAACTAGACCTAGGGAGAAAAACTCTAGATAATAGAAACAGGCTCCAAGGTGTTACAGATGTATCTCTCAATAGAAGGATCACAATTAGTTATGGATGTGAAAATAACCACATTACTATTATATTTTACTATAGTAAATAGTAAAACATTACTATATTTTAATATAGATGACAAGCTGGAAAGTTTCAAGAACATTAGGTGATATGAAAAAATCAAGTGGAAATATAATAGTTTAACTTAAGATTTTGATAGAGGAACCGAACTTGCAGAATGCATGCAGGTGAGGAAAACATAAGCTGAAAAATAAATAGAAAATATTGAAACTAAAATATTAAGATAAAAAGATAAAAAAGTTTCTGAAACAAATGAGACAAGGTAAGAAATTATAATATTTATATAATTATAATCTTAAAAACAGGGAGAGACACGATAGGGCAAAAGCCATTTAAAGACATAACGGCTAAGAGTTTTCAAAAATGTGTTAAAGACATCAAGACAAAAATTCAAGATTCACTATCCATACACAATAAAACAAAACTACACATGACAGTAAAACCAATGCAAAACTAGGGGGGAAAAGGAAGAAAGAAAAAAGACTTTCTTAAAAGTTGCCAGTTAAAAAGAAAACCCTTTCCTCCAACTCATTTAATGAGGCAAATATAACATGGAAATAAAGCTTGGAAAGGATGTTACAAGGAAAGAAAATTAAAGGCCATTCTGTCTCCTGAACATATTTGCAAAAATCCTAAGCAAAATACTAGCAACTAAAAACAAAACTGTATGTAAAAAACAAATGTATATATGGGGCTTCTGGGTGGCTCAGTTGGTCAAGTGTCAGATTCTTGATTTTGGTTTAGGTCATGATCTTTGGGTTGTGAGACTGAACCCCGCATTGGGCTCCAAACTGGGCATGGAGCCTGCTTAAGATTCTGTCTCCCTCCGTCTGCCTTTCTCACTCCCCTCATTCTCTCCATAGAAAAAAAAAGTATATAAAAAGAAGTATAACCAATGTATAGCAGATAATGCATCACAAGTAAGTTGTACCTAATTAAGGAACACATTTCAATCATATAACCACCTAATTCATTCATATAGCAAACATATTTAATGGAAACGTTTCTTTCTTGAGACAGAAAATGAAATTTGTTAGTACTATCTCTAGTTAACATTTTTCTGGAGGGTCTCTCCAATGTAATGTAAACAAGGAAAGAAAGAAATAAAGCCCATTAGAGTTAGACCAATAGGCACATACATAACTGCTATTATTTCCAGAAGACATGTTTGTGCATATAGAAAATCCAAAAGAACTGCAGACAACTCTACAAATCTAAATCCGTTAAAATTATGTGTGTTCTCTGTTACCCATAATATTTGCCTACACAATATGGTTATTTTCATCAGACTTCACCAGTTTTCCTTTAAATATTTAAAACTAATAGAAATTTTGCTGTGCCATATGTTTGCCTTTCAGAAGTTTGCAAATTACAACCCCAGAATATGGTCATTTCCCATTCAGACTCAGGCATAAGTGCCAAGAACGTCCTTCTACACCTTAACAAACACATTGAACAGAAAATCACAAAATTCCCTGCAGGATGGACCTTTAAATCTAGAATGAACACATCATTATTGGGTTACAGGTAATTATGGAAAATAGTCAGGAGTGCAGGTTGCCAAGTAGATCAAAGCTGCCCCACTGAGAACCTGATGTTTCTGGTCTGGTACCAGACTGTATGAATAGGGTCCTAAAATCAAGATACTAGAAACAGCTCTGCAGAATGGATCCAGATAGGCTTAAAGGGGGTTGAGGATAAAGACTACATTCAGATCCTTATTTTAATATCCTACAAGTCAAATAACATACTTAGGGCAGAAAGCTTTATACCTCATTAAGATTTTCATAGTCTGGGAAATGTTAGCAAGAATTTAGGATAGTAGTTTATCTTCAAATCACTCAAGTTGGGGTGGACTTGATATTAGAGGAAATAGTGAAAGACATAGAATAATATATTTTTAGAGTTTGGCGAGACCACAGACAGCAGCTCAAACAGGACATGGAATTTGACAAGATTCATTTAGGGCTAATTACTCTCAAGGTGGAACCTTCCTTTCCATAATCAAGGTATACTAACAAATCTTGACTGTAATACAGAAGAACTTGAAGAACTTGAAAGTAATCTAAAAGGATAAATCAAAGAACAGATAACTAGTAACTATTTTTTTCAGAGTTCTTATTCACTCCCAGCTTTTCCCTTAAAAGTTCTAATTCTTTGAATTTCTCCCTATTAGATCTGAAAACTAGTCATTTTTCTTGAAGGCTGGTTGATCTGTCAGAAAAATGATTATGGTGGTTTGACTTGATTTTCTCTCTATAAAGTTACTGTCAGAGTGCTTGCACATTTTCTCATAAATCATTTCCTGATACCAGGCGTGAGTAGAACTCCTTCGCTTTGAAATTGGACTCAGGATTTAAAAAAGGGTTTCCATGTCAGAATACTTAGAATTCTTTTTCTTATTTTTTAAGATTTTATTTATTTATTTGAGAGAGAGAAAGCACAAGCAGGAGGAGCAGCAGAGGGAGAGGGAGAAGCAGACTCCCCACTGAGCATGGAGCCTGATGTGGGGCTCAATCTTAGGACCGTGGGATCATGACCTGAGCCAAAGGCAGATGCTTAACTGACAGAACCACCTAGGTGCCCCAGAGTACTTAGGATTCTTAAACTACGGCTTATTATTTAATCTTCCCATCATATATCCAACCTTATTAGTTTAACAAATGAGACTTTAAAATTTTAGGAAATAGAGATTATATCCTTATAATGTTTCCTACAAATACAAAGTAAAAATCTGACATTGTATTATTTCTGGTATTGTCTAATTTTTATGTCTCCAGCCTAAATAAACTTTATAATTTCTTTCCAATCTAAGAGTGTCTCAGATGTTAGGATCTGACATTATATTTTTTATCTTTATTGTGGTCCAACAACATAAAGCTTCAAGTTCCTAGAAATGCAATTTTAAAGGGCAATATGTTTTCTTCTTATCAGAATCTAAACATGTTAAAGAATTCACCAACCGTTGATAGACAAAAAAATACAAGTATTTCTCTTGATCTCACAAAATACTCAAGCCATAGCTATTCCTTTCTATTTCCTTTCACAACCATAGGTCTTATAAGTGTTGTCTGCACTCATTACCTTAATTCCTGACCCTATGAGTGCTCCTCAACCCATTGCAATCTAACTTTCCAACCACCCACGTAATGAAATAGCCTTTGCCAAGGGCACTAGTATCTTTTCTTGTGGCTTTAGTTAGCTCTCATTTTCGTTTCTTATCTTAACTGCTGAAAATTGACCAACAAGCATTCCTGTTCCTATGCTAAATGATTAGTTCAGGACTGAACATCACTTACTTTTCCTGTACCAAACAATTCTGAGATAAAGCATACTTTCTTATTTTTGTGCTAAACAGTATTGGGGTTGGGTGGAAATAACTCTTGCACCAGGAAACAGTTATTTATAGAAGATTAGATTGTGAATTAACTTTAAAAAATCTATAAAAAATACCAATTACTCATCTGTTTTCACTTTAAGACCCCCTATCTATGTACCAATTTAAAGCTATTACATTATTAATTGTGTGCATTGTCAACCAAGTTCCAGCCTTCAATGTCTTCATGGTTCAAATTACATATTACATGTTATAAATGCCTAATGATCTGATATTTTCTTCAACTTTTAGTACTCATCAGGTCTTTTAGGGAGTTAGGCATGAAAGAAAAGAGACAGAACAGATGCTGGCCGCACCATTGGAGCTACCCTCAGGGTTAACAACCACATCTTCAGAGCCATCTTTAAGGGTTAACAGAATAGAAAATGCCTAGCCACAGAGCTGGCTCAAAAGCCACAAGAGAACTGCTGAGAGCTGAGCATGTGCACAAATGGTGCAGCTTGTAGCTTTAAGGTCATAGCAAAAGCTCATTAGACACTCATAAATGTACAATACATAAATAAATACAATCATAACAGACTACATCATGGGTAGGTGCATGCACAGACATCATTATGTTATGTAACTACAAGCTGTCAATCAGAAATGTCAATCAAAGCCAAATTTACCTGTACACAAAGCAGGCTTAAAAGGATATAGCTAGAGCTACTTAGGGCCATCGCCACTCTTGCTCCAGCAGTGGCCCACTTTCACTCTTGAAAGTGTAGTCTACTTATCTACTCTATAAACTCTACCTCCCCATTCTGGTCTTGGATCTCCAATTCTTTGGTGCACTGAGATGGGAAGTAAGTGACCCAGTAACAGCTCAAGCTCTAATTCTAACCATGCTAAGTAATTTCAGTAGGTCATACCTCTTTCTTCTACAGCCTCCACACATATATTTCTCTTTACCTGCAACCCTCGTAATACTTTGACATCTCACGGATAACTTTTCTTCTTCAGAGATCAATTTAAATATTACTTCTTTCAGAAAGACTTTTAATTCCCATTGTTTGTGGGGGAGGGGGGACTCCTCCCCCCCTGAGGAGGGGGTTTACCAGGGTAAACCCATACTAATTACCCAGTATAGTTTACGTACATCTTTGGCATGTAGAATATTTTAGGAGTTCAATTATTTGTTGACTAAATGAGTGAGGATATTCTGTGAGAAGATGGCGTTGGCCAAGTACTAATCTTAACTTGTTACAGTTTTGTTTGTCCCATTGAACACAAAAATATACTTTTGGTAAAGGAATTTATATCTCCAAACCTGGCAGAGTGCCTGGCACACATAGGGTGGTTAATAAATGTTTGTGTGAATTGCTATTGTTGAATTTCAAATAGCTTCCAGAGCTTAGGAGAAAAATACATAACTGCTTAGGAGAAGCATACATACATAACTTCTATAACCCAAATATGAACTCTTGCGTTCTCTGATAGTGCACTTATGTAAATTGTGAAAATACTAAAGAATACACTAGAAAATACTTTTAAAAATCTTTTCTTTTTCTAAAGATTTATTTATTTATTTGTTTGTTTGTTTATTTGAGAGTGCACACAAGTGGGGTGGAGAGGGGCAGAAGGAGTGTCTTAAGCAGAGACCCCACTGACCATGGAGCCCGACACAGGATGCATTTCTTGATCCTAAGATCAGGATCTGAGCCAAAACCAACAGTTGGTTGCTTAACTGACTGTGCCACCCTGGTGCCTCTAAAAAATCCTTTAAACAGATAAGACACATTTATTTCAAACAAAGTTCCCTGATTAAGATAGTTCCCAGCATCATTATTATGTCTTTTTCTTTTTTAAGATTTATTTCTTTATTTAAAGAGAGACAGGGTATGCAGGAAGTGGGGAGGGGCAAAGGAAGAAGGAGAATCTCAAGCAGACATCCCACTAAGCACAGAGCCCTGATTGGCGGGGGTGGGGTGGGAGTGGAGGGCTTGATTCTAGGACTTTGAGATCATAATTGAGCTGAAAGCAAGAGTTGGACTCTTAACTGACTGAGCCACCAAGGCATGCCTTATTATTATATCTTTAATGTCACTATGTACGAGTAGAACTAAAATGAAAAAATAAATTTGCAAGCAGTTTTCTTTTTTCTCTTGAATAAGTTAGCTTTTGTTTTGAGGGAATAATTAAAAAAACATTTCTATAATACCAGATAAGGGAATTACCAATACATAATTCTTGGGCAAGACCTGAACTAGTGAAAGATGCTGTTATTTCAATGAAAAATAACTATTTGTTTTAGCTATGCAATTTAGTGTACACTGCAGACTTCTCTTCATATTGTTTCCATTAGCAAAATATTTATTATAACTTGTAAAAATATTTCTGATCAAAAGTTCCTATTTTATTCCTTCCTTACATTGCTTAAATATTTTAACTGAAGCACATGCCATTTCAATTATAAAACTATGAACTCATTATTACAAATTTATTATGTAAAAAATATCAAAGATCAAGAAGTAAGCAAAAATTCTCAGAAAATAAAACACACTATTGCATACCTATTTAACCTTGAAAGTCCTACACCTAAAGTTAATATTTTATTATTAAAAAAAGAAAGAAAAGAAAAGGGGAACATTTTTAAGTAAATTTAAAGAATCAACTTTGCCTTATTATAATACAAGCAAATGAAACATCATCATCGTATATCGGCATGACTGAGTAAACCAATGTTCAAAATGAATGTCTAGTTATACAAACACACTAATTTCAAATCATCTAATAACCCCCAGGAGAGAGGTTTAGATCTAGGAAATATTAGAAGGGATAAAGTTCAAGCACCAGGTGCTACTACTTAGAAACAAGAAAAATGAATATAGTCATTAATATTGCTTCTGGGTACAATTTTGTCTTATAAGATAATTGGAATTTTAAGTATGGTTTTTTATCATAAGTATTGAAACACACACACACACTGGTAAAACAGAATAATAAAAAAGAAGAAGAACTCATGAGCTAGAGAAAAACAATATATATTCTAGGCTCCATCAGTTACTGCACTTTGACTCTCAATTAATTTATCTATAAAATATAATATCATTAAAACCTCCTTATAGAATGTTTGTATTTGAAAGCTGTTAAGTATATTTTCAATGAAATATAATATGTATTTGAAGCTGTTAAGTATATTTTCAATGAAATACCAGATGTAAAAATGTAACCAATAATATTTGTAAAATAAAAAGAGTACCTTTATGGAATTAGATGTGTATCAGTACAGTGCAATATGTTGCTTGAAAAATTACATCTACCTTTAATAATAAATAATCATGTAAAACATAAATAATGCTTTGTTGTTTTCTTCTTCTAAACTTTAAAATATATAATCTATAGATATACCTATTTAAATTAAAAGTCTTTTTAAATGTTTAAAATTTAAAAATTGAAATAGTTGAAATATTTTCAAGGACTTTAAATTCAAAATAGAGAAAATCATGATTTAGGACATGACGAGAATAGTTGACAAATAAATTATATTTAGATGCTGAAAGTTCTCAAAAAAAAAAAAAAATGCCAAGTCTGGGAAGAAAGGCAACTACTCAGAGGGAATGGGAAATGCCATAAAATCTGAAAGTGTTTCTAATATGAAATGCAGTCGGAAATTGATAAATGAATGATTAATTAATGCAAGTTCTGCTCTGAGAAGATGTACCACAGAACAAAGGAATTATGATTATGTGCGAACTTGGATAGTAAATACCTGGGAATCACCTGTAGAGAAAGATTCAAAGGATATCAGACTAAGGCAAACTAAAATACTATATTTCTACTCACACAGGATTCAGAGGAGTGGCTCTAACAGCTATTGAGCTAATGGAAACCTGAATTAAAAGAGATCCTAGGATCTATAATGCCAACATTTCCTAGTCATATTGTAGAAAAAATAAAAATGCTTATGTATATGGGCATGATTCAGCAGACTATCACAGCCAACCTGTGTAACTGTAATTGTTGGATGGCCTAGGGAACATTCTTTGCACCATCGTGAAATTTATTGGCAAAGAGAACAGCAAACTTTTCTTTTTTTAAAGATTTTTATTTATTTATTTCTTAGGAAAGAGAGAGAGTGAGAGAGAGCCTGAGAAGGGAGAAGGTCAGAGTGAGAAGCGGACTCCCCATGGAGCTGGGAGCCAGATGTGGGATGACCTGAGCCGAAGGCAGTTGCTTAACCAACTGCGCCACCCAGGCGCCCGAGAACAGCAAACTTTTGAAGCTTCTTTGTAAGTACTACAGGTGCTGATGGCATAATTGAGTTGAGCTCTCCGATTTCAATGGCATTATTGTACTAGATGATAAAATTTAAGTATTAAAGACAATGGGAATTCTACCATCACCAAAGACTACTGCCAGTGTCCAATCAAGCCTGCCACCAGTTTCAGTAAATGTTTTACTGGGATATAGACACACTCATTTGATTATGTATCGTTTGTGGCTGCTTTCTTGCCACAACAGCAAAGTCCAGTAGTTGTGAGAAATACCATATGCCCTCCAGAGCCAAAAATTATTTACTATCTGATCCTTTATTTAAAAAGAAAAGAAAAGAAAAGAAAAGAAAAGAAAAGAAAAGAAAAGAAAAGAAAAGAAAAGAAAAGAAAAGAAAAAAGAAAAAAGAATAGGAAGTTGCTGGTCTCTATTATGATTATAGGAATGGGATAGTGATCAGTAGATTTTAGTTACTGAAAATATCTCTGGAAAATACAACTTTATCATGAGGTATGTGCATGAAATGGATAGTCCACTGAGTTACTATAAGGTCTGTTTAATCAGAAAAAGTATATGTCTTTTGTGTAGCAATCTGAATTGAGTCATCATGGTGGGATATTATGCTCTATGTTATTTTATCTAAATTAGTTCAGAGATTCAGAGTTTCTTCACTGATTATAAGACTAGGTTCTTTGAAGGTGAACCCTGAAAAATTGCCACATTTCTGTAATGGAAATATTTATTCATGTTTTCCCCAGATATCAGGCCCTAGACACTATAAAATTAAAAATACCCAAACATTTTAGTAGTTATTAAATATTATCCCTGAATTAAAGCAAGTACTTTGCAAGTTTAAACTTCCACCATATCCACTAGACAGAGAGGAAGCCCATGAAAACTAAGCCCGTGAAAACTAAGAGAGGAAGCCCATCAAAGCTAAGCCTGAGTTCACTGCACTCAGTGGGCTGATGGATTCAACCTGCAGTTATTTCCCTGGTCCCAAAATGCACAGTTGGAAAAAATGCATTCAGAAACTGTCACAATTTTCATATTGGTTTCCTGACTCACAAAGTAAGGTCTATTAAAGAACCATGTGTCAAATGAAGTACCACCACACCCCTACCACCACATTAAATTCAAAGCTATACTGTATTCATAAGGAATTTGCAGATATCAGTGCACATTAAAAAATTAAAATAGGGAAGGGGCATCTGAGTGGCTCAGTAGGTTAATCTTTGGACTCTTGATTTCAGCTCAGGTCATGATCTCAGGGTCTTGGTATCAGGCCCAGTGTTGAGCACAGTCCTTAGCAGGGGAGTCTCTTTCTCTTTTTCTTCCTCTCCCTCTGCCTCTCCCCCTGCTAGCAAGCTCCCTCTCTCTCAAATAAATAAATCTTTTAAAAAATTAAACATGAAAGAGTAGAGATTCTATTATATTCCACCTTAATTTGTTCATTTGGTAGGTACAAGTTCCGGATGGATCTTGAATAATGACTAGATTATCACAAACATAATCAGGTAGTGATGATAATTATAGCTGATATTCCAGATGTGATATTTTTACAGAGGAAAATTAATACAACCCTGGCAGTTAGGATGCAGCTATCAACCTGGAAGAATACTTTTTTTTCTCAATCAACATTATTAAGGAAATAACTTGTTTAACTTCTAACAGGAGCATCAGCCTCATTTCAATGTCTTACCACAGGGAAATGAGAACTAGTCTTCTCTTTAGAATGTGTAAGAATTTTTATCACCTTGATATCCCATAAAATATTACATAAAACATCCAAAACACATGACATCTGTGACATTATTGGATCTAGTGGGGAGGAAATAGCAAGTATGCTAGATGTCTTCCTTGCCAGAGAGTGGGAGAAAAATCTTGCAAAATTTAAAGTGCCCATCACATTGGTGAAAGTTCTAGGGGTATAGCAGTTTGAATATGTTAAGAAACTGCCTTTAAAGTGACAGACCTTAAGTGATTTATCTTGTGCCTCCTGCCACTAAGAAAAAGACAAAGAGTTTGATGGGCTTTTTTTTGTTGGAGATGTAACATACAAAATTGAGGTGTTCTATACCCCCCAGTTTTCCAGTAAACTCATGAGTCTACCAGCTCTGACTGAGGCCCAGAGCAAGAAAGCCTCTGCTGTAGGTTTGTAGGTTTGAGCTGTTGAACAATCAGTTCTGCTCCTGGGCCTAATGATCCAAAAGAATAAACATTAGAAGTGTCTATAGCTGCCAGGGATGTTAAAGGAGCCCTGTGGCTTATTGGGCAATTATCGCCCAGAAAGACTTCATTAACAAAATCATAGTTCTTGCAATAAACATTCTCAATTTGAGAATTAGCTCCTGGTTTACCACTGGCTAAAAGACTGAATGATGGCCAGGAGGCAACTGTGAACTGACTAGCCCATTATGGTTTACAAAATCATTAAGAAGAATGTGCGCACTAGCATTCTATCATCATATAGAAATGTTATATATGAGAATGGGCCTCAGCAGGTCCAGAAGTAAATTGCATGAATATGTGGCTAGACTGCCTGGAATCTATTTCTGCTCTATTAACACTTCTGCTTCAACCAGTACCTAGGGCCTTATATTAGTTTTCTATTGATTGTAACTAAGGACCACAAAAGTAACAGTTTTAAACAACCCAGTTCATATGTGTCAGGAGTCAAGACATGGTTCAAGACCTCCAACCAGGGTCTCAGAAGACCGTAGTAAAGGTGTTGGCCAGAATGAGCTATCATCTTGAGGCTCAACTGGGGAAGAATCTGCATTCAAGTTCACTCAGGGTGTTGGCAAAATTCATTTACTTGAGTCTGTAGAACTGAGGACCGGGCTTCTTGCTGACTGACTTTTTTTTTTCTTAAGATTTTATTTATGTAGTTGACAGAGACACAGCAAGAGAGGGAACACAAGCAAACACAAGCAGGGGGAGTGGGAGTGGGACAGGGAGAAGCAGGCTTCCTACTGAGCAGGGAGCCCAATGCGGGTCTAAATCCCAGGCATGACCTGAGCTGAAGGCAGATGCTTAATGACTGAGCCACCCAGGTGCCCCTCTTGCTGACTTTCATCTAGATGGCGCCCTTAGCTCCTAGAGGTCATGTTTAGGTCTTGGAGGACACCCTCAACTCTTAAAGGCCACCCAGAATTTCAGGAGGCCATCTATAGTTCTCTTTCTCCTCATTAGGGCTGCTTTCTTCATCAAGTCAGCACAGAGGATCTTTAGAGAGAATCTAAATGCAAGATGGCATTTTACATAACATAACATAATTATAAGAGAAATATTGCACAATTTTTGCTGTATTCTATTGCTTAGACTCAAGTCATAGGTCCTTCTCATATTTAAGCAGAGAGAGTCATCCAAGACTATGAATGCCAGAAGGCAGGGATCATTTTCATGTATGTCACAGACCTTGCAAGAAGGAGACCATGATCTATTATCAGTAATGGTGAAATTATGATCTGCTTTATAGATGGGTCTGACATAAGTGGCCTTTTAAGAAATTATCACTCTGATAATACATGGAATTCTTGCTTACAATTACTAAAACTGAACATTAAAGTTTTGGTGGTCTATTTTTAAGTGTAAATTTTTTCCTGACCAGCTTTAGGCTCCCCGTGACATTGAATCGATAGGGAGGCAAGGGGTTACTCTATCAGGTACGGTGATTAGTCCTAATTACTAAGGAAAGAAATTGTGTTACTTGTAGTGTGGTTAATGAGAAATATGTCTGGAAACCTGAAGACTAACTGTAATGCTACTTAGCAATCCTATATCCAGTGATAAAGATCAGTTTTGGCAACCCATTTAATATAGGAGGAGCAGTAAGGACTTGGCACCTTCAGGAACAAAAATTTAGCTTACTCCACCAGGTAAATAAAGTTGACAAATTTGGTATTGTCAGAGGACAAGATGTATATGAAACTGTTGAGGGACTAAAGAAGTTGAGATTAATAACCTAGGTCACTGACCAGCCACAAAATTCACCTTCTTTCATTTTCCTTGTATGGATATCATGAAAATATGGTATGGTATATCATAGATTTGGTAGGATATTGATTCTTACTGAAGATATTAATATTTTATCATTAATAAATTAGAAAACAAATTCTGTTTTGGCTTTCATTAAACATCAAAATATTAAAAAATCTAACTGTAAAATTACTGATCAATGTTTTCATTTTTATTTAGATTCAATTAATTAACATTTAATGTATTATTTGCCTTAGGGATACGGGTCTGTAATTCATCAGTCTTATATAATACCCAGTGCTCATTACAACACATACCCTTCCCAGTGTCCATCACCCAATTACCCCATCCTTCCACCTCCCTCCCTTCTAGCAACCCTCAGTTTGTTTCCTATGATTAAGAGTTTCTTATGATCAGTGTTATTTGTGATGCTATGAAGTCCACAAGAGCAACTTCTTTTAGAAAAACAATATGAAACAATTTTTTTTTAAAAAAGGAAACAGTTAAAACTTTAGTAATCACTTAGCATGCCTTAAATATATAGGATTTAGAAAAAGATGGTCCTAAAATACAAAAGCTATTGTTGGTATGTTAGCCTATAATTTATTCTTTTTCTAAGTGGCAAAGGCTTCCAAATAAAAAAAATTCCCTCCAGTTATCATGTTTCTGACTATATTTAAGATGATAATTTAACAAATTTAAAATGGTGACATAACATATCACATAAAATTGTGATAATAACAACAAACCTATATTGAGCACATATAACATGGCAGGTCCTCTTCTACTTGATCTCATATTTGATCTACAACTATTTTGTGCCCATCTTATAGTTTTGAAAACTAATGCCAGGAGAACTTCAGTAACTTTTATAAGGAATTAGACATGAAAGTCTGCAAAAACTCTATGACAGACTCACTCTGAAAGTATTACTATAGGGTAAACTCAAGCAAAATTTTAAACAACCTATATTACAAAAGATATAAGAAATAATCATCAAAATGCCAATAAAAATGTATACTTGGAACAGTACAGTTGTTGAATCATAATTGGTATTTTATTTTTTTAATCTTTTAATCTAAAAATTTTTTTTTGAGAGAGAGAGCATGGAGTGGGGGTAAGGACAGAGCGGGAGAGAGAGAGAGAGAGAGAGGATCTTAAGCAAGCTCCATGCTTAGCATAGAGCCCGACATGGGGGTTCAGTTTCACAACCCTGAGATCATGACTTGAGCCAAAAATCAAGAGCTGGATGCTTAACTGACTGAGCCACCCAGATGCCCTCATGTACATTTTAAAATAAAGAGTATCCCAAATTATCCCTTGGGAGTCTTAGAAATTGGATTTGGGTGATAAGAGAAAAATTAGGCAAATACTACTATCTTATCTTACACATTGAAAGGAAAAGTTAAAAATACATAATGAAATGCTAAACTAAATCTAAAATCACTAAAATAGATAAATATATCCAACATTCTAACAAATAAAGGACTTAGCCTTCCCTCATCTCCCACCAAAATGAAGTAAATTTGATCTATCCACACCACAACTACTGAGGTATCAGAAAGATAAGATTTTAGGAGCAAGGACCACACAACAGAGTAAAAGCTACTCTATGCCCCCCCTAACAAAGCATAAAATCACTACTCAGTGATATCAAAAGAGGCTACTAGTCAAGTAACAGCTTGACAAAACAAAATGCAACACTTTTTAAAAGAAGATAAATGTTTCCAAATTGATAAATACTTCAGTCTACAAATCCCAAAAATCACAGTGCACTCCAAATAAGATAAATACTAAACAAACCCCAAAACAATGACAAAAGGATAGATTATTTAAAAAATGACCTTGGGACAACTTGCTTTACATTAAAAATAACTTAGGTTACTACCTTATATCATAAACTTCAGATATGTTAAAGTGCTAAAGACACATGGCAAATCGATTAACATTTGGAAGAAAAATTAGTGGAGGGGGCAGAACTTTGTATGATTTGAGTGGCATGCATTTTTATGCAAGCCATAAATTCTATATTTCTTAAAGGGAAAAGGACAACAGAAATATTTTAACTATCCTTATGAGAAAAAGATCATAAACAGTTAAGTACTAGACACAGACTCAGAGAAACTATTTAGCTTATATAAGAAACAAGGGATTAATATCCAGATTTTCAAAGCACTTTTTAAAAAAATAATAAAAAACTCAGAAAAATAGACAAAAGATATTTTCATTTGATTCAAAAGAGAAACAAAGCACAAATGGAAAATAATTATATTAAAATAAGCGGAAACTGAAATAGTAATTATAAACATACAAATTATAAATATTTTTGCCCATAATATTGGAACCATTTAAAAGTATTGACAATCAAGTAATATGCAAGCTTTGTCTTGAAGCATGATAAGACTATTTCTTTTTTTTGTTTTTTAATTTTTTTTATTAACATATAATGTATTATTTACCCCAGGGTACATGTCTGTGAATCATCAGGCTTAGACATTTCACAGCACTTACCATAGCACATACCCTCCCCAATGTCCATAATCCAGCCACCCTATCACCCTATCCCTACCCTCCCTACCCCCTAGCCACCCTCATTTGTTTCATGAGTTTAGAAGTCTCTTATGGTTTGTCTCCTTCCTGATCCCACCTTGTTTCATTTCCCTCCCCCACCCCCCACGACCCTGCATTCTACCTCTCAAATTCTTCATATCAGAGAGATCATATGATAATTGTCTTTCTCTCACTGACTTATTTC
>CM052810.1:32422706-32446908 GCA_028533885.1 Nasua narica | reverse complement strand
AGCCATTCTGACTGGTGTGAGGTGGTATCTCACTGTGGTTTTGATTTGTATTTCTCTGATGCCGAGTGATGTTGAGCATTTTTTCATGTGTCTGTTGGCCATTTGGATATCCTCTTTACTGAAATGTCTGTTCATATCTTCTGCCCATTTCTTGATTGGATTATTTGTTCTTTGGGTGTTGAGTTTGAGAAGTTCTTTATAGATTTTGGATATTAGCCCTTTATCTGATATGTCATTTGCGAATATCTTCTTCCATTCTGTCAGCTGTCTTTTGGTTTTGTTGACTGTTCCCTTTGCTCTGCAAAAGCTTTTGATCTTGATAAAGTCCCAGTAGTTCATTTTTGCCCTTGCTTTCCTTGCCTTTGGTGAGATTTCTAGGAAGAAGTTGCTGTGGCTGAGGTCGAAGAGGTTGCTGTCTGTGTTCTCCTCAAGGATTTTGATGGATTCCTGTATTTCTTAATGAATAAGGGGACTAATAAAATTTCAAGGGAAAAATAAGAGTCAGAGAAAAGTGGATGCTATGTTCAGATATGAGGAAGCAATTAAAGACACTGAGATGCCTACAGAGGTATGTTGAGAGTAAATCCTGAAAATACTTTGAATGAATTATTAAAAAGATTAGAATTTACCTTTTAAGCTTCATCTAATGAGGTATGTTTCATGTAATACTTTTATCATCTAAATAGAGATGGTCAATTTGAAAAATGCCACATTTACTGCCTCACTTTAGAGATTCCTGTTACACATGAAGATAACAAAGGATATAGAAAGAAATAAAACGAGCTTAATTTTGGTTAGCTCCGTTTTCCCAAATACATTTATCTTTGAGGCAATACATAATGTTTTATTATATTTGTTTATTTCTCAAGGAGGAGTGTGACACAAGAGGATAACCCCTATTAATATCGCATGGAACTTGTGCACCACATAACATTTTGGTAAGAGCTGTTTTAAGCATTTAACCATTTTAAAGTGGTGGAGTGAAATAACTGAATACATGGATTACAAGGAGGAAAGAATCCAGACAACAATGTATATTGGGAGACTATTGTAGTAATCAAGGGAGATGATACAGACCTGGACCAGATTAGACCAAATATAGCAAGTGTTAAGAGAATGTGCATAGTTTCAAGAGATAAAATAGAGGTAACAATCAACAAAACCTGAAGGGCAATACATGATTAACCCATCTTTAGGTATTTAATCATATACAATAGCTCTTTTATATGATAACTATTTTATTCATAATGATTATAACTTTTATGTGAGACCTACCTTTAAGGTCAACTAATGGCCAATATGTGGTGCATGTGAGAGTTTCACATGATTATTCTAAGTAGAAATTTATTATCCAATGATTGATTAACAGAAATGGGATACCAGCAGTGAGAGGCTGGAAATAGAGCTAAGCTTTGGAAATGGAGAAACTATCAACTACTGTATAGAGCTAATAGGTAGGAAACTATAGGATCAGATAATAAATGTTCACATGAGAGATGACAACAAAAGTGAACAACATAAAAACATTTGACTAATTATCCAGGAGCTAAACCATACAATGCTGAGGCATCCGAAATTATGTTGCTTTTAGTTTCCTCCTGGCCTTTTCTTTGGTCATAGAGAAGCTCATTGAGGGCTATGTCTTGGCTATCTAATAATTGTGTATTCATTTGAAGTATTACAAATACTAGCTTTTTATCCCACCATCCCCATTTACCAGTTCACTTTTCCTTCTTTGTATTATTCTCTTTGCTGGTGATTTAATGAAATTAATAACTTTAATATTATCAGTCTATTCCTGTATCACATTTCTTTCTGCATCAAAACCTAATATGACATTCAAAAGTTATTTCATGGATCTAGGGTGCCTGGGTGGCTCAACTGTTAAGAGTCTGCCTTCGGCTCAGGTCATGATCCCAGGGTCCTGAGATCGAGCCCCACATCAGGCTCCCTGCTCGGTGGGAAGCCTGCTTCTCCCTCTCCCACTCCCCCTGCTTGTGTTCCCTCTCTCACTGTGTCTCTCTGTCAAATGAATAAATAAAATCTTAAAAAAAAAAAGTTATCTCATGGTTCTTAAAGACCAAAATGTCTTGGCATTAAAGGTGCTTTGGTTAAAATGTTATCGTTTTCCCACTTTTTGTTACCCCAAATAATTTGATTATATAAAATAAAATGTTATGCTGGGTACACAAAACCAAAGTTACTGTACTAGCAAAAAGAATCCACTAGCTAAAAAAAAAAACACTAAATTGGTATAATAACTTAGATAATTATACTTATAATTAAAATTTGCTATAAGTACACTTTATTTTATTACTTTTGTGGAGATATATGTATCTCCATAAAGATTCTAACTATTTTCAATTAAGTAGGAAAATCCAGTTAACTCAATGTCTTACTTAGAAAATAATTTCCTGTTGTGCAGGTTTTTAGAATGATAATGTGATTGCAAAAGCCCTTGAAATTAAGAGGCATAGCTATGCCTTTATATACCTGCAATATATCTTCCTTAACAAGTTGCAAAACTAATTATTAGATGGTTAAATGGTGTTCTCTGTGTATTTGCAATGTTTTCTGAAAAAATAAATTCAGAAAAATATTTTTACACACAAATTAACTGGGTAAGCAAAGCTAAAAATTCATCTGAGCTCCTTTTTTTCCCCCAGAAATGACAAAGAAAACATTGCCTATGTTTATATTATGAAAAAATGTACATGCTTATTCCAGAATAATGCAAAATGCTAATGTACATACAAAGAAATACACAGTTGACATGTGAACAATATTGGACTAAGGGAGCAGACCACCACCACCCATCCCTGTCCCCCATGCAGTAGAAAATAGGACACATACAACTTTCAACTTCCCAAAAACTTAACTGCTAATAGCCTACTATTTGCCAGAAGCCTTACTGATAACATAAACAACATATACTTTGTATCTCACAGTATTATGTCTTGTATTCTTATAGTAAAGTGAGCTAGATAAAAGAAAATTTTATTAAGAAAATCATAAGGAAGAGTTAGTACTCTTAGTATATATATATATATGGACTTGTGCAGTTCAGGCCCATGTTATTCAAGAGTCAACGGTAATTGTAAAAAATGTGTTTAAAAACAAGTAAAAACAAGTATGTAAGCATACACTCATCATATATATCAATTTACACTAGATGGTTACTAAACACACAATGAGCAAAAACAAAATTTATTTCCAAAATAAACAACCAAAATATTTTGCTTAATTTAGAAGGATAAATTTCAAAGAGAATTTGAGAATTAGAGAATTTTCATGATCGGTAATTAAAAAAACCTGAAGATTGTTTAACTAGAGTTAAATTTACTAACTTAATAACTAAATTTACTAACCCTAAATTTATTTTATTTTTATTTTTTTAAATATTTTTTATTTATTTATTAGAGAGAGAGACTGAGAATGAGAGGGGAGAAGGTCAGAGGGAGAAGCAGACTTCCCGCAGAGCCGGGAGTCCGATATGGGACTCTATCCCGGGACTCCGGGATCATGACCTGAGCCGAAGGCAGTCGCCTAACTAACTGAGCCACCCAGGCGCCCCTAATAACCCTAAATTTATTAATTTAACATATCTCTTTAAAATATTCTGAAAAACAATTCATTTTAGATATGTTTATCCACTATTATGTCATGTATAACAAAAACAATTTATATGTTTTAATGACTAAAAACAAATATCTTGCTTATTTTAACTTGAATAAAGTATTTTACATTTCACATTTAAAAAATAGATACCTGAGACTAGCAACAAAAATCATACAAAAGAATAGTTAAAGGGACATTGCGTTATTGGTATCAGAAAATACTTTTAAGACATTCTAATTAGATCAATATAGTATTGATACAGGTTAGTAAAAAATAATGAAAACCCATAAGTATATGCCAGTATTTACTAAATATTTACTAATATATTAGAAAATTTGGTACAAGTGTCTGGCTGGCTCAGCTACGTAGCATCTGCCTTTGGCTCAGGTCATGATCCCAGAGTCCTGGGATTGAGTCCTCAGTCAGGTTCCCTGCCCAAGAAGACGACTGCTTCACCCTCTCCCTTTGCTCCTTCCCACCCAGCTCTCTCTTGTACTCTCTGTCTTTCTCTTTCTCTCAAATAAGTAAATAAAATCTTTAAAAAGAAAGAAAACTGGGAAATGGAAGGATTATATATTAAATATCTCAGGCAAAGATGTCAAGTCACTGGAAGACATAAAGAAAAGTATGCATCTTATATTTTATATGGTAATAGATTTTTTTCGTGGTAATAGAACTTTATAAGTTAAATTTAATGAAAAGAAGCACATAAGAGAATTGAGAACAGTACATCAACAACTTAGGTTTTGGGAAATCTTCAGCTGAAAACACAAAGAGGAAGAGAATTGCTATGCATTGATAGATCCTGTGCACAGACTTTAAGCAATTGTAGAACATTAACTGGACTGTTTTCAAAGCAAAAATTGACATTGCTGCCTTAAAGAACAGCATGAATGAAAGAAAGTGAAAGAAATTATAACATATCACAATTATATAGAAAAGATAGAAATGGCAATTGAAAGATAGACTTGTGGCAGGTGTATGTTAACCATTGTTTCTTTGACACGTATGTTATAGATATATTTGAAAGTTAAAACAGCAAGTTTAAAATCAAATATTCAATGCTTGATAGTGTTGAAAATTATTATGAAGATAATTGTGAAAGAATTCTCATATATCCCACACCCAGTTCTCCCTATTGTTAATAACTCTCATTATTATGGTACATTAATTATAATTAATGAGCCAATAGTGATACATTATTCTAAAGTCCATACTTTATTAGTTTTTACCTAATGTCCTTTTTCTGTTCTAAGATCCCTCCCAGGATACCACATCGCGTTTAGTCAGTATGTTTCTTTAGGCTCCTGTTGGTCATGACAGAGTTTTAGACTTTTCTTGTTTTTGAAAATGTTAACAGTTTTGAGGAGTAATTCTCAGGTGTTTTGTAAGATGCCCTAATTGGAATCTGGTTGATCTTTTGCTCATGGATAGAGTAGGATCATCAAATTTGGGACGAAGATCACAGAGGTAAAGAAACATATATATTAAGAATACATACTGATGACAGGATATTACTCTTGATGTCAACCTAGACCATCTGACAGAGGTACCATTTGTCAGATTCCTTGATTGCAAAGTTACTTTTTATTTCTCCCAGATGATTTAATTTTTATTTTGGTTAGCAATTGTTTTTATATTCACAAATCTGGGTAGGTACCAAAAATAAAGCTACCATTTTGATACAGAGTCTGTTTCTCTTCTTGTTGGAGAAAGGGGAAGTGTGGCAAGACTATTTACTTTATTATCCCTTTAGCTTTACAAATGTCCTCTGCTAGTGGATCTTTCACTTCGAGCCTTCAATGACAAGTCACTATTGTCTGTCACTGATGGGTGAATAAGGCACTATTCTGCTTATATGTCCATTTACCCCCAATGGTAGCTCAAATGAAATAGTCATGTGCAAAACCATTTAGGAGAAGGGGGTGGCTCCATATTCCTTCTCTTAAGAATCAATTTAACATATCCAAATTTTATTTCAAAGAGAGGAGAGGTTGTAAAGACTTTAGGATAGTCGGACTTTTAGTAAGCTAACAAGTTGCATTCCTCAAAAAATTTAAAAAATAGAGCTACCCTATGACCCAGCAATTGCACTGCTGGGAATTTACCCTAAAGATACAAATGTAGTGAAAAGAAGGGTCATGTGTACCCCAAAGTTCAGAGAAGCAATGTGTATAATAGTCAAACTGTGGAAAGAGTCAAGATGCCCTTCAACAGATGAATGGATAAAGAAGATGTGGTCCACATATACAATGGAATATTACTCAGCCATCAGAAAGGATGAATACCCAACTTTTGCATCAACATAAATGGGACTGGAGGAGAATATGCTGAGTAAAGTAAGTCAAACAGAGAAAGTCAATGATCATACAGTTTTACTTACTTATGGAACATAAGGAATAACATGGAGGACATCAGGAGAAGGAAGGGAAAAGTGAAGGGGGGCAGAAATGGGAAGGCGAGACAAACCATGAGAGACTGTGGACTCTGAGAAACAAACTGAGGGTTTTAGAAGGAAGGGGGGTGGGGGATGGGTGAGCCTGGTGGTGGATATTAAGGAGGGCACATATTGCATGCACCACTGGGTGTTATATGTAAACAATGAATCCTGAAACACTATATCAAAAAGTAATGATGTATTGTATGGTGACTAACATAACACAATAAAAATAAAAAAAATAAAGGATGTAATTCACAATCTAACCTTTAATCATATACACTCATAGATATTCTTTAGTCTCTGAGAATGTTTCTCACTTCAATTTATCTTCTTTATCTTTGTTATACTCCTTCTCATCATTTATCCCAAGACACTATTCTTTTAACTCCTTGACCTCCACTCACCAAGCCATAACCTTGGCGATTTTTCTAGAATCTTTATTCTTCTTTTTAATGGCAGGAGGAAAGATATTTGTTTGCTTTTCCTCCCTTTGCCTCCAATTATATGAAAGAAATAACAAACAGGATCAGAAGAAAAAAAAAGTAGTAATAAACTTAAAATGCAGAAAAACACATAAGATCCCTATTCCTTTTGTACTTCAGTCCAAGTCCTTTCTTCTCTTGCCAAAAGCAGAGAGGAACAGTAGGGTCAATAATGATAAGATACATGATGAGACTTAGACTTGCTAAATTTGAAGGAAGTGTAATAAAATAAGAAAAACAAGAGATACAGGTATTTCAGGACAAGGAAGTTCTTAAAACAAGGGTTCTTTAGGGGCCAGTTGTGAGTAAAGGGAGGAACAAGAAGAAAGGAGAGGATACTCATAGCACTGTCATCCAGCCTATCAAAATTCCACAGAAGGACAACCTAAGTTGGCAGATTGTGTTAAGTTAAAAAACAAACAAAAACTAATGGTCATAGGACTATCAGACCCACTCATCCAATATGTATGGTTTAGATTCACTACTACAGACTTTGAAGAGAACTGGTGTAATCACTTTTCAAGATTGTATGAACACATTCAGTTCAGTGTCCAGAAAAAAATGGATTTAGGGAGGGAAAGAGTCCCTTCCCCTGGTCAATGGCAGGCAATGGGGGCTTGTTTAGGGTGAGCTAAGGGGAAGAGAGAGCATCTACTTGAAAATACTACTGTAAGTTGAGAGAAGATTAGACTAACATCAGAGGAGAGTTACAAACCTCAAAGGGTTAAATGGTAAGGAGTCCTACTATATTCGTTAAGTCAAAGTGGTCACTGAAAGTGATGAACGTGTCAAGATCAGTGTCCCCTGATTACTTGCAAAGCCAACATGACAATCTTCAAGCTGGGTTAACTCAATAAATATTCCTTTCAGAACACCTTGTATCCCAAAATAAAAATACCTTGTATCCCAAAATAAAAATAGGTTTTTAACTTCTCACCACCCCTTAAGATACAACAATGTGAAATTATTATTCCAAATAAAGTTATACATCATTTACTAAAAAAAAAAAAGCTTACCACTCATTCAATTATTGTTTATTGAAATTATATTAAAAAGTCCTTTGGCTACAGAAGAACATGCATTCTTAGAGCTTACAGTCTAGTGAGGGTAAACAGCCACTCAAGAAATAAAAATTATAGCATTTTGGGGAAAGTATGGGCTAAGGTATAAAATAGTGTGAGAAGGGGCATAATATGAAACACTTGAGGAGATGTGTCACAATTTTAGCCATATATATGTATATATTTTTTAAAGATTTATTTGAGAGAGTGAACAAGGGGGGAAGGGGCCAAGGAAAAGAATCTCAAGCAGATTCCTTGCTGAGAGCAGAGCCCCTTAAGGGGGAGAAGTATGAGAGGAGAGCTCAATGTCAGAATGCTGAGATCATGATCTGAGCCAAAACCAAGATCATGATCTGAGCTTAACCAACTGGGACACTCAGACATCCCAGCATTATACATTTTGCTGGTAAATATTCCCTCAATGACTAAATGTGTTTTTCTTTATTAAAAATGAGTTCATCCTTGAGAATGGCAAATATAATTCAAGGAATTTAAAATACATTTTCTATAAGTGCTAGTTATAAAATAAATATCTTCAATTTATATGACAGATGGGCTGAGTCAGTTAATATGCAGTTAGAATAAATATTTTCATCATATTTTGTGAGCGTTTATCTTATTTGAAGAAAATTTGAGGACCAAAATGGAAAACTGTTGACATGGATAAGGATTAATTTTAAGTACATAACAGGAAATTATTTTTGGCAGTTATTCCTAAAGCAGCTTTGATTTCATGGCTATAATAAATTTTACTTTCATTTACTAATAGGCATAAATATTCCTTCAAGCATTATGTATAATCATCTTCAAGATGTAAATTATTTTCCATTAGACTTTAAATGCAATTTTAACCTGGATAAATAAGAATTTATTTATGCACTAATATTCTTCAAGGTTAAACATTAAATCAAATTAAATCACTTATATACACATTAATAACTTCTTAAATGGCTCCCTCCACTCACTCTTGTAAGTTATCAAGATTTATTGGTCTCCACTGAATTTTTTATATCAAAATTCTGTGGAGAAGCAAAGATAAATGTGGACAATTTCCAGTCTTAAGTGTAATTCTAATTGTGCAACTTCAAATATCCATACAGCTATCTGCCACTAGGTACTGGAGCCAACATATTGCTTACATTAAAAGTTAGAAAAACAGAATAATATTTGGGGATAATAACGTGAAATTTGAGAGTGAACTTTAACATAACTTATACCAGAAGTAAATAAGAATTAAGCTTTCAGAGACCTATATTTTCTTAAAATGTGTAAGTAAAATAACTATAAAATTCAAAAATAAATGTCCATACAGAGTCTTGTGGAAATATCTAAGATGTGGCCCATAATGCCTTGGGAATTCAGGATAATCTTCAAGAAAATGGTGAGCCTTCAACTAAGGTTCAAAAGATGTGCAAGTGTGTATGATAGAAGCGATGGAAATAGGCTATTACAGGTAGAGGAAGCATAAGCAGCAACAGGGACACATTAATAGCATGAAGTTTTTAAAGAGAAATTGTAAGTATTGACATGGAAAACATTAAGTGGTAAGATCTGAGAGAGAAGCTGGGTTCAGATCACGGAAAATTTTGCTTGCTTTTACAGCTATTCTGTGAATGAAGTGGAGCCATCCGAGGATTTAATTCTCTCTCTCAACCTTTACTTAAAAACCAAACTAAATATAGGCTCCGCCTCCTCCCGCTATCTGAGGGTAGAGCACGCCTATGAAACCTTTTGTAAGCTAAAAAAACAGGGAAGAGCTTCCTGCTCCCCCTCCCTTTCATTTTTTACGAGGAAAGCCATTATCCTACTAATGTATGTATTTCCTACAAGTGAAGTGGTGTTAACTCAAACTGTTGGGAAGAGGAGAACTCTAACAGTGAATGAAGTTCATATTGAGGATGCTGCAATAATTTACATGATCATTTTTCTTTTTAATTAGAATAAAAATAAGAAATTGTCACAAAAAAGGTGCATGAATAATACCATTATTTCCTTGAAAAATTTGTTAGAAGAAAAGTATCTTTCATAATCATAAAATCTAGAACTACAAGTAATAATTGATTTTGATAATTTAAATTTCTTTTCATAATTAGAATTATATGAACAACCATTAAGAGGTTTCCAAGTTAATATTACATATGCACAAATTTCTCTTTTGTTTTAAAGGTAACTCTTATTTATTATTGCCATTATTAGTTCTGTTGACATTACTATTCCATCATTATGTCCATTGTTGACAATATTTCTTTTTGTTTTTAAAATCAAAATATATTACCATATATTTGATTATACTTATAAAAATTGATGGCATAAAATCAAATCAAAAAGTGCTATAATATCTCAAACAACTTAAATAGATGTGAAGATGTGCTCTGGGAAAATCATGTTAAGTGATTCAAGTGGCTTTGGTTACAGTAAGATTCTGATGTCAAAGATATATGTGAATACTTTGAATAAAACTTTCATTGAAATATGAAAAAAAAATGATGGCATTATGGATGATAACCATAACAGCTATGAAGCTATTATTCCAATGTAGGTTTTAAGAAAACAACCTGATTGCAATTATGAAACCAGTTTTCCTTTTTCCTTTTTTTTCAAATTTAATATTCTAGTTAATTAACATATAGTGTTAACATATAGTGTAATATTATTTTCAGGAGTAGAATTTAGTGACTCATCACTTACATTAATACCCAGTGCTCATCACAAGTGCTATCATTAATACGCATCACCCATTGAATGAAACCATATGGTATTTGTCTTTCTATGCCTGACTTATTTCTCTTGGCATATAATACACTCTAGCTCCATCCACATCATTGCAAATTATATTCCTTTTGATAAATGAGAGTGTGCGTGTGTGTGTATATGTATGTGTGTGTATATATATATATACATATATATGTGATATATATCTATAGATATATATCACCTTCCTCATTCATCAGTTGATAGACATTTGGGCTGTTTCCATTATTTGGCTATGGTTGATAATGCTGCTAAAAACATCAAAGTATTTGTACCCCTTTGGATCTGTATTTTTGTATCCTTTCAGTAAATACCTAGTAGTGCAATTGCTGGATCACAGCATAGTTCTATTTTTAACCTTTTGAGGAACCTCCATATGGTTTTCCAGAGTGTCAGCACCAGTTTGCATTTCCACCAAAAGAGCAAAATGCTTCCCTTTTCTCCACATCCTTGCTAATCCCTGTTATTTCTTGTGTTACTGATTTTAGCCATTCTGACTAGTGCAAGGTGAAATCCCATCATAGTTTTGATTTTTATTTCCCTGGTGATGAGTGATGAGCATCTTTTCCAGTGTTTCCTTAGATTTCAAAGGTATTAAGGGAAATTCTGCTGCTAATGTAATCTGAAAATAATTTGAGAATTTATCAACAATACTCTCTGATACTAATTAGAATGCAAAAATTATATTTGAAATTTGCCATATTGAAGTAAATCAAGTACATGCATTTGATTTTGAAAAATATGTACTTCTAAGATTCACAATAAAATTATAGCAGTTAGCCTTCATTATATTTTTTCCAATAATTCTATTCTGCTCAAAAAATAACTTTTCCTAAAAATCATTTACACAAATAAGCACATATACATTTATATCTGTATGCATAGATATACTCATTATTTAAGTGAATCTTACATTTTGAGTTTCTGACGTACATATGGAAAATATCTACTTTAAAAACAGTATAGCCTAGGATAGATAATGATGGCACTTGAATTGATGTACTTTTCACTAATATAAAGAGCAATACCAAAAATAGGCATTTACATTTTTTAATAATTCAGGTAGGGTGGAGATAGGATCTACCTTTACCGAAATCTATTTAAGCTTTGTTGGTAGGCCATTAAATAGCAAAAATCTCAACTTGCTTACTTTCTAACTTCCCATATTGAGATATTTTAAAGAAGTAAATATTCACAAGCCATAACCATTCAGTGAAACAGAACAAGAAAACAAATACAAACAGATACAGAGGTTCTCGCTCATAATGAGGATTTGGGGACTGTGGAAAGACTTTTGATTTGCTTTTTAAAATTTCTTTTTTACTACTATATATACTGCAACATCTCATTTGCTCATTCAGCTGCTTCTTATATACTATAAGTATGTATTTCTAGCCATTAAAAAAGGAAGTCTGTACTCTAAACATGTGGCAATTCAAATAATGAGCTGCATAAGAGAAAAAAGTATGATAGATGAAACATAAATAAACTTGAAAACAAGCAAGTGTGACATTCCACTCACAGAGTGTATGTTCAAGTATTGAGCAGGATTTGGAAGGCGTAACATCCTGGCCCCATCACTGGTCTCTGTTTTATAAGTTTCTCTCAGTGAAAGGATATTGCACACAGGATAATTTTATAGACTGAGATACATATTTTTGTGCTACCTGACCCCTAAATATAGATTAGGTAACTAATGTGGTGTTAAACACAGACCCACAAAAACAAGAAAAGCTAAACACTTTTGTTGAAAGAAAATCAGATGGTTTTGGACTAATTGAGAAAAAGCCAACTCATCTCCAGGGTGATGCTTTCCTAAGAGGTGTTAAAACATATTTTGAAAATATGTTGAAATATACTTGAAATGATACAGTACTTATTGTTTCCATTACTAATTAAGTTTAAAACCTACCCCTACACAAGTTGCAACTTTCTTCACTGATTAAAACAAAATTTTAACAAAACATAGAAATGTTATCTTTTGTAATGAGATATGATGCCTAGCTTTTACGTTGCCCATCACAATTTCCCATCTTATATAACTTAGTAAATAGTATTGTCTAGAAGTCAAAACTCATTTTACTACAAACGCTTTTCTTTACTTAATATTATCTTGGTAATAAATATATGATCCTGATAATAAATATGACATAATAAAACAACTGGTATTTTTGTTGGATGAAATACTATCCAAAATTTGATAAGTACTTTTCTCAACCACATGCTAGCTCATACCTAAACTTTATATAATATTTATGATTTCATGTTGAAAATGAATGTAATGTGGCATTAACAGATAATGGTGTATTCATACCTGATGATCTTTGTTCTATTTTCCTGAATATCTTCGTAGACTCTCCGTCTAAGAGTTGAAGCTTTAACTTTTCCAATTTCTGAATTTTTTAAAGTATTTATTTCAAAGTATCATTTTCTTAAGTGCCTATTATACCACATTCAAAATTTTTAGCATTGAAAATTGAGTTGTTGTATTTATATGTTTCATTTTGAATATTCAAAAGTAAATATTTGGGGGCTTCTATAACTCAGAGGGAATCCTCATTCTCTTATGAGTAAAAGTTATGGAAAAACCTCGTTGATTAATTTAGTTAAGGACATGCACATGTGTCTCATAGGTAGCTTTCATGTCTAGAGTCCTATCATTTCAGTCCTATCATGTCCTGTAGACATGTAAGTGTATGAGTATCTGCTTATGGTGTCTGGCAATATGGTCTCCTATTTGGATACATTCATGTGCACAGCTGACAATGTACTCAAGTAAGCACATATGTAATCATATGACATATATATTAAATATCTACTGGGGACAGCAAAATTGGCCATTTATCCCAATATATTCTTTATATTTTCTATGGCTTCTTCACCCATAATTATGTGATTCTCATTTTAGATTCACAGTTGTTCTTCTGACACTACTTTCCTTTTTTCTTTTACCAGATGCTGCTAAAAACAACTGATTACTTATCTTTTTTTTAGTGACTTGAAGACAAAACTCTATCAAGTATTTGAATTGCACTGAATATATACACCAAAAGTGATATCAATTTAATTATTCATCAGTATGAATCTGCCATTTTGATGTAATCAAAGTAATTAGTTTTCATTGATTTAGAAAATTGTGTACTTACAACAGAAAACAACCTGCTAAGTGGATCAATACTATAATAATCCTTCTCACAATACAATGCACTTCATTCTCCCTCCTAGATTTTAAACTTGTCATTAATGTTCAGGATTATAGGATTCTTTAGCTAAAATAAACAAACAAAAAACAAATGAGGATGACATTATAATATTCACTTTCTTAAACTTAGATTTTGAAAAATCCTATTTATACCATAAGCATGTGAATTATTACATACTGAGGAAAAAAATTAAAAGAATACAAAAGTCACAGTTTCTGCCATTAAGAAGTTTTATGGGAAGACAGATGAATAAACAGAGGGCAACAGGGTTACAGTGCTTTGAATGAGGAATACACAATGTGCTGTGAGATCAGAGGGTGGAGTTTAATTCAATTCAATCCCTGGAGCTGAGGATTGGGGAGTATCAACAAAGACTTTTTGGAGGGGAAAAGTGAATTTCAAGAAATCATGAAGAGTTGTATGGGTAAAGAGTAGGGGAATGATAGGCTTTTCAACAAGAAGAGCATGTTTTAAGGCTCAGTAATTACGTGAAGTATTGGGGGAATTAGAAGTATTTCACTATGACTTTAAAAAAAAGTGGGTTTTCTAATAGAAAGTAGGGAAGAGGGACTCAGAATATTGAAATAAGGACTTAAAGTCTACTACCTTTGAATAATTTGATGGTGGGCTGCTTCACATTGTTGAGTAGTGAGACAAAATTGGAGAAAAGTAACTGAGGTTGAAATATGAACTCCCCTACTTACAGACTGCGTAAATGTGGTCAAGTAAACCTCTCTTCATGTAAGCTTCAATTTTCTCTTGTGTAACATGAAACCAATATGTAAGTATGTATGTATGTATGTATATAATTTTTTAAAGATTTTATTTATTTATTTGACAGAGAGAGAGATCACAAGTAGGCAGAGAGGCAGGCAGAGAGAAAGGGGGAAGCAGGCTCCCTGCTGAGCAGAAAGATTGATGCAAAGCTCCATACCTGGACCCTGAGACCATGACCTGAGCCAAAGGCAGAGGCTTTAACCCACTGAGCCACACAGGCGCCCCCTATATGTATATTTCACTGCTCTTTATTCATTAATGTATTCACTCATTTATGCAACAGACACCTATTAAGAGCTATTACATGTCAAGCTTTATTCTGCAATCTAGGATCATAGCAGTAAACAAAAGAGGCCAAGTTCCTTTTCTCACATAGCTTGCCTTTGAGTTGAAAGGCAGACTAGCCAAGTTGGGGAAATGCTAGGTAGTAGAATAAAATTGGAAAAGAGGAAGTTATCATTTTCTGATAATGTGACAAGTTACAAGTAACCTAAGGAAATGAGTACATAGGGAATGTATATATTTGGGGAGACTGCTTCCCCAGAAGAGAAAAAAAATGTCAGAGAATTCCCAGTGGTTTAGAAATAGCAAGGAAGCCAGTGTATCTGTAGTGGAATAACAAGGAAAAATGTACGAGATAGCAAGAAACTTGATTCTCGAGGGCTTGTGGGACTAGGTAAGAACTTTGCATTTTATTCTATGTAAAATGGAAAACTATTAAAAGATTATGCTTAAAAAATGATTATGCTTTAGAAGAATCACTAGCTTCTGTATGTAGAATAGATTATTTGGACAGAGGTAAAATAAAGGTGAACAATTAGAAGCCTATTACAAGGGACCACTACAAGTAATGATAGTGGTTTGAAGACAGACAGTAACAAAGAAGTGAGAAGATGTGCTTGGGATATTTTCAAATGTACTGTTGAGACAATGTGCAGTTGGATTAGGTATGATGTAATAGGAGAAGAGGTAAAAAGAGGAATATAGAACTATTTAAAGGCCTTTGGTCTTAGCAACTTAGAGAATGATTTTTACACATTGAGATGGAGAAGAGGAAGGAGATGTAGATATAGAAAAATATAGAAGAATTCAGTGACAAGTGAAGATTGGTTGGTTAGACTGTTGGACATATATTCTTGAGTTTGGGGGCAAGTTAAGAGTTTGAGTAATAAATTTGCTACCTTATCTTTTTTTAAGATTTTATTTATTGGGGCCCATGGGTGGCTCAGTTGGTTAAGTGTCCGCTGTTGGCTCAGATCATGATCCCAAGGTCCTGGGATCAAGTCCTGCGTTGGGCTCCCTGCTTCTCACTTTTCCTCTGCCTGCTGCTCCCCCTGCTTCTGCTCTTTCCCTCGCTATCTCTCTCTGTCAAATAAATAAATAATCTTTAAAAAATTAAAAATAAAGATTTGATTTATTTATTTGAAAAAGAGAGAGCGTAAGTGGGAGGGAGAGAGTGAAAGAATCTGAAGCTGAATCTAAGCTCAGTGCAGAGCCTGATACCAGGCTTGATGCTAAAACCACGAGATCATGACTCAGGTTGAAACTGAGAATCTGATGCTTAACAGACTGAGTTACCCAGGTGCCCCTTGGCTTTATTTTTTATTGGAAGTATTTAAATTATGCCCCTGGGTCAAATCACATATATTGTGACTGAATGTAGCAAAGGTAAAATGACCAAGAACAGAGTCATGAGAACAACCAGTAAAAGAAACTAAGGAGAATTTACTAGTGAGAAATACAGCAAATCAAAAGATACTGGTGTCTCAAAGGACACGTAAAGAATGTAGGGATAAAGTGCCTTAAATGTTTTTAATAGATCTATTAGGATAAAGATGGGGAGATTACTATAGAATCTGGCAATATATTGGATTATATGCACTAAACAAATAAATAGAGAATTCTTTAGGCAACTCCCAATTGTGAGTTCTAGTCAAACTTTTTTTGTCACTTTCTCCTTTATTTTCTGTCACTGACTTCCTAAGCACATCTGTGTTGACAAAATCATGAACTTTCAAGTGGTAAAAGCTATGATTTCTCAAATAGTTTTAAATTGTTCTTTTTATGTTGCTTTTTTTCAATACTTCTTATCACCATAACATCTATTTTATTAATTAAGATATAGTCTTTTGAGCAATATCTGACTGCTTTACTTGTCTGTCTAAAGGCTGTTATAATCCCTTCGCTGGCTAATATAAGCTCTGTAATGTAATACTGACCAACAAAAACAAACAAATGAAATCCTCATAATGGAACTGTAGGCAGAGTTGCAAAGGAGACCTTACACAAGAAAAGGAAGGCTTCTAGATTATTTATACTCAGCTTACAGAAAAATTATTCAAAGTTAAAGACAGAAATAAGTCAAATTGTAGACCTTATGATACCTTTACTTTCCTATAATTTAAACAATTTTGTGGACCAAAATATTGGAAAATTTACTTTGGAAATACAAGGATTCTTCACTTTCTGTTAATTTTCCACATTCTAACAGTTATTTCCTTTCCAGAAATTAAGACTATTTTATTTTCCTCCAGCCAAAATATACAGCATATGAATATCAAATCAAGAAGTTTTATAATCCCAAAGTCATTTCTATTCTTTTAATTGGATGTATTCTTTGAAGAAAATGGGGAGGAATAACTAGAAAATATGTGTTCATTTTTTTTTCTATCCCTCTGTACTGATAATTTGGTTGTGTGTTTATTATAGGATATCATTTTCTATATGCATAGAAAGTGAATATAATCCAAATGCTACCTAGAATACAGCTTAAACTAAGAGTTAATTCTTTATAACTCTTATAAGTCAAAATGTTTTTGGAGTGCCAAATAATTACTTATTATTTTTGTTCAGTTAGTTGAAATAGTATCTTGGATGCCACTTATATACAGTGGAACCAGATGATTTATAAAAACTCTTGTCTATTGAGAGCCAAATGTTTTTCTTGGCTTATCATACAACCTATCTCAAGGAAAACACTGAACTGGACAATGCATTTGGAAATCATGTTCTTTGCTTTTCCATTAATAGATAAGTAATAAATGACTGTTATCTTGGCTGTGCCATCTTTAACTACAATTCTTGGAGAATGAATTCATGTTTGTTTTGGATAATGACTTAAAAAAAGAGGACAGGAATACTGCTAACTAAAACCTTGAATCATGTCTGACATACAGCACTACTAAGATACATCTTACATAAAAAAAAAGATACATCTTACATATTCCACATTCATTTATTTTTAGACCTAATGCAGAGCTTACATGTTTATTAAACAGTATCTTGATTGATCCAACCTGCCAGAACTCTTTTGGATTGTGTCATATGTAAGTCTGCAGTATTTTTCAGCTTGCAATCACATAAATTTGAGGAGTGTGTTTTCTAACTTTTGGCAAAGTAACAGATAAAACTATTGACTAATCAAACTCATAGAAATAACAGTGGCAAATTTCCCATCATTTTATTCTTCCAGCTTTTTTTTTATAGAATTGTTCAACTAAGAACAAATAATCTTTCATATGCTCCTTTATTTTATCTGGGATAAAACCAAATGCCTTCCTAAAATAAAAATATCCTTTGTACATGACATTTGCCCAAACTAATCTAGCAAATCATGAATAATGATCACTGATTTCTCTTTTAGAGTTTACAAAATCTTAAAATTCACTAGTCCATACCATTAATATCAAGTTCAGTAAACTATAATCTAAAAACTCCCTTCCCCCCTTATGGAAAGCAGCCCATTTACTTTCCTCTGGCCTTATGGATTCCCTCCTGATTGCCAATGTGCTTTAAAAAATATGGAGAGAGTCTCCATTTTAGTATATGTAGACTGGATATAAAGCTTATTTTGAGTAGTTATTTATGCTCTTTCTTCCTTTGCTGATATTTTATTTGCCTTAGCCAATATCTTTTCTGTTCTTTCCATTTTGAAGAGAATCTTTTTTGACAGAGAAGAAAGAAAGATAAAAAAAAAATCAGGAGTTAGGTCTTCTCTATCAGCCATCAACATTAGCTACTGGTTCAAAGAGCTCTGAATTCATCCCTATCTTGGCAGTTTTGCTCTGAACATCACTGTCTTGATATTATTTTTAAAGGTCCATATCCCTGACTGAGATACAGGACCAGGTATATAATGTCATTTATAAATATTTGTAGGTAAGAAAATTCACTTCTCAGAAAAGTTCAGGCTTAGGACTCATCTTTTCCTCTTGAAAGTACTTATTACTCTATTGAGGTAATGTTTAATTAAACTGTGCTGTTTTTTATTATTCATTTTGTTTATAGCATTCTCCAAAGGCTGTTTATATTTTTCTAGGCATAGATAACAAATATTTGCTTTCAAAAAATCACATCATATATGAAATATATCCAAGTTCCTTGCAAATTTATTCCTTGTGAATTATTTCTTATGAATAAAAGGTCCAGAACTCAATAGTTTAGAGTTCTATTATACTTAACAATTTCATAAATAGCCACTGTTTTCCAGGAAAACTGGATGATTATGAGAACTTCCATGTTTTATTTTATTTTGTACTTAATTATCCTACTTTTCATGATTCCCCATATTATCCTTTATCTTTTTTTAAAAAGATTTTATTTACATATTATCCTTTATCTTTTTTTTTAAAGATTTTATTTATTTATTTTAACAGAGAGAGAACACAAGAAGGCAGAGAGGCAGGCAGAGGCAGAAAGAGGAGCAGGCTCCCTGCCGAGCAAGGAGCCCGATGCGGGACTCGATCCCAGGATGCTGGGACCATGACCTGAGCTGAAGGCAGCCGCTCAACCAACTGAGCCACCCAGGCGTCCCTCCTTTATCTTTTATAAGTAAAGGGTTTGACTCTCCTTAGCATTGGTCTTATTTCTCATCAGTTTATATTTTTATTCTTTTTTTTTCTGCTCAAGTTTATATTCTCTTAACTGTTTTCACCCTTTAATTTCTTTACCTTCTGGACTGAAGTCTTGAAATTGTATTTGCCTATCTCTTTGACTCTCCATATTGTTAACATATTGGTAGATTTCTATTTTTAATTTATTAACAAGAATAAATTCTTGGTACTTAAGGAATATTTTATCCAAAGAACCATCTCTCACCTGTGAACTCCTAGAATGTCACTTAAGGGTACATGTTTGGCAGTCTTGGGGGGGGGGAGGAAGAAGCTCAAAGATACTATTTGAATGGTACTATGTATTATTAATCTTGTGACTATGCTAGAAACCCATGGTGCTAAAAAAAAAAAAAAGAGCTTCTATACTAAACTTTGTATATGTTTGACCTATACCAATTTTGCACTTAACTTTTTAATTCTTCATTTTAAATATTATTTGCATGTAAATTCTTGTATATTGTTCAAAATTCTCTTCATGAAGAACTCTAGACTGGATACTGAAACAAAACATTTAAAAATATCATTTGGACAAATCAAAAGTACAATGATATATCACCTCACACCTGCCATAATGGCTAAAGTCAACAAAACAAGAAACAACAGGTGTTGGCAAGGATGTAGAGGAAGTGAAATCCTCTTGCATTGTTAGTGGTAATGCAAACTGGTGTAGCCACTCTGTAAAACAGTGTGGATGTTCCTCAGAATATTAAAAATAGAACTATCCTACAATTCAGTAATTCCTCTACTACATATTTACCCAAAGAATGCAGAAATACTACAAAGTGATACAAGCACCCTAGAGCATTATTTACAATAGCCAAATTATTTATTATTTATAGTAACATTATTTACAATAGCCAAATTATGGAAACAGTCCAAGTGTCCCTTGATTGATGAATGAAGATGTGATATATATATCACATCACATGTATAAATAATGGAATATTACTCAGCCATTAAAAGTAAGGAAGTCTTCCTAAGCAAAATAAGTCAGTTGGAGAAAGACAAATACCACATGATTTCACTCATATGTCGACTTTAAGAAACAAAACAAATAAGCAAAGGAGAAAAAAGAGAGGGAGCCAAACCATGAAATAGACTCTTAATAGAGAACAAACTGATGGTTACAAAAGGAGAAGGGTGGGGATGAATGGAATAGGTGAGTGAAATAAGTGGTGAGGACTGATGAGTACATCTGTTGTGATGAGCACTGGGTGTTGTATGGAACTGTTGAATCACTATATTGCACACCAGAAACTAGCATTACACTGTATGTTAACTAACTGGAATTTAAATAAAAACTTTAACAAGTAGTAAAAATGAAAAATATATATTAGGAAAAAGAACAGGTATACCAAATTCTACTGCCCTCTTAAGTTGGAAGGACATAAAGAAAAACTCACAGTATGAAAAATAAATGTACTCAAAAACATGGAAGGCACAATATAATTTCAAAATACAACACTGAAGGTTGTTCTAGATTATAAAATGATATTTGAAAATTTTTGACAAGAGGAAGCAAGATGGCGGAGAATTAGGAGGCTGAAATATCATCGGGTCCCAGGAGTTCACCTAGATAGTTATCAAACCATTCTAAACACCTACAAACTCAACAGGAGATGGAAGAGAAGAAGAGCAGCAATTCTAAGAACAGAAAATTGACCACTTTTCGGGATGTAGGATGTGTGGAGAAATGAATCCAAAGTGACGGGAAAAGAGACCATGGGTGGAGAGGCCAACTCTCAGCAAGTGTGAGGGCAGTGGGGGACAAAAATTGGAACTTTTAGAAGTCTGTTCCACTGACGGACTTCACTCCAGAGGCTAAGTGGACTAAGTTGAGATGTAGCCCTCACAGGGACAGTGTGGTCTCAGGACCCATGGGGTCACAGAAAGATCGGAGGTGTTTGAGTGTGGCAAAGCTCCCAGGTATCGTAGTGGGGAAGCTGGCTACAGAGGTGGGGCTGAGCAGAGGGCTCTCAGCTCGGGCTTACCCTAAACCATGATCTGAGGCACAGTTGGGTAACTGCTCTTTGGGCAGGGACCCCAAAAGTGGCAGATACAGAGAGACTCCCTCCTTTGTCCTTTGGGAGGAACAGTGCAGAAGTGCACTGCAGGAATCTGCTGGGTTTGGAGACTCCAAACAGAGCCATGTGCCAGAGATAGAAACTCTCAGTCACAAGGTGGGTGAGCATGGAGATGGAGTGCGGCCAGAGACCAGGGAGATGGGAGGGACTGACTACTTTTCTCTGAGGGCATACTGAAAAGTGGGGCCTAGAGCTCTTGCTCCTACAGGCAGGAGATTGGGAGGCTGCCATTTTCATTCTTGTCTTCCAAAGCTGTATGGAAAGTGTTCAGTGAACGAAGGCTCCCAAGATCAAACCTATACAGATTACTTAGCCTGGCCCCTAGCAAGGGTGGTGCAATTCTGCCTCAGGTAAAGACATTTCAGAATCACTGCAACAGGCCCCGCCCCCAGCAAGAACATCCAGCCAGACCAAGTTCACCAGTCATTGAGAACTGCGCAACTCCAGAGTTAGGGGAAAGCAACATATAGAATTCATGGTTTTTTCTCCATGCATGACCCTTTAGTGTTTCAAAGTTAAATTTTTTAATTTTATCTTTTCTGATTCTATTTTTTAACTTTTCCTCTTTACTAACATTTTCAACTATTTTATCTTATCAATACATTTTTAAAAAATCTTTTTAAATTTTTATTGTAATAGTCATATAATATCCCTTCATTGTATTTAACCTTATTTTTTTGTATACATATACAGTTTTCTTTCTTTAAAATTTTGGGATACAATTTCTTCTAATAGATCAAAATACACCCTAAATCTAGCACAAGGCTTTGTTCTAGTCTCCAGCCTGATCACATTCTTTCCTCTTTTTATTCTTTTTCCAACCAACTTTTTATCTTATCATTATTTTTTGGAATCTTTTTTTAATTTTCATCTTTACACTCATATTCCATCCCTTCATCGTATTTACTCTTATTTTTGTATATTTATAAATTTTTCTTTCTTTAAAATTTTGGGACGTAGTTTCTTTTAGGAAACTACCAAAATAAGAATACCAGAAGACCAGATCAATATACCAAAATATATTGGTACTTTGATCCCAAACCAGAATACCCCCCAAAACAAGTGGGTGGCTCTGTTCTATTCGCCAGTGTAATATATATATATTTCACCCTTTCTTCTCTTCCTGATTTCAGGTCTCTTCTTATTTGGTTAGCGTATATTTTTCTGGGGTTTTTGCCACCCTTTTAGTATTTTGTTCTCTCATTCAGCTATTTTTATCTGGATAAAACAACAAGGCAGAAAAACTCACCACAAAAAAAAAAAAAAAAGACCAAGAGGTAGTACCAATGGCTAGGGACATAATCAATATGGACATTAAAATTATGACAGAGCTAGAGTTCAGAATGATGATTATCAAGGTGCTAGCTGGGCTTGAAAAAAGCATGGAAGATATTAGAGAATCCCTTTCTGGAGAAATAAAATCACTTTCTGGAGAAATAAAAGAACTAAAATCTAACCAAGTTGAAATAAAAAAACTATTAATGCAGTGCAAACAAAAATTGAGGATCGGGGTGCCTGGGTGGCTCAGTTGGTTAAACGACTGACTTCGGCTCAGGTCATGATCTCAGAGTCCTGGGATCGAGTCCCACATTGGGCTCCCAGCTCCATGGGGAGTCTGCTTCTCCCTCTGACCTTCTCCCCTCGCATTCTCTCTCTCTCTCTCAAATAAATAAATAAAATCTTTAAAAAATGGAGAATCTTACTACTAGGATAAATGAGGCAGAAGAGAGAATTAGTGATATAGAAGACCAGATGATGGACATCGAAGGGAGAATTCAAGAGATGAGTGATACCATAAGATGAAACAATATTAGAAAAATTGGGATCCCAGAGGAGAAGAAATAGAGAGAGGGCAGAAGGTATATTGGAGCAAATTATAGTAAAAAGAGTCCCCAATATGGCAAATGGAACAAGCATCAAAATCCCAGAGGCACAGACAATCCCCCTAAAAATCAGTAAAAATAGGTCCACACACAGTCATTTAATAGTAAAACTTGCAAGTATCAGCGACAAAGAGAAAAACCTGAAAGCAGCTCAGGACAAGAGGTCTGTAACACTACAGGAGAAATATTAGATTGGCAGAAGACCTATCAAAGAGACCTGGCAGGACAGAAAGGACTGGCATTATGTATTCAGAGCACTAAATGAGACAAATATGCAGCCAAGAACAATATAGCCAGCTAGGCTGTCAGTGAAAATAGATGGAGAGATAAAAAGCTTCTAGGACAGACAAAAACTAAAGGAATTTGCAAACACCAAACCAGCACTACAGGAAATATTGAAATGGGTCCTCTAAGCAAAGAGAGAGCCTAAAAGGAACAGACCAGAAAGGAACAAAGACAAGATACAGTAACAGCCACCTTACAGGTAATACAATGCCATTAAATTCAAATCTGTCAATAGTTACCCTGAAGGTAAAGGGGCAAAATACCCCAATCAAAAGACACAGAGTATAAGAACGAATAAAAAACCAAGACCCATCAAAATGCTGTCTACAAGAAACTCGTTTTAGACACAAAGACACCTCCAGTTTTAAAGTGAGGGGGTGGAAAACAATTTACCATGCTAATGGACATCAAAAGAAAGCTGGGGTGGCAATTCTTATATCAGATAAATTAGATTTTAAGCAAAAGACTATAATAAGAGATGAGGAAGGGCATATATCATACTTAACGGGTCTGTCCAACATGAAGATCTAACAATTTAAAATATATATGCCTCTAACATGGGAACAGCCAATTATATAAACCAATTAATAATAAAGTCAAAGAAACATATCAACAATAAGACAATAATAGTAGGGAACTTTAACACTCCCCTCACTGAAATGGATAGATCATCTAAGCAGAAGATCAACAAGGAAATAAAGGTCTTAAATGACACACTGGACCAGA
>CM052810.1:32274876-32422206 GCA_028533885.1 Nasua narica | reverse complement strand
ATAAGAACATATTATGAGCAACTATATGCCAGCAAATTAAACAATCTGGAAGAAATGGATACATTCCAAGAGACACATAAACTACCAAAACTGAACCAGGGAGAAACAGAAAACCTGAACAGACCCATAACTAGTAAGGAGATTGAAGCAGTCACCAAAAATCTCCCAAGAAACAAGAGCCCCAGGCCAGACTGCTTCCCAGGGGAATACTACCAAATATTTAAAGAATAATTAATGGGGCACCTGGGTGGCTCAGTGGATTAAGCCTCTGCCTTCAGCTCAGGTCATGATCTCATGCTCCTGGGATCGAGCCCCACATCAGGCTCTCTACTCGGTGGGGAGTCTGCTTCCCCCTCTCTCTGCCTGCCTCTCTGCCTACTTATGATCTCTCTCTCTCTCTGTCAAATAAATAAATTAATTTAAAAAATAAAGAATAATTAACACTGATTCTCCTGAAACTGTTCCAAAAAATGCCATCAAAATACCATCAATATTTTTCAAAGAAATGGAACAAATAATCCTAAAATTTATATGGAACCAGAAAAGACCATGAATATCCAGAGGAATGTTGAAAAAATGTTGGTGCATCACAATTCCAGACTTCAAGCTTTATTACAAAGCTCTCATTATCAAGACAGTGTGGTACTGGCACAAAAACAGACACATAGATCAATGGAACAGAATAGAGAGCCCAGAAATAGACCCTCAGCTCTATGGTCAACTAATCTTCAACAAAGCAGGAAAGAATGTCCAATGGAAAAAAGACAGTCTCTTCAACAAATTGTGTTGTGGAAACTGGACAGCCACATGCAGAAGAATGAAACTGGACCATTTCCTTACACCACACACAAAAAGACTCAAAATGGATAAAAGCCTCAATGTGAGACAGGAATTCATCAAAATCCTTGAGGAGAGCATAGGCAGCAACCTCTTCAACCTCAGCCACAGCAACTTCTTCCTAGAAACACTGTCAAAGGCAAGGGAAGCAAGGGCAAAAATGAACTATTGGGACTTCATCAAGATTAAAATCTTTTGCACAGCAAAGGAAACAGTCAACAAAAACCAAAAGGCAATCGACAGAATGGCAAAAGATATTCACAAATGACTTATCAGATAAAGGGCTAGTATCCAAAATTCATAAAGAACTTATCAACTCAACACCCAAAGAACAAATAATCCGATCAAGAAATGGGCAGAAGACATGAACAGACATTTTTGCAAAGAAGACATCCAGATGGCCAACAGACACATGAAAAAGTGCTCAACATCCCTGGGCACCAGGGAAATACAAATCAAAACCACAGTGAGATACCACCTCACACCAGTCAGAATGGCTAAAAGTAACAAGTCAGAAAATGACAGATGATGGTGAGGATGCAAAGAAAGGGGAACCCTCCTACATTGTTGGTGGGAATGCAAGCTGGTGAAGGCACTCTGGAAAACAGTATGGAGGTTCCTCAAAATGTTGAAAATAGAGCTACCCTATGACCCAGCAATTGCACTACTGGGTATTTACCCTAAAGATACAATGTAGTGATCTGAAGGGGCATGTGCACCTGAATGATGTTTACAGCATCAATGTCCACAATAGCCAAACTATGGAAAGAATGTAGATGTCCATCACAGATGAATGGATAAAGAATCTGTGGTATGTGTGTATACGTGTGGTGCGCACACACACACACACACACACACACATATATATGGAAAGTATATAGAAAGTGTATGTATATATACATACACTCACATAGGAATACTATGTAGCCATCAAAAAACCCTGAAATCTTGCTATGTGCAATGACCTGGATGGAACTAGAGGGTATTATGCTGAGTGAAATAAGTCAATCAGAGAAAGACAATTATATAATCTCTCTGATATGAAGAATTTGAGAGGCAGTGCAGAGTATTGGGGGTAGGGAAGGAAAAAATGAAATAAGATGGGATCAGGCGGGAGACAAACCATAAGAGACTCTTAATCTCATGAAACAAACTGAGGGTTGCTGGAGGGAATGGGGTAGGGATAGGGTGGCTGGGTTATGGACATTGGGGGAGGGTATGTTCTATGGTGAGTGCTGTGAAATGTGTAAGCCTAATGATTCACAGACTTGTACCCCTGGGGCAAATTACACATTATATGTTAATAAAAAATTCTGACAAAAAGACAAAAAAGGAAATGGTAGAACCCATCAGCAAATGTCAGTCGTGATTATGTACTACACTGGTACTTTGCCTTATACTAGGGGAGTTTTTCATGGCTCTTATAAGTGGTCTGGACAGTAAGAAAAGCTTCAGTCTCCCTCCACAGATTTCTTTCATTGTTGGCAACTTGGAGAAAATGCCAAATGGTAATATAACAGTAGTGGAGTGTTTCTATCTTAATTTTATCAGAGTGAAAGTTATCTCATGAAGTTGAAGCATTGCTCTGTGTATTTTAATAGGCTATAACTGTTTTTTGTCATTGTTGTTGTTATTGTTTATTTCTAATAGCTTAGTTTTATTTTGAGTTGGTACATTAAATGACTCATGATACTTAAGAGTTTCCTAATAGGGGGGCACCTTGGTGGCTCAGCTGTCGAGCATTTGCCTTTGACTCAGGTCATGATCCCGGGGTACTGGGATCGAGACCCGCATCAGGCTTTCTGCTCAGCGGGAAGCCTGCTTCTCCCTCTCCCACTCCCCATGTTTGTGTTCCCTCTCTCTGTGTCTCTCTCTATCAAATAAATAAATAAAAATATAATAAAAAAAAGAGTTTCCTAATGGGGACTCAGTATGATGTTGGCATTTAAGCTATTATAAAAATTTGAATAGTTTAAATTGCACTTAAACTATAATAAAATATTTGATACCTGTCAAAAAGACAATTTCTAGGATGTATTTGTTATTCTGCTAGGGTAGAAGTTTCTCATACCACAGATGCCTATGATGCAGTTTGAGCTATAATATAGAAAAATTCCATACCCATAAAATACAGGTTTCTATATGTGACAAAATCCAGATTTAATAAAGAAGTCATTTTATCATTACTTGTTATAAACAAGCAGTTATTTAAGATGAATTTGTGGTATATATTCTAATGTTTATAATTGAAAAAAAGTACACACAATTCTTTGTATAATAGTTTGCATTTACATGGTGGCTAATATAAGGAGTGCTGGGAAACACATTCGAGGAGAAAAAAATATATTCAAACTTATGTTGTTTCTAAGGACATATATCCCACAGAATGGGATACTAATAAAAATATCACTACAGAATACAAAATAATAACTATATCTTCATATTTCAGGTGCTTACATAGATTAATGCATTTGATTAAATAAAGAAAATATTATTTCCTGAAGAACTGCGACAAAAAATGAGCTGAAATGGATTTGATATTTCCAATGTTCCTATGAATTTTTTGCTTAAATAATTGTATATATTCCAGTCTCACAATAACCAAAGTTAATAAACTTTGTAAGGAAAACAGAGAATGAGTTCTGAGTCTAAAATGAGTGCACAACTTCATCAAAAATAAATCACTTTATGTGGCTATAAAATTCATTGTTTTTTGTTTGAAGAATGGCAGAATATTCTGCAGCAGTCCATAATAATTCTAATAGCATTTATCATGTGATAAAAAGTAAAGGGGGGAAAGTATAGAAATCTTATATTTTGAGTGTGACAGCTAAGAAAATCATCACTGAGTCTGTCAAATTGAAAGCTAGTGAAAAATATAAGGAAGCACAAAATAAAGTCTGAGTGTTTTTCATACTTCTCATACTATCATCCATGCATATATAATGAGAATCTCCAAGTTTCAGAATGTTATTCCAATTGCTATGGGACCTTTATATAATATCAATGTGTTTGAAGCATTGTGAAGTCTCATAAAAACAGAGTGTATGAATGATGATAATGATAATGTTAGATGTTTATGAATTTTCACTGAGCTTCTGGGGCTGAAATATAGGAGAACTAAAACAAATGAAGAGACAGTCAAAACACATTTGCTTTGATGAGAAAAAATATGCTGGTAAACTGGGTATGTTAGTTCATTTTCCCCTTTAATTGGAGTAGGTTTCTAGAAGACTGCATTGTTGTTTCACAGGATTTTGTATTGCAGTATTACAACACATATTGTATTATGAAAAAAATAAAGCAAGATAAAAAATTATAACAAAAACTTTAAAGTAATTTATATTAATGATTCACAAACATGATCAGAATTCATCATTGAACTGAAAGCAGTAGATTATGTATAAGTCATTCTTGTGTACTAGATCCTATCCTATGTTTTTAATGCTTTTTTTAGAGATGAATAGAAATAAGGTAAAAAAATAAGGTACAGAAAGGTTAAGTAATGTCTTGCATATTTTTATGAAAATATCAGTTTCAGAACTCAAATCTTTTCTAAAAGAATGCACTGACCTTTGTGTACAAGAAAGAACACACTCAATAATGGAGGTGTCCTCTCTGTACTCTAGAAATGTTCTACTACTTCACCCCAGAAAAATCTCCAGTAGGTCTCTATAGTTAACTTAGCATCTATGACAACAAAACACACATACACAGACATGCACGCATGCACACATACACAAATGCACACAATTATGACTACAAAATCCTGGTGTTAAAAAAGCAAAGGAAACAGAATTGATGGTCTGGAAATAAAAAGCAAATAAAAATGTAAAACATAATGTAGGGCTCAAGTGTAATGCTGTGACTGAATCTTAGATGCTTTCTGGAAAGTGGAAAGAGATAACTATAACAAGTTATGAGTGAGGTATTTTATGTGCAAAGGAAAAAAGTTTAAACTTTATCTTGTAATCTGTAGGTGAATGTTTTAAGGAGAACTAGAATAGCGATTAATCCTGATATAGCATATGTTAGAGAGGATTTTTTATAATGTTACTATAGTAATTATAAGAGGACTTTGATATAGGTATTATGGTTATCCCCATTGTATAGATTGAGAAGTTGAAAAATGGGAGATAAAGGATTAACTCAATGTCATACAGCTATAAAGTGCCAGAGCTGAGAAATGAACACAGACAGTGGGGATTTAGAGACTGCCCCCTTACCCACCCTGCTGCTTATTCCTCAGGGCTAATTAATTAACTATTATAGCAGTACAACCAAAAGTAATAAGGACCTCATCTATTCAAATTGAGAGGTGAAATCTATTGGGATTAGTGTTTGATTGCAGGGAGTGATGGAGAAATTTTCTAGTAAAACTTTCACTATTGCTGATGACATGAAACTTTATACAGAAAACCTGAAAGCCTTCATCAAAAATTGCTAGAACTGATACACAAATTCAGTAAAGCCACGGGATACAAAATTAGGGCACAGCAATCTTTTGCATTTCTATACTCCAAAATGAGTCAGCAGAAAGAGAAATTAAGGAATCAATCCCATTTCAATTGCACCAAAAACCATAAGATACCTACAATAAGCCTAACTAAAGAGATGAGATTCCTGTACTCTGAAAACTATGAAACACTGATGAAAAAAAAATTAAAGATGACACAAAGAAATGGAAAGACATTCTGTGCTCATGTACTACCAAAGCAATCTACACATTTAATGCAATTTCTATCAAAATACACTAGCATTTATCACAGAGCTAGAACAAGTAATCCTAAAATTGGTATGGAACCACAAAAGAACCCAAGTAGCCAAAGTACTCTTGAAAAAGAAAAGCAAAGCTGAAGGCATCACAATTCTGGAATGCAAGTTATATTACATATCAGTAGAGATCAAAAAAGTATGGTGCTGGCATCAAAACAGATATATAGATCAATGGAACAGAATAGAAAACCCTGAAATGAACCCACAGCTATATAGAAAATTAATCTTCAACAAAGCAGGAAAGAATATCCAATGGGAAAAAGACAATCTCTTCAACAAATGATATTGGGAAAACAGAACAGCAGCATGCAAAGAATGAAATTGGACCACTTTCTTACAGCACTCAGAAAAATAAATTCAAAATGGATTAAAGATCCAAATATGAGGCAGTATACCATTAAAATCATAGAAGAGAATACAGGCAGTAACCTCTGACACTGGACTTGGCAACTTCTTTCTAGATAGATCTTCTGAGGCAATTTCTTTCTAGATAGATCTTCTGAAGCAAAAATAAACTATTTGGACTTCATTAAAGTAAAAAACTTCTGAACAGTGAAGGAAACAATCAATAAAACTAAAAGGCAGCCTATGGAATGAGAGAAGATATTTGCAGATGACATCTGATAAAGGGTTAGTATCTAAAATAAATAAAGAACTTATAAAATTCAACACTCCCCCCCAAAAAATCCAATTAAAAATAGGCAGAGGACATGAACTGACATTTCTCCAAGGAGGACATAAAATGGCCAAGAGACATGTGCAAAGATGCTCAACATCACTCATTATCAGCTAAATACTAATCAAAACTACAATGAAATATCACCTCACACTCGTCAGAATGGCCAACATCAACAACACAAGAAATAACAGGTGTTGGTGAGGACATAGAGGAAGGGGAACACTTTTGTCCTATTTGTGGGAAGGCAAACTGGTGCAGTCACTGTAGAAATCAGTATGGAGGTTCCTCAAAAAATTAAAAATAGAACTACCCCTAGGATCCAGTTGTTTCACTACGAGGTATTTACCCAGATACAGAAATACTAATTCAAAGGGATACATGCATCCCAACATTGATAACAGCATTATCTCACTAGTCAAATTATTGAGTGATTTTGAAGTTTAGCGTTTAGGTGACTTCTGGGATGACTGTGTCATTACTGAGACTGGGAGGAAAGAAAAAGAGTAGGTTGGAAATAAAAGTTAGTTCAGTTGAATTGTTGGAGATGCATGTAATTAATCCAAACAGAATAAAGATTCCTAACATTTAAAGAGAGGCCTGGGTAGGAAAAGATATTTGAAACTTAATAGTACCTAGGTAGGAGTTGAAACAAATGGTTAGAATGAGGTCACTTCAGGATATTTGATAAATCTCATTTGGTAAAATGAGAAAAATAAAAGGACTTTAGTGACACCAATATTAAACGGATGAAAATATCATTGGAGCCAAAAAGGAGAGAAATGGGAGAGATTAGTGGCACTAAAGCAAACAAGTGAGAGGATTTCAAAAAAAATAATGGAGATATAATGGCACCAGTATGCAAGAAGGTATGATTTCTCCAGAATGGTTCACTAGCTACAATGGTCCAAAGACGTACGAATTTTCTTCTGACCTTCTTCATCCATTTCTTTCAATTAGTCCTTCAAGGCTCACAGAATAATACTTCTTTAAAAAGACTTTAAAATCCCCTTGTCCTTGCCCTTAAAATACAGGTTAAGCATTTTTCTCAGTATGCAGCATCATGCCTGTAGATTTATCACACTTACCTTTGTTCTCATCTTCAGCTAATTTGACTGTCTCGCTCTATATCCTGAGACAACCTGGAGCGCAGGAGCTGTACCCTTTATCTCTGAATTGTAGCATACAGCTAATCAAGTTGCAGAAAGGCACTCAACACAAGTCTCCTGAATGTATTAATTGTAGGTATTTTTTATATATATTAAAAGGATATTTGCAGTTTATCATGAAAGTATTAGTTTATGTGCTTTTTTTTTTGTATTGCATTATTGTTTTACCCTGACAATGGATTAAACTGATTCATCTCTCTCTCTCCCTCTCTCCGTATCTACATATATTGATAGACTTTTTTTTAACTGCTTCAGGTTTACAGCAAAATTGAGCAGAAGGTACAGAGATTTCCCATATACACCCTGCCCCCACCACATGCACAGCCTACTATCAAACCCTGCACTAAAGTGGTACATTTGTCATAACTGATGGACCTATGTTGACACATCATTATCATCCCAAATCCACTGTTTACATTAAGCTTCACTCTGGGTGCTGTTCATTCAATCAGTTTAAACAAATGCATAATAACATATATCCACCATCATAGTAATGTGTGGAATAGTTTCACTGACCATGTGTGGAGTAGTTTCACAAGATCCCCTGCACTCTACCTATTCATCCCTCCCTCTTCCTAACTTTTGCCAACCACTGATCTTTCTACTCTTCCCATTGTTTGGCCTTTTCCAGAACGTGATATAGTTGGAATCATACAGTATGTAGCCTTTTCAGAGTGGCTTCTTTTCCTTGGTAATGTTCATTTAAGTTTCCTCCATGTCTTTTCAAGTCTTGGTAGCTCACTTCTTCTAGTGCTGAATAACGTTCCATGGTCTGCACGTGTCATCGTTTATTTATCTATTCATCTACTGAAGAGCAGCACCTACTAAGGACATCTCAGTTATTTCCAACTTCTGGTAATTATGAATAATGTCACTATAAAACATCCAAGTACAGGTTTTTGAGTGGACAAACATTTTTTAAACTCCTTTGGGTAGTACCAAGGAGCACAACTGCTGGATCAGATGCTAAGAGTATGTTTAGTTTTATAAGATATTGACAAACTATCTTCAATAGCTGTATCATTTTACGTTCCTATAAAAAATGAATCAGAGTTCTGTTGCTCCTTATCCTCGGCAGTATTTCATGCTGTCAGTGTTCCAGATTTTGGCCATTTTACTGGGTGTATAGTGGTATCTCATTGTTTTGATTTGCATCTCTCTGATAAACATGTAAGGTGAAGAAATTTTCATGGTCTTATTTGCCATTGCAAATTTTCTTTGGTGAGGTATCTTTTAAGGTCCTTGTCCTATTTTATAACTGAGTTGTTCGGTTTCCTATTGTTGCATTTGTAAAGTTCTTTGTATATTTTAGATAATAGTCCTTTATCAGATAAGCTATTTGCAAATATTTTCTCCCAGTATATGGCTTGTCTTTTCAATCTCTTTTAAGTCTTTAGCAGAAGAGTAATGTTCAATATTTTTTAAGTTTTTGTTTAAATTCTACTTTGTTAAAACACAGTGTACTACTAGTTTCAGCTGTACAATATAGTGATTCAACACTTCCATACAACACCGGGTCCTCATCCCAAGTGCACTCCTTAATCCCCATCATCGATTTAATTAATACCCCACCCATCTCTCCTCTGGTAACCATCAGTTTGATCTCTATAGTTAAGAGCCTGTTTCTAGGCTTGCCTCCTTCTCTTTTTTTTCCCTTTTGTTCATTTGTTGCTTTTTTTTTTAATTCCTTATATGAGTGAAATCATATGGTATTTGCCTTTGATGGACTTTGCTTAGCATAATACTCTCTAATTCCATCCACATCATTGCAAATGGCAAGATTTCATGCTTTTCTATGGCTGAGTAATATCCCACTGTGTATGTATATGCCACATCTTCTGGTGTAGCCACTCTGGAAAATGATATGGACTTCCCTCAAGAAGTTAAAAATAGAACTACTCTATGATCCAGGACCTGCACTACTATGTTTTTATCCAAAAAATACAAAAATTCTAATTCACCGGGATACATGCATCCCGAAGTTTAGCAGCATTATCTACAATAGTCAAATTATGGAAACAGTCCAAGTGTCCATCAACTGATGAATGGATAAGGAATGTTTAATTTCAATGAATTCCAGCTTATCAATTCTTTCCTTTATGGATCATGCCTTTGGTGCTCTGTATCTAAAAAGTCATTTTCATTTACAAGGTCTCCTGGATTTTCTTCTGTTTTTTTTTCCTAGGAGTTTTATAGTTTTGCATTTTACATTTAAGTTTGTAATTCATTTTGAGTTAATTTTTGTAAAGGGTGTAAGGTTGTGCCTGATTCTGATTCATTTTTTGACATGTAGCTACCTCATTTTTCCAATATCACTTATTGAAAAGACTATCTTTTCTGCATTGTATTGCTTCTGTTCCATTCTCAAGCTGACTATATTTAAGTAGCTCTATTTCTGGGCTTTCTTTTCTGTTTCATTGATCTGATTCCCATTTTTTTTTCTTGTCACCACTGTGACTAATGATACTGAACTGCTTATTGGAATGGGGTCAAAACCAGAGTTTTATTAACAGAATGCATCAAAATACTCTTTTTGCATCAAATATATATATATGCATATAATATTGCATATTGCTTCAAAACATTCAATCTTTATTATACTCTATTACGTTAAAAATGAAAAGTAATTTATCTATAATAAAATATGATGAACAAATTTTAGGCATATTATAAAAGAATCATATAAAGAACAGATAAAAATGTTTTTATTTAGATTTATCCAAAAATTATTATTTATATAACTTTAAGGTTTAATACTGCTAATGAATATAAGCAAAAATCCTTGATTTTTTTATGTATGTAAATTAGCGGACTACATTATGAGGTTAGATGAATTTAGCAAAACACAGAGCTAGTTGTTTTATATGCTACCATCTGAAATGGACAGATGTGAAGTTATTCTCTAAGCATATGTTGAAGCTTAAGCCTTTTTATGCCTTAATTTCATGCTTTCCTTGATGCATAGTTTATAAAGCAAGCAATCTGGCAAACTATAACTGTATTAAGTGTTCTCAAGTAAGATAAAATCTGTACTGAGTAAAACTATATCACAAAGCCCAAAACTACATCATGGTTTATTTATGTTGAAGTTTGGATTATATTTTCCAGATGGATAATATATCTATGTCCTCTTAAAGAGTCCCTCTGTTTAAGGAGAGTTATTCAGTGTTTTTGCTCACATTCCTTTGCTCATTATACCTTTCAAATGTTAGAAAAATATATGTTCCTTCACATATCTCTGAGGGGTTACATATAACATTTATACTAACTTTTTACTTAGAAAATGTTCAAACCTATTAAAAGGTTAAAAGAATGTTTTACTCATATACCTTTCACCAGATTTAGTGTTAAATCTGTCTCATGTGCTTTATTGCTCTATAGTTCTCTATACACACATGTGCTTATATGCCCTCCTCCCCAACATTCACAAATTCTTGATGTTCCCTGAAACACTTGATAGTATACTGAGGACATGATGACACTTCACTCCAAAATGCTTCAGTATGAATTTCTAAAGAATAAAGACATTCTGCAATATAAATTCAATATAATTTTCATCACCTAGAAAATTAGCTATAATCCCAGAACATCATCTCAGTTTATATTCATATTTCCCTAATTGTCCTAAATATCTTTTATTCTTTATTATTTTTTAATCGAGGATATAACCAAGTTCAATGACTGCATTTGTTTGTTGTATCGTTTGAACACCTTTAACCTAGATCCACTTTACATCCTCCAAACTTTCCTTTCTTATTTCTCCCATGACATTAACTTGTTACAACAACCAGGGCCATTCTCCACAGAAAATCTCACATTATGATTTTGATCATTTTCTTGTAGTGTTGTCTAAGTTGTCTTGTTTGTGTACCTTTTGAATTGCTAGTAATTAGAAATTTATCTGAAAGTCAAACATTTGTGGTAAGTTTAGGCGGTGGTTTCCCTTGATCAGATGTCACAGTATGCAAGAGTCCCTTTTCTTTGTTTTACTAAGTTGATAACCTGCTTAGGGAGTGATTACCAGATACCTCCATTATAGTAGTACTTATTTTTCTTTAGTAATTAGCCACCTCACACATTTTATTTTGATGTCAGAAATGTTTCTTATAAGATCAATTTGTTGCCAAGGGCATATGATCTAGCATTTTTAGATATTGTTGATAAGCTTCATAATGTTTAATTTTATGTGTCAACATGACTGGCCACAGAATGTCAAGAATAAACATTATTTCTGAGTGTCTGTGAGGGTGTTTCTGGATGAAATTAGCATTTGACTTGGTAGACTCAGGAAGGTAGGTAGCATCACTCCCTACCACCAGCAATGTGGGTGGGCATCTTCTAATCAGATGAGGGTTTGAAAGGAGTAATGGCAGAGGAAGAAAGAATTTACCCCTTTTTCCCGCTTCACTCCTGAGCTGGAACATTTCCTCTCTTCTTTTTCTGCCTTTAGACAGGTATTTACACACTGGCTCCTCTGGTACTCAGGCCTTCGGACTTGGACTCAAATATATCACCAGTTTTCCTGAGTCTCCAGTGTGCAAATGGCAGATCATGGGACTTCTCAGCTTCCAAACTCACATGAGCCAATTCCTCATAAAAAATGTATATATATAATTGGTCCTGTGTTTCTGGAGACCCTTGGCTAATACAGGTTTTAAACGTATTTTTTTTTCCAAAACCTTATACCAGCAACTTTAGTTCATTTAATATAAGGAAAATATCTCTTATCAAACTGAATTGGCAAATGACCCAGCTAAATGAGACTTAATTTTAATTATAGAAGTCTGACAATTTTATAATGTGAAGAAACACGGTTACTTATATTCCCATGATAACCACATTACTTCTAAATTCACAGATAGAAAGGGAAATGAAAAGTGAGGAAAGGGAGAGAGAGAGAGAGAAAGAAAAACAGGAACACTTGCCATGAATTTTTCACTAAGAGGATATAAAGAGTACCTTTGTCTTTTTTCTTATAAAAGTCCTCTTTTCTTTGCTTTTCAGGAAATCCTCCTTAACAAAAATGTATTCTACAATTGTCTCTTTATGTAGTGTCCAGGAATTTTTACCACTCAGTGATCCATTGCAAGATTTGGATTGGGAGAAATCTTTTTTTTACCTCCTTTCCTCTCTTCCTCCCTTCCTCCCTCTTTCCTCTCTTTCACTCTCTTCTTTCTTTCTTTCTTTCTTTCTTTCTTTCTTTCTTTCTTTCTTTCTTTCTTTCTTTCTTTCTTTCTTTTCTCCCTCTCTCTCTCTCTCTCTTTTTCTTCAATTTAGGAGAATGATAATTATAAAAGGGAGTTGGGAAAAAGAATTTGCACAGCACAGATGCATTCTTACATAAATCAAATTTAGGAAGGGGTATTTATAAAAGTTGAGGATATGCAAATCAACTTCCTTAACTACGGGCCAATCCTTATAGCTCCTAAAGGTATGTATACTCCCGTGTCAGAACCTCTGGTCTAAAGGATAATCACGGGGATGGGAATAGCTAATAGTTTATGAGTTCCTAATATGGGCCAGGCCCCTTAAATATTTTATTTATAAGCTTCACAAGAGTCCCATGAAGAAAGTGTTACATTTCTAATGATTTCTAATGTAAAATATGAGCTTTGTGTACACATTAATTTCATGTGACCCTGTAGGAATTTAACCAGATTAGGAGACTACAAAACCTCCATCTTTCCATTATTCAAAGTTGCTGTTCACATGTCAACCATAGTCAAGGCCTTTTGATTAATTTTCCTAAATGAGGCCCAGAATTTTATACAATTGTAAACAAGGGGTTTTCATGGATCTTTTAAAGTTAATCTATGTGTATGATATGCTAATGAGGATCAAGGTCTTTAAATAAGTACAGGTTATGTCTCTAAGTGATTATCTTCTTTATTGATTGTGAGGTGGGATTATTTTATGAGTCAATATAAGTGCTCAGGTTGATACTTCATTGCTTTATTTATCCTTAAGAATTTTGGTACATGCTGTGTAATGGAGTTAAGTCTTCTTCTGTTCCTTTTTCATGCTCTTACTACTGAACAGAGCATCTGGATGAGAACATGAATGAAATATTTAGGTAGTAGGTTCTGCAGTAATGATTATATTACTTGAAAGAGCTGCTCATCTTAAAGTCAGGACATCCAACTTTTGTAAATGTATACATTAAGAAAAGTTAAATAGGAAAGATGCCATTTGAGTTCAGAACATCACCCCAATCTGTAAACATGACCTTCCCAAACTAATTTTATGATTGTTTTTTCATTTGTTCAATTGAAAGCATTTTGGGGTGCTCAGATTGCCTTATATGTGTAAACTTACTCTGATCATCTTTTTGCTAGCCCTACACTGCCTAGTCTGCTAAAATAACAGAGACAGAACACTCTCAGTGGAAGCTCTAAAGCTAATAAAGCACCGGTCCCAAAAGCACTGACTCAGGTGAAACATTTTGAAGGTTCAGGAAAGGCAGAGCAGGCACTGTCTCCTCACATTAGCCTTCCTCTGGAGGTCATGCAAAATGTCCTGCTCACTGCAGGAACATCCTGAAGTTAAAGGCAAAGAGGATATTCTTTTGGCTGCTAGGCTTTTTTATGTTAAAAGAGCTCCTTTGTTAAAACATAACAGAATCAGTAATAAATAAACAATCTAGATAAATGAATATTTGATAGCACCAAAGGAAGTTACACATAAAATTTTAAAACAGTCAAAAATAACTGGTTTTTTTCAACACGTTATAAGAGAGAAATATATAACTAAAACTAAAAACAAAAAAAGTCCTTGGATGATATAAAATTAATTGTGTGGGTGGTTCTTAAGACATAAACATTTAAACAGCAAAATAGTACTATGTAGAGTTCAATTAGAGAAGATCAGACATTTTTCCAGAAGTTCGGTTTTAAGGGATCAGAAATACATGGGGTGTGTGTGAGTGTGAGAGACAGAGAGAGAAAGGGAGAGAAAGGAGGAGACACCAATTGAGTTGTACTTTGAAGAAATAATTATTCAAAAGGGAAAAGCAAAGTATAAAATTTAGAAAAAGGTATGGAGGAATGAGAATGTAGAGTTGTTGGGATATTATGTAATTGGACTAGACTTCTATGATTTACCAATGTTCTAAAACATACAATCACCTTCAATTTTATGCTTAAAAGAATTCTAAGTAACAACTCGAAGTTCCTGAGTGTGCGCCATTGGGTTGTGCATGTTATCAGATATCCCATAATGTGAATAAAGTTGGCAGTTTAGAGTAATTGTAATAAAGAAATATTCTCAAACACAAGAATAACTTTGAAAAAGTAAATGGAGAAAGAGAACCACACAGTATAGGATGTTTATATTTAAAAAGACTATTGTAGCATTATTGCCTGTTTTAAAGATGGAACATTTTTAAAAGGTAGAAAAATTTACAAACTTTATATTCCTGAATGCTGATCTGGAAAGACAGAAACAAAGTAAGAAAGCACAGATCTACAATGACTGCTTTGGTACAAAACAGTGCATAAGGAGAATGATAGTAGCCTAAATCCCTTTCAGAATCAGTTCAAAGTAAATGCTACTCTTTTCCCTTCTCTTTTGGCTCCCAACAAAGCCCACATTTCTTCAGGACAGAACTTTGCAGTCACAAAACCAAGACAAGATATGAATACAAATATAAGTTCTCTACTATAGCAGTCCAAAGTGATCACATTTCATAGAGCAGGAAGGGCAAAGACTATGACAAAAAACAATATTGCAATCGCACCATGACAGTTACTGCCCTCTCAAATGTCCTTGAATGTCACCTAATAGAGGACACTTCAAAGCACACAATATAAAAAGTTTCTCTATCACTGCAACAGCTGATGAAAGATAACCCTAAATATTTGCAATAGGTTTCAGAGCCAAGTGGTGGACAGTGAGGAATCTGTTTTCAATGATCGGTCAGGAATCTGTTTCAGAGAATAAAGTGGCCATGTTATATACTGGCAAAATATTTGGTAAAACCACTGTGTAGAATATTTGAAAGTCAGAACATATACGTAATGAAGTTATGACTCTGGCTAAAGACATTCCTAGAAGAAAGTAACTAGAGCACATTGTATTTTATGAACCACATTGGATAAGGTACTACAGGAAATAGATGAGGTCAGAGAGAAAAATGCCTACAAAAAATATATTTTTCTCTTTCCCTTAGGCATGGTCTAAGACACTGCAAAAGACTAAATGAGATCTAACATAGTGGTTCTCAAATATCAGCTGTGGACAGGTTGCTGTCCTCTGCACTCTTTGCAAATTGATGTTGGATGATCGATCAAGATCCTGAGCTAGATATGAGTTGGCTGTTCTGAATACCAATTTACCTAATCACTGTCCTTTTTTTTTTTTTTTTTTTGCCAGAAAGCAAGTCATAAAAGGTGATTAGTTTGGAAGTGGTAGTTTCCCCAGTCGTGCTAGAGTGATGGCATACTATCCTATAGGAAATGAAAAATGGGGCAATGAAAAAATTAAAATAATAAATAATTCAAAACCATCTAGAATGGATTAATAAAATATAAACATGATATAGTAAGAAGGAAAAAGATAAGTAAAACAAAGAGTCAAAAGTATGACAGGATTTCAAAGCACAGAAAGATAATGGGGTAGAGAAGAGGATAAGATTTAGAATATGAAAGAGCAGGCTTGATACCTGAATATACCAGTCGTGTTATATAGACTTGGGCAAACCTATTTAACCTGTATGAATTTCAGGATCACAAGTGGTAAAATATGGATAGTATGCTTCTCTTAAAGGTTTATCGTGGACATTTTAAAATATATCAATATGTCTAGTGCTAAACATAGGAGCTAGCACACTAATAGTGCGATGATTATGGAGTGGTGGAGTGGAAAAGGAAGGTAGGAAAGGGCTTGATGGGAGAAAGTAGTATTTGCCATGATGACTTTTGAAATGTATCAGATTCCCAAAGCCTCAAAGCTTGGGTAGGGCAGGCAATTCTTTTATTACCAGAGGAGAGAAAATTTGAAAACAATATGCTTAAATATCAACCAATAAGTTACATCTTATTTCAGGGAAAATCTTGGTAGAAAATACAATGACAGGGCAACTTGAGGAAAAGAGGATAGAACACACCAATTTCATAAAAATGGAACAAGTATAATGTTTTACAATGGTTCTGTATTTCTCTGCCAAATAAGCTTATATTTTATTCTCAATATTACTTTGGAAAAAAAAATCTTAAAGCTCCATGACCATTAAGTATTTGAAAGTATCCATTTTAAAAATGTAGTTTCCTAAAGTTCTTCAAAAGATTAAATGGATTTTGAAATAATTCTTTATACATTTAGATATGCATCAAATATGTGTATGAAAAAATATTAATCCATTGATTCGAATTCTACTCAAAATAATGACTAAAATATATGACTTTTTAAATATAATAACTAAAATTTTAGATTTTTCCCGATAACTAAAATTCTTTTTTATGATCATAAAAATATCATAATACTTTTCAACTTCCTTAAATGTCATTTGAAGTTCTTCATTTTGGAGCATAGATATTACTTTTGGAATCCAGTAAGGTTCCTTTTGGACTCTTAAGTATTTCATCTGAATCTACAAATATAATTTTGTAAGCTGATATATATTGAAATGTGCACTTAGCTATATTTTAATTACCTTTATTTTTCCTTGAATATTTTCTTTCTGAACTGCTCATGTCTCTCTTTTGGTATTCCTTGAATAGCTCTCATTGACATGTGTTGGAAGAAAAAATTTTACTTTCCTTTATCTAAGTAAAGTGATGAAGGAAAAGCCCGGTTTGTCATTTTTCTCTCAGCCACTCTTAAACCCCATAATCAGGGCTGCACTTAAGCCTTTAATAAGTATTGCTTGCTGAAAATTCCAACACGAAGCCTAAACAAATACCTTTGTTATACTCTCCCCTTACTCAGATGCAACCTACAACTGAGCACTTCCCTAAAATAAAACAAAAAGTAACAGTGTTTCAGGTATTTTAATATTAAGAATTACTTAAAGTGATCTAATACATGCAGCCTTATTTTAAAAAAATATTTCCAGAACTTATATATCATTAATTTTTAAATCATGCACAATATTACTGTTCTGTTCTAAAAGTCTGTGATTGGGACGCCTGGGTGGCTCAGTTGGTTAAGCAACTGCCTTTGGCTCAGGTCATGATCCCAGCGTCTTGGGATGGAGTCCCGCATCAGGCTCCTTGCTCCACGGGGAGCCTGCTCCTCTCTCTGCCTCTGCCTGCCTCTCTGCCTGCTTGTGTTCTCTCTCTGTTAAATGAATAAATAAAATCTTTAAAAAAAATAAAGAAATAAAAGTCTGTGATCATACGCAGATTCTAAATGCATTGTTGTTGCTATCTTATTGAATGTTTGAATAAATGTTTTACTACAGTATCTTTCACATATAAGAGACTGAAGAATTTTGAATACAGAAAGTAATTGACTACCAACTTTGATTAAAGAAACTAAACTCTCTTCACCACGCTGAAATGGATTCTTCAGGTCAGAAGAGTCAGAAAAAAAGAAGAATATGAACCTGGGATCTCCATCTGTCTGCTGAGCAGGGTCTCAGCAGTTAGTTTGATATGGGTTTGCCTTAAATTTGTGGAACAGTTGTCATGACAACTGCATTTCTATGCATCACTGCTTGTATGGGATCAGGAGAAGGACTGAGAAAAAAAAGTTTCCTTGTTAGAAAAGAAAACATCAGAAAGTAAAATTCTGCATCATCTTTTCCGGAAAAATAAAAATGCATGTGTGTATATCTGTGTCTATGTGTGTATATTTGTTTGTGCATATGTGTCTGTGTTTTGGGGAGAAGGCAATTAGCATCCATTTAGGAAATTATAAGCCATATTCCTTTTTCTTGAGACACATACATGTATTCAAATTTCATTAAAGAACTATATAGAGTTTAGACTAAGATCAATATATTTTACACCTTAACTGACTTATGAAATTGAGTCAGATTACAAAAGTAGCCAAAACATAAATATACTACTCAATCTTTCTATGTGTATTTTAAAATAAATGTTATAATAAAGTCATAGACTTATAATGAAGAGGTTTGTCCTTAATAAAATCCATTACGCAATTTAATTCAAGTGCTGTGTATAGTTATAAACACTAATATTTAGTGGTATTTATAGAAAAATGAAGCATATTCCTTAAAATGGCATAGTGACTAAATGAAATAATTTTTGTTGGTTAATTTAACATTACTCATTAAATAAAAAAATGAAAATCACTTTTATCAATAACTCTTCAAAGAAAATCAGTCTTGGGAAATATTAATGGAAGAGTCTTCTGTCTACTAGCAAGTCTGTTTAGGAAAGATGTAGAGACCCAGGCAGATTTCACTCTAAAACAGGTGAGAGATTTGGAAATTAGAGAAATGAAGCTGGTAGAGTTTGGGGAAAGTAGAAAGCAGGAGCATGTGAGCCTCAGTTTGGTGAGGAAAGGGAAAAATCTTTGATGTTAAATCTTCATTTTGGGGGAATCAAATAAAGTGATGAGAACTTGATCAGGCCTGATATGGAATTAAGTATGGGGTACTGCTAAAGGAATGGATGAGTCTAACATATTAATTTGGAGCATTTTTAGTCAATAGATAGAAATACAGAAAAAAATAGATTAAAGACTGAATGGGATACCTGAGTGGATCAAGTTAAGTGTCTAACTTTGGCTCAGGTCATTATTTAGGGGCCCTGGGACTGAGCACTGTATGAGGCTCTCTGCTCAGCAGTGAGTCTGCTTCACCCTTTCCCTTTCCCTCTGGCCCTCCCCCTCACTTCTGCATACTCTCTCTCTCTCCCTCAAATAAATAAAATCTTTAAAAAATAAAGACTGAGGAAGTATTTAACTTTATAATGCTATTGCTTTAGCAACTATGCAATAGAGTATCATCTACTAATGTTTCAAAATAAATATTTCAATGATAAAGATCAATGTATTGAATAATTCCAGTGATTACAAAGGATCTTGCATGTGGAAATAATAGTTATGCTTTTAAAATAGTTATAGCAGTTATGTATTTTGTTTTCATAATTTTATCTGAGAATAATGTACTGAACTAACTAAATACCAGTTCTATAGAGGTGGATATAGGAATTTTGTGAAGCTAGTTTTGTCATTTCTCTTGAAAGATAGTGTCACTGGATATATCCTAGACTTAATTTAACTTTTATCATATAAGCACCTTAAAGATGCAATTACAGTGTTTTAGATTTTACTATTGCTGTTGAGAATTTAGAATGAGTGCTACAATTCTATTGGGAAAATCTGGTTGAGTTTAGGGTCTTTTTGTTCTGCCATATAACTATGTTTTGTTTCAATGTGAGTTTCTTATTATTTATATCATTATAATTATTGTCTAAAATCTAAGAATATGTCTTTTATTATTTCTAAAGAATTCTCTACCTTCATATCTTTGTACCACTTCCTTATTTTCTGTCTGATATTCCAATTAGATATGTTAGAACTACCTGAGGGTGGGGAAGAACTTCTCTCTCTATCATATTTCTTAGCTTTTCCTTAGCATTTATTACCTTTCTCTGTCTTCCTAAGCTCTGCTCCATGTAATAGGTTCATAACTATTTCTAGTTCAAGAATTTCCCTTCCAGTACTAAATGTTTTAACATGTAACAGATTAATTGGTTTCTTAAATTCAATTAGTATTGGCAAGATGGTGGAGGAGTAGGAGACCTAAATATCATCAGGTTCCAGGAGTTCAGCTAAATAGTTATCAAACCATTCTGAACACCTACAAACTAAACAGGAGATCAAAGAGAAGAGCAGCAATTCCAGGAAAAGAAAGGCACCCACTTTCTGGAAGGTAGGACATGCAGAGAAGTGAATTGGAGGCAATAAATGGGAAGACAGACCATGGGGGGAGGGGGGAGCTCCTGGCAAGTGGTAGAACAGCAGAGCACACAATCAGCATCAGGGAAACACAGGTCAAAACTAGAGTAAGATAAGACCTCACATCAGTCAGAATGGCTAAAATTAACAAGTCAGGAAATGACAGATGTTGGTGAGGATGCAGAGAAAGGGGAACTCTCCTACACTGTTGGTGGGAATGCAAGTTGGTACAGCCACTCTGGAAAACAGTATGGAGGTTCCTCAAAAAGTTGAAAATGAGTTACCCTATGACCCAGCAATTGCACAACTGGGTATTTACCCTAAAGATACAAATGTAGTCATCTGAAGGGTCATGTGCCCCAAATGTTTATAGCAATGTCTACAATAGCTAAACTATGGAAAGAGGCTAGATGTCCATCAACAGAGGAATGAATAAAGAAGAATTGGTATATATATATTCAATGCGATACTATGCAACCATCAAAAAAAACCAAAATCTTGCCATTTGCAATGACATGGATGGAACTAGAGGGTATTATGCTAAGCGAAATAAGTCAATCAGAGAAAGACAATTATCATATGATCTCTCCGATATGAGGAATTTGAGAGGCAGGGCAGGAGGCAGTAGGCTGTAGGAGGGTAGGGAGAAAAAAATGAAACAAGATGGGGCTAGGGAGGGAGACAAACCATAAGAGACTCTTAATCTCAGGAAACAAACTGAGGGTTGCTGGGGTAGTGGGAGTTGGGGGGAGGGATAGAGTGGCTGGGTTATGGACATTGGGGAGGGTATGTGCTATGGTGAGTGCTGTGAATTGTGTAAGACTGATGATTCACAGACCTGTATCCCGGGTACAAATAATACATTATATGTTAATAAAAAAGAATTCAATTAGTATTTTTTAAAAGATTTTATTTATTTGTTTGACAGAGAGAATGAGATCACAAGTAGGAAGAAAGGCAGGCAGAGCGAGGGGGGAAGCAGGCTCCGCACTGAGCAGAGAGCCCGATGCGGGGCTCGATCCCAAGACCCTGAGACCATGACCTGAGCCAAAGGCAGAGGCTTAACCACTGAGCCACCCAGGCGCCCCTAATTAGTATTTTTTCTACTTCTTAAAATTCCATTTTGTTTTTTTCTCAATATGTTTGATCTTTGTTTTTTTGATGGACTCTTCCTATTATATTTATAATTCCTTTTTATTTCTATAGATTTTTATGTACACTTTATACATTTCATCTGATTTTAATAACTGTTACCTGTGAGTTTATTTTACTGTACTTTTATTTTATTACAAAGGTACCTTGTACTACCTATTTATTGTCACATTTATCTTTCCCTGCTTTCTCCACTATACCCCTGACAAACACTAATCTGTTTTCTATCTTTATAATTACACCATTTTGAGAACATCATATAAATTTAATCATGCAGTAAATAAAAGTTTTTTTTTATTTTTTCTCACTATTATGCTTCAGGCATGTTGTGTGTCTATCAACAGTTTCATCGTTTTTATCACTGAGTAGTATTTTATGGTATGGATATTCTGTAGTTTGTGTAAGCATTCATCTGTTTAAAGATATCTGGACTCTTTTCTGTTTGGCGTCATAATGCTGCTATGAAATATCATGTACAGATCTTTGTGCAGAAATAAGTATTCACATTTTTCTTCAGTAAATGCCCAAGAGTATAATTTCTGGGTCATAATCAATGTGTGTGTGTGTGTGTGTGTGTGTGTGTGTGTGTGTGTGTTTTAAAGAAACTTCCAAATTATTTTCCACAATGATTATACCATTTTACATTCCTAACAGTAATAATAGGACATGTCCGTTTTCTCTACATCCTTACTAGCATTTGATACTATCATTTTATTTATATTGCTTGTTTTATTTATTTATGTATTTATGCACTTATTTGACAGAGAGATCACAAGTAGGCAGAGAGGCAGGCAGAGAGAGCGGGGGAAGCAGGCTCCCCACTGAGCAGGGAGCCCAATGTGGGGCTTGATCCCAGGACCCCGAGACCATGACCCGAACCAAAGGCAGAGGCTTTAATCCACTGAGCCACCCAGGTGCCCCCATATTGCTTGTTTTAATAGAAACGTATCTCATATCTCATCATAGTCTTTATTTCAATTTCCCTAATTGGTCGTGATGTTGGACATCTTTTCACATGATCGCCATTTACATCCTGGTTCTCATGTGAAATATTACTTCATATCCTTTGTACATTTTCTAATTGGATGGTTTGAGGTTTTTTTTTTAGTAACTGAATTTTAAGAATTGTTTGTATATTCTACATATTTGTTTTTTGGCAGGTATGTGGGTTGTAAAGATTTTATTCCATATTTAGCTCATTTTATTTTTAATTTTTTTAATCAAGGTCTTTCAAAGACCAAAAGTTTTTAATTGCTATTTTATTCATGCATTATATTTTTCTCTCTGATTTTGATTTCTGTTTTCTTCTTACTGTTTTCCTATAGGTTTCCTGAACATTTTTTAAATTGTAATTTGATTTATCTTTAATATCTTTTAGTGTATCTTTTTGTATAACTTTTTTTAGTGGTTGCTGTAAGTATTCCATTACATATAAATAACAGTAAATTTTATATGTGTCAACATTTTCCAGTTGGGTTAAAGTGTGAAAACCTTAACTCTTTCATACTCCTTTGCCTTCCTCTATTTATCTACACACATTGGTAACCACAATAGACAGTGTTATAATTTCTGCTTTCACCATCTAATATAATTAAGAAAACTCAAGAAGCAATGTATGTTGTGTTTACCTATAATTTTATTCTTTTCTTTCTTTCTGATTTTTAAAATTTTCTTCTTTTATCATTTCTTTGATATTTAAAGAACATCTTTAGGTACTTTTTATTTTATTTGTTATTTTTTTGAAGATTTTATTTATTTATTTAACAGAGAAAGAGACAGTGAGAGAGGGAACACATGCAAGAGCAGTGGGAGAGGGGGAAGCAGGCTTCCCACTGAGCAGGGAGCTCAATGCAAGGCCATGGACTGAACCAAAGGAAGATGCTTAACAACTGAGACACCCAAGCACCCCGTAGTCACTTTTTTAGAGTAGGTCTACTGGTGACAAATTCATTTACTTTCCTTTATCTGAGAATGTCTTGGTTTCCCCTTCATTTCTGAATGATATTTTCATTCAACATAGAATTCTATGTTGACAGCTCTTTTCTTTTAGTACTTGAAAACTATTGTGTCACTTTGTTCTGACCTCTATGATTTCTGATGTCCAATTCACCATCATCCGAATTGTTTTTCCCTCATAGGCAATGCTTTGTTTCTTTCTGGCTGCTTTCAAGAATTTGTATTTGTCGGGGCGCCTGGGTGGCTCAGTGGGTTGAGGCCTCTGCTTTTGGCTCAGGTCATGATCTCAGGGTCCTGGGATCAAGGGCCCCACATTGGGCTCCGGTTCTCTGCTCGGTAGGAAGCCTGCTTCCCTCTCTCTCTGCCTGCATCTCTGCCTGCTTGTGATCTCTCTCTCTCTCTGTCAAATAAATAAATAAAATCTTAAAAAAAAATTTGTATTTGTCTTCAGTTTTCAAAAGTTTCATTATGATGTGTCATGATATGGATTGTTTTGGGTTTATTATAGTTTGAATTCATTCACCTTCTCAAATCTGTAGATACATGCTTGGTATTGTCATTTTTTGAATTTTGTTTTGTGTGTCAAATTTAGGAAGTTTTCAGCCATTACTTACATGAATAATTTTTAAATGTCATCTTCTTTTCCTCTCCTTATTGAACTCAAATGACACAAAAATTTGATATTTTATAGTAGTTCACAGGTTCCTGAGGCTATTCATTTTTTTTTCCAATCTCTTTTCTTTCTGTTGTTCAGATTAGGCTATTTCTACTGATCTATCAAGTTAAAGAATTTATTTTTCTGACTTTTGCTTTTGACCAATCGAGTTTTATTTTCATTGTTGTATTTTTTTTAGTTCTATAATTTTCATCTGATCCTTTGTAATATTTTCTATACATTTTTATGAAACTATTTTTCAAGTTTGTATCCACTATTGTATCAAGTATGTTTTTAATACTACTTGAATCATTGTTATGTTGGCTGCCTTAAATCCTAGTGAGATAATTTAACACCTGTGTTATTTCAGGGTTTGCTTATGTTGTCTTTTTTCACTCTGCTTTAGAGTTCTGGATTATCAGTATAATGAGTGATTGTAAACTGTAACTGGACATTCTGGGTTTTATATTGTTATACTCTGGATCTTATTTAAATCTTGTGCTTTACTGAGTCTTCTCTGACACTGCTATGCTGGGTGAAGGGGGGGGCACCATCTCAGTATTTCTATACTGAGATTTAAGTCTAAGTTCTCCTTCTGCGAACAAGGTGATGGAAAAGTAAAGGGTGTGAGGTGCTCTTTTTTACTTTGGGACAGAGATAAAGTGAGAGGTCAGGCTCTCCATTAGGTCTCAGTGATACCAGTCTGACTGGGATGGGTAGAGACAAGTCATTATTGCTTCCCACATGGTTTCCACTGGCACTATAGAGTGGTAACCTTATTAATAATGAGGGATGAGTACTCTCTAGTAGTACTTCTCTGAACCCATTCTAGCAGGGAGGGGAAGAAGTGTCTTACTACTCCTTAGTGAGGCTAGAAATCCAGACTCCCCATATGGTCTTCACTGATGGGGTAAAGGAGAGGCACTGCAAAGGGGGTCTTGTTTTTGCCATGTGGGGGTGAAGCACCAGACATCCCACTTAGCTTACCCTGAGGCCACAACAATGGGATCTCCTTATCTCCTAGCAAGGGTGGGTACCTAGTTTCCTCAATCAGCATTTGTTGGTGGGAATGAAGATGAAGCTGTAGATTTTTCCTCATGTTTCTGGCTGAAGTAGGTTATTTATTACCTAAAATTTTTCTGTCTAAAACTTTCTGTTTTTCTAGGCTGCCCATTCCTAGTATTTGGCTAGAGAGAATAGATTTTCCTGGGACTTTTTTGTCTGCCTATTTCTATTTCCAGGTTGCTGACTTCTCTATTATTCAATCTGGGGTATATACGGCAGGAATAAAGACTGGATAATTTGCCACTGTGTCATTTCTTGACTCCCCAGGGACCTTACCAGTCTGCCTTATTTTTACATTCTACCTTCGTATGTGTTATTTACTGACTTATACATTTATTCAAATACTACTATATATCTATATACATATGTGTGTTACTTACATATGCATGTGTTATTTATATATATGTGTGTGGTATGTGTATTATTTATTTATACACACATTTTTACATCCATATATATTTTTACATGCATACTTATATACACATATATGTGAATACATATGAATGAGTATGTGTGTGTGTGTGTTAGTTTTAACTAACTTATCAAGAGGAATAGGGAAGAGTCCATCTATTCCATATTTCCAGAAGCAAATCTGTCAGTTTTAAATAGTCAGCATACAGGAGTCACAGAACTGAACTGGACTCCTGGGCTCTATTTTGAGTTTTGATTATGACTCAATAACCTTGGGAAAGTCATTTAACCTTCTACGACCAAGTTTTGTTGGTATAAAAAGGAAACAATAACACTTAACTCTCATGGGTGTTTTATGCAGTAATTTATATTTGAAGTCATTCTGAGGGTCTTTACACACACACAGCACAAACTGCTATTTGAACTATAACACCAAAGTCAACACGCAACACAAAGAATCCAGTCTTGAATCACATAGTCATTATCCAAAAGGCTGTGAGTTCTTTTTCTAAGATGATCTTTCCAAAGGAAAAATAGCATTACTTTCTAAGATTATTAAGTCAACCATATTGCAATCAGGAGCAAATGAATCTATGATAAATTCAATAAAATCAAGCACATAAATAGCCTTTTCTGCTTTATCTTGATATTTAAAGTTTTAGTTTTTGTTAGCACAATTCCTAAATTGCAAGCATTTTCCTAAACACTTAGAAAACATATTCTAAAAATATTTTCCTATTGTGTTTTAAAAATAAAACCATTATTAATCATATATTTATGAAAAATGTACCATCTGTTAGATAAAATGCAAAAAGTGGGATACAGAGATAAGTGTCTTACACTTGGCAAGCAATAGAATGGGGAAAGAGCTGATAAATAAATATTACAATTTGAACTCCATTTAAAAAACACACAACAAATTCCCTTCTGACATCTAAAGTTGAGTGTAATATATGTTTAAATGTTTAAAACATTGCTGGGCTTACTCTTATAATTGCATGTCTAATATAAAGGAAAAATTTTTTTTTTCTAAACAACTAATGGGCATCCCCATAATATCTATTTCCTTAATTGGCAAAATCAAATGTTTCACATTAGTTCTCTCAAGTCAGGGGATGCCCCTAAATCTACTCATTCATAAGTACAAGAGCTAATGTTTAGTTTCCAGATTAGCAGAGAGACTTTCCCCTCCCAATTTTGTCAGAACTTTTAATCACATTTAAACCCTATGCCTGAAAACTTTCTTATCCCAGTAAAAGCTATCTTTCATTCAATCGGACCCTCAACTGACCTTTTTAAGGAAATACTTTTTAGTTAAGCTGTTCTTTTCTATGTTTTTTTTTCTGTTTTTTTTTTCTCTAAAATGAAAAGAGGGCATAATGTTGAATCTCTTTTTAGTAACAGGCAAACTCACTATAGAAAGAAGATTCAATTAGGCCAAGAAGCCAGCAGAGTGAAACACTCTACCAAGACGGTAGAGCTGGTAAAAAGACATGCAAAGAACTGAGAATATTTCTTGTGTTTGTCACTGGAGCTTGTGTATGAGATAAAAGGTCACAAAAAGTAAGATGGTAAATACTGTTGGGAGGACCACAGTGGCAGATGTCATATATTATGAGGGTTTTATATTAATGATCACACTTATTTCCCACAAAGTCTCTGGAAAGTACGGATAATTGTCCCCATCTTACAAATGAAAAATATTCTGCTCAGAGAAAATAACACACTAAGATCCCATCAGCATAGGGTGACGGGTTCTAGACCTGCACCCAGCTTCATCTGACTTCACAGTCCATGTGTTTATAGATTACTACATCAAGCACTGAAGCTACTATTCTGGATTCTCTTCCCTTCTCATCCAAAGAATTAAGGTAGTTATTTTCTAGGGATTTAGATCTTCGCTTCATAGTTTCAAATTTAGGTTACACTGATTGGTTTTAATAAACGTCTTCACCAATAGTTATCCTGTGTTAGAGATTATGAATAGTGCAATCAATAAAATGCTTATTCTCTTGTGAAGCCTGCAACTGAGCCACCCTGACACATCCTAACACATACACAATAGTACTAATGTGGACCAGTGCAAATTACAGGAATAGCTGAGTCTGAAATGTTTATGCAACACTATTTTTTTTCATAAAAACACAATGTCATAGATATAATACATAAGAAAAAATATAAAAACTTAGCTTGGCCAGTTTGATTTTAAAAGATAAAACCCAGGGGCGCCTGGGTGGCTCAGTGGGTTAAAGCCTCTGCCTTCGGCTCAGGACATGATCTCAGGGTTCTGGGATCGAGCCCCACATCGGGCTCTCTGCTCAGCAGGAAGCCTGATTCCCCCTCTCTCTCTGCCTGCTTCTCTGCCTACTTGTGATCTCTCTCCTCACTGTCAAATAGATAAATAAAATCTTTAGGAAAAAAAGATAAAAAACAAGATCACAAACTTTCGGTTAATTTTCAGAAGATTATATTCCAATTTAGAAATTAGTTCATTGTGCAAAAGTTTCTATATTACCCCAATTAGCTTAAAAAGGAAATTAGTTTATGGATATACATAATAATCATATAGGAACAATTTGCCTCCATATAGTAAATTTTATGAAATTTTATGTGTTCTTTAGAAACACATTACTTCAACCATTCACTATTTCTCAATAATAATATAGGGAATTCATTCATTAAGCATAAAACTCTGATCTTGTTGAAAAGGAAGATTCTTCTAACCTCTAAGCAGTAGTATGCATCGCATTTTAGGGATTTCCATTTAGTGAAATGAATTCTGAACAAATAATCCTAAAATGTGCATTGAACCAGAAAAGACCCCGAATTGCTAAGGAAATGTTGAAAAAGAAAAAACAAAGCTGGGGGCATCACATTGCCTGATTTCAAGTTTTACTACAAAGCTGTGATCCCCAAGACAGCATGGTACTGGCACAAAAACAGAAACATAGACCAGTGGAACAGAGTAGAAAACCCAGATATGGACCCACAACTCTATGGTCAAATAAACTTCGACAAAGCAGGAAAAAAATATCCAGTGGAAAAAAAGACAGTCTCTTTAATAAATGGTGCTGGGAAAATTGGATAGCTATGTATAGAAGAACGAAACTTGACCATTCTCTTACACCATACACAAAGATAAACTCGAAATGGATAAAAGACCTCAACGTGAGGCAGGAATCTATCAAAATCCTAGAGGAGAACATAGGCAGTAACCTCTTGGACATAGGCACAGCAACTTCTTCCAAGACATGTCTCCAAAGACAAAGGAAACAAAAGTGAAAATGACCTTTCAGGACTTTATCAAAATAAAAAGATTCTGCACAGCAAAGGAAACAGTCAACAAAACAAAGAGACAACCCACAGAATGGGAGAAAATATTTGCAAATGACATACTGCTTTAAAAAAAAATGTAGCTAAACATATGAGTTGAAACATTGTATTAGAAACAGAATTAAATTCTTAACTTCAAAATGTAACTTTCCTCCTTCCATGGATGTTTGTAACTACATCTTATTTTTCTGGCTACTGAAAACTGTAACTGTAAAGATAAACAGACCAATATTCAAAGATAGCATGGATAAAGTGCCTCATTTAAAGCCAGAGGCTCATCTTGGTGCTTTCAGTCGTCAGATTTAAAACCTTGGATGTGGCTCTTTGTATCTCTGGATCTTAAATCCTTTATTTCATAATGGAAGTGTTCAAATAAATTATTGGTAAGATCACTTCAAAGTCTGAAACAAGATTCCATTTCATTTTGGGGGAAGACTTCAGTTCTTTATCACTGGCATACATTACCCCACAACTTGGCATGCTATCTCAAGGAAAATCTTAGAAAAAGAAACATGATATTATTGCACAAATTATGTTTTCCAAGAATCTAACTCAAGCATATGCTCCCTAGAGTTTCACTAAGCCAGATTGGCCTGACAAGAACTGGACATTCTGAGAATTCAGAACTTGATGTTGAGTGATTATCCACTTATCAGAAATATTGATGATACTTAGAATGTACATCTACCTAAATTTTGTGTATATTTTGGAATGCAATTTAAGATTCAGTTTTGGGGGGCGCCTGGATGGCTCAGTGGGTTAAAGCCTCTGCCTTCGGCTCAGGTCATGATCTCAGGGTTCTGGGATCAAGCCCCACGTCAGGCTCTTCTGTTCAGTAGGGACCTTGCTTCCCCCCTCTCTCTGCCTGCCTTTCTGCCTACTTGTGATCTCTCTCTGTCAAATAAATAAAAAATCTACAAAAAAAAAAAAAAGCTTCAGTTTTGGTTTTGTGATTAGCTCTAGTTTTATCTTTAAGCTATTTATCTTTAAGCTATTTAAGCTATCTTTAAGCTTTTTGATTGGTCCAATCATAGTCTTTGGTAAGTGAGGAGGTTATTAAATAACTGCAAGTAGATATTATTATTACATCAACTTTATTTGGCAAGGCAGTCTACCAGAAAGATTTTGAAACCTAAGGAAAAACCAAAAAAGGGGCAAATGCAGGAAAAATTAAGCCAGGTAAAATGGTAAGACTACAAGAATCATTTTATCCACTTTTATTTTGCTTTAATCTGGTCTCCATTATTGGTGTAAATATACTTCCTCTTAAAGAGAAATTCATTTGTTATAGCTCAGATATGTAAATTGGATGCAATCTCTTTAGTACTGATAATACATGTTTCATTAGCACTTTATAGTTTAGAAAGGCCTTTCTTATTCATTACTTAATTTTATATCTTCTGTGACTTTTTTTTTTTCCAGAAGGGATATATTACACCCCATTTTAGTGATTTGGAAAATTGAGGCCAAGCAGATTTAGATGAGTAATCATCATGGAGCTGTCACTTGACAATGGAACCCAATTTTTAAATTTCTTTTTGTCCCTAAATCCAATTCTTTTATTTCTTTTTGTCTCTAAATCTAAGTTGAAGAAATATCATTAGTTCTTGATAAAGTACTTTTTTCCTTTTTAAAATTCTCTACTTATTTTAAAATACTTTGTCTAACAACCTCTCAGATTTCAGAGTTCCAGCAATCACTACTTGACTTTGGTATGAATTACTAATAAAAACATCAATGAGCCCCTGAATCAGCACACAAATGAACTGCGGCTATTTGGCCTATGCTCCCACCATCTGCAGAGAGTATAATCATCACTACCATAAACAGCAGCATGTATAATTTATGACATGGCAATGACACCACACAAAGCTCTGTAAACTTTCCATAATTTATTTGTACTAATAAATTTGTAGATTTTATGATCTATGGTGTGCTTTTACTTTATTTATTTTTAAAGATTTTATTTATTTATTTGACAGAAAGAAAGAGATCACAAGTAGGCAGAGAGGCAGGCAGAGAGAGAGGGGGAAGCAGGCTCCCTGAGGGGCTCTATCCCGGGACCCTGAGATCATGACCTGAGCCTAAAGCAGAGGCTTAACCCACTGAGCCACCCAGGCTCCCCTACACTGTGCTTTTAAATACAGTACAATGATTCCATTTTAACTTCATAATAAACTTAAAAGTGAGAAAGGAAGGTGTTTTTGTCACCATTTTATATTGAGGAAAATGAAGCCACATAAATGATGTGGCATCCCCAGAACATGGATTTGGAAATATAAATTTAGTATTGTTCAAATTTGTTTTGGCTTACCTCGACACAAAACCAAATTATCCTACTTGTTGTCTTTTGACAGAACATTAGTACTGACAATAAGCCATTATTTAAAACCGTAAAACATTAAAATGGGAGGAAAAGTGAGGAATGAGTCAGACAAATAGATAATTTATTTAGAAGTGATAATTTAATAAATATTTTTGTTAATGTGAATGTGAAATATAAAATAAAAACTGTAAACAATTTACTGCCTTAACTTTTTACTATGAAAATACTGCCTATAATTGATCATTTAAATTGAACAGATGAAACTATAAAAAAGAAATAACTTCTAATTTTATCACTTTAATATTAGAACCCATTCAAAGTTTTGAAAGACAATTTTGATGCTCTACATGTCATCAAAAGGAGCCATTTGATAGAAACTGACTTGTGTTACATGAAATATTCACGCATGATTCTGGACCCTTCTTTCTTAAGAAACCTTTCCATAAAAGTCTTCTTCAGAAGCCAGCATCTACCTCTGTATGAAACTTTTATCTAGAGAGTTAAAATTTTATGAGGTTTAAGATTATAAAATATTAAAATGAAGGTTGAAGTTCTGATATGTTCACTCAAAAAAAGTGAGCTGAGGCTTTTCTTTTTTCTTTTTTTAAATTCTACTCTTTTTTCTATGAAGAGCATAAGAACTGAAAATACAGTGCACTTCAGAAATTCCCTAAAGGACAGTGTTGACTGATTTCCCTTTTCATGTATCATACCGGGGGTTCCAAGACTCAGATAAAATAAATATTAATCTGGCCAGTTACTACGTAGATTTGAATTACTATTTTTTTATATCTAGGTTTAATTATGGTGATGCAAGCACCACTTCTCTAGCCTATGAAACAATGTAAAAAATATTTTTAATCATGGTAAAAGATAAATTTTTAACTTGATAGTTGTTAATTATCAAGCCCTAAATATAACATTTTTATGAGAGGAATTTCGCAATAATCTTCAAGATATTATCATCAATATCTATGTGGCATTTTACTATTTTGAAAGTTTTTACATGCACCAACAAATTTTGTGGTAATAATTATCACCTTTAAAAAATTGAACATCATCTCTTTTGTAACAAATAATCCTAAAATTTATATGGAACCAGAAAAGACCATAAACAACCAGAAGAATGTTGAAAAAGAAAACCAAAATCGGCGGCATCACAATTCCAGACTTCAAGCTCTATTACAAAATTGCAATCATCAAGACAGTGTAGTATTGGCACAAAAATAGACACATAGATGAATGGAACAGAATAGAGAGCCCAGAAATGGACCCCCAACTCTATGGTCAACTAATCTTCGACAAGGCAGGAAAGAATATCCAATGGAAAAAAGACAGTCTCTTCAACAAATGGTGTTGGGAAAACTGGACAGCCATATACAGAAGAATGAAACTGGACTATCTCCTTACACCACACACAAAAATAGACTCAAAATGGATCAAAGACCTCATTGTGAGACAGGATGTCAGCAAAATCCTTGAGGAAAACACAGGCAGCAACCTCTTCAACCTCAGCCATAGCAACTTCTTCCTAGAAACATCATCAAAGTCAAGGGAAGCAAGGGCAAAAATGAACTATTGGGACTTCATCAAGATTAAAATCTTTTGCACAGCAAAGGAAACAGTCAACAAAACCAAAAGACAACTGACAGAATGGGAGAAGATATTCGCAAATGACATATCAGATAAATGGCTAGTATCCAAAATCTATAAAGAACTTCTCAAACTCAACACCCAAAGAACAAATAATCCAATCAAGAAATGGGCAAAAGATATGAACAGACATTTCTGCAAAGAGGACATCCAAATGGCCAATAGACACATGAAAAAGTGCTCAACATCACTTGGCATCAGAGAAATACAAATCAAAACCACAGTGAGATACCACCTCTCACCAGTCAGAATGGCTAAAATTAGCAAGTCAGGAAATGACAGATGTTGGCGAGGATGCGGAGAAAGGGGAACCCTCCTACACTGTTGGTGGGAATGCAAGCTGGTATAGCTACTCTGGAAAACAGTATGGAGTTTCCTCAAAAAGTTGAAAATAGAGCTACCCTACGACCCAGCAATTGCACTACGGGGTATTTACCCTAACGATACAAATGTAGTGATCCGAAAGGTCACATGCACCCAAATACTTATAGCAGTAATGTCTGCAATAGCCAAACTATGGAAAGAATCTAGATGTCCATCAACAGATGAATGTATAAAGAAGAAGTGCTATATATATATACAATGGAATACTATGCAGTCGTCAAGAGAAAAGAAATCTTGCCATTTGCAAAGACATGGATGGAACTAGAGGGTATAAACAATTATCGCATGATCTCTCTAATATGAAGAATTTGAGAGGCAGGGTGGGGGGTCACGGGGGGGTGGGGGAGAGAAATGAAACAAGATGGGATGGGGAAGTAGACAAACCATAAGAGACTCCTAAACTCACAAAACAAACTAAGGGTGGCTGGGAGGTAGGGGGGTAGGGTTATGAACATTGGGGAGTAAATGCTGTGAAATGTGTAAGCCTGATGATTCACAGACATGTACCCTGGGGCAAATAATACAGAATATGTTAATTAAAAAAAATTGAACATCAGTGTTTTCCATAGCTAGCTGCAGCAGATAAGTTAAGTCACTGTCTGATGTCATACTTTTAAAAGAATTTTAAGTAGAAATCAATACTGGAGAATATGAAGAGATCAGTCACATTCCCAAGCCAAGTTTAGTTGGAAGATAACATATGTCACTGGGAAAGACATTAGATATGTTTAGATCACAGATTTCTACAAAAATAGATACAAGGAATGGGGAGTGAGGGTCTTCTATAAAATCATCATTAATAAACTTAAGAAAATGGAAATAAAAATTATTTTTTTCCATTTTTGGTTTTACAGAGTTCTTTTGATTTGTCAAATTCTATTAAGCTATACTCTTATAGATTAACTTTTATTCTTACATGTGACAAATATTTCCAATATTTCAGATGCCTAGATTTTATATTCTTTATTATTGTTCTCTACTTTCTTAGCAGCTATATAGGGCATTGACTTTGAATTCAGTTGATACTGGAATCCAAATTTCCAGTAACTAGCAAAAATTCTGATGCACCTAAAATGTATTTGCTCAATCAGCAGTCGAATTCAAAGTTAATAAAACCTTAATAAAATAAGTTATTCCTCTTTTTTAATGTAGTATATTTGGTGTCACTATTATAAAGTTATAATTTGCCTTTAACTATGGAACATAAAGGCAAAAATCAATACTCTTATCTATGAGAACTTGAGAGAAAGAAGGTATGATCCTGAAGAACATTAAGTTATTTCTCACACTTCTTCAGTATTTCTGAGGAGTGTTTTTGAGTAGCTGTATTCTAAAAGAAGAGACCTCTTTTGTGATAGTAGCTAAACTGTAAGGAAAAAAAAAAAAACCTTAGTATCTATATCTTTAATCTTCCAGAGTTAGAAGGCACTATCAAACTGAGGCTTTCCCATATTTGAAGCTAGTACTTAAAATTTGAATAATAAATTTTTTTAAAGTGGTAAAGGTCTTAGACACATCATAACACAATTTAATATTATTCTTTTTTTAAAAAGATTTTATTTATTTATTTGACAGAGAGAGACACAGTGAGAGAAGGTACACAAGCAGGAGGAGGGAGAGAGGGAGAAGCAGGCTCCCCGCGGAGCAGGGAGCCCGATGCAGGGCTCGATCCCAGTACCCTGGGATCATGACACAAGCCAAAGGCAGACGCCTAACAATTGAGCCACCCAGGTGCCCCTAATATTAGTTATTGTGCAGTGTATTTTGAGTGCCAATATTTAGTAATTTTATGTACTAAAATTGATTTATTATTTATTAAAAACTTAACAACTGTTCTTTTTAATTTACATTTAAAAATGAGAACAAAATCTAACTTGGATTTTTGTTTGTTTCCTCTGAAACAGGCTCTCCTCCTTTCTTTCCCATATATATTAAATTCAGTGCAAAATCATGGGTGGGGGCCGAAGGAGGAATCCATCAAGTGCTAAGTGCTGTTCTTGAATATGGAGAAATAAAAATACAAATTACACGTGTTACTTGATCTGCATGAAAATAGGCTGGAGTTGGCAAAACAAATAAGTACCCAATTATCAGAAACATTTATATAAGGCAAAAATGATTATCACAATAAATACACTAAATTAACTGTTATGAGCAGGCAAAGAAATTGACTATTAACTTTGAGGAGAAGACAGAAAATTTATATGTAAATGGTGAAATCTGGCTGTACTCTTGAAGAAAAATATAGCATTTCAAAAATGTATGATATGAAATCAAAAGTTTAAAGAGTATTGCAGGTTCTATGAATAAAACATAGAAAGATATTTAACTACAAGACTTTTCCAGAAAGTGTAACACAGAATGGCAGAGCCTTAAATATCCAGTGGGTAATGTAAGATGTGAAAGATAGATGAGTGCAGTGTTTGGAGAGCATTCTATACAGCATCAAGCATCAAGAATTTTATTCTTTATGGTATAAACCATGGGAGATACTGAGACCTTTGTGAAAAGTGAAAACAAGATATATATATTACTTTTTTAACAAGATACATTTTTAAAGATAAATTTAATTCAAAGGATTTTGTCAAGGGTATACTTTAGCAGGGAAATGGGTTAAATACAGGAAATTTATTATGATACAATTGTGAAAGTCTACTTAAAACAAAAGCAAAGGAGAAAAGGAAAAAAGAGTGGAGACATATTTGAGAGATAAAAGGGATTGAGGACTTACTTAGTATGGGAGACAAAAGAAGGGAATTGAATAAAGATGCTTTCGAGGTTTCTATTCTGAAATACAGGATAGCTGGTGAAATGAAGAGGTTCTGAAAAGGATCAGATGGGAAAGAGCTTTCACGGATATTTATTTACTCTGTGCCGCAAGCTGTGTTAGGTACTCTACACTCATTGTCCCATTTGCTTTCCCTGAGAATGTAATGAAACAGACATTACCATCTTCATTTTTCAATGAAGAATAAGCATGTCAGGAAAAGCCAATTATGTATCATGGCATAATTTTAACTAGTAAAAGTATAATTTTACAAATTAATTAAACCCATGTTTGTTTTGAAGTTTAATTTGATATAAGTGTATATTAAGTACTATTTTGTGTCTGGATTTTTCTTAAAGTTATGTCTGTTAGATTCACTATGTTGCATGTAGCAGTCAGTCAATTCTTATTGCTTTAAAATAGTCCAGTGCATGATGATGCCACACTTTACTATCCGTTCTATTACTTTTGTTTGTTTTTTGGAGAGAGAGAACTCATGCCTATGTACGAGCAGGGGTGAGAAGGGGCAGAGGGAGGAGAGAGACTCTTACCTCAGCAAGGAGCCAGATGTGGGGCTCACCTCATGACCCTGAGATCATGACCTGAGCCAAAATCAAGAGTCGTATGCTTAACCAACTGAGCTACTTTCCATTACATTAAGAATGGATATGAGGTTGTTTCCAGTTTGAGTCACTACAAATAATGTTGTTATGAACTTCTTTCACGTATGTTTGAGTTCACATATGTGATTATATTGAGGGTGTGCATCTTTTCAAGTGGAATTGGTGGTCCATCAAGTATGTGTGCACTCATCTTTAGTACACACTGCCAAACGGTCTTCATACTTGTAGACAAATTTACACTCACACCAGTGGTTGTATTGCATCTTGAAAATACTGGATATTAAATATTCCCTTATTTTTAAAAAGTCTAGCCATACTGATGGGTACTTAGTTTTATTTCACCATGTTTTGATTTGTATTGTGTTGATAGCCATTTGGATGTCTTCTTTTGAAAAGTGGCCTGTTTAAGTTTGCTATTTTCAAAAATTTGGTTCTTTGTATCAACCTTGTCTGTAGAAGTCCTATATATATTCTAGATAACATTTTTGGAACTATGTATCATGAATATCTACTCTGTGGCTTGCCTTTTCACTCTTGTAATGGCGTGCTCTGGTGAACAGTTTTGAATTCCAATAAAGCCCAATTTATTAATCTTTCTCCTTTGTGAAACTTCGAGAAATCTTTGCTTGTCACAATATATGAAGGTATTTTTTCATATTTTGTCTACATGTTTTATTATTCTATTCTTTATATTTTGTTTATATTAAATCTATTATTGGTTTTTTATATAGTGTGAAAGATATCAAAATGTTAGACTTTTTTTTCAGATACACAACTGACCCAGAACTATTTATTAAAAATACCATATTTCTCCACTGCATTGCAATGATGACTTTGTCACATACCAGGTATATATGTGGTTGTTTCAGTTTCAATTAATTATCCATCTATCCTAGCACCAATAACACAATATTTTATTTCCTTTAGCTTTATAATAAGTTTTGATATTTTGTAGAGTAACTCTTTAAGATTGTTTAAACTTCTAAGAAAAAAAGATGAAAGGAAAGAAAGAAAAAAAAAGATTGTTTAAACTTCTTTTGATCCTTAAACATTTCTTAAAATTATAGTCAACCTTAACTACTTCCATCAAAAAGAGATGGAATTCTAATTGGGATACAATTTAATCTGTATATAATTTGGGAAGAACTGGTATCTTTACATTGTTGACTCTTTCCCAGTCGTGAATATGCTAAATCTGTCTACTCATTTAGTTTAAGAAACTTTATCCTAGTAACGTTCACAGTTTTCATTGTAGAATTTTTGTATATGTTTCATTAGACTCATTACCTGTAATGTGATTAAATTTTTAAAGTTCTTGTAAAAATCATCTACATATTTGGTTCTGACAGCTTATTCTAATATAGAGGTGTTAAAGTAACTTTATATAGTGATCTTACACAGCAATCTCACCAAAGTCATTCAAAAATTTATCTGCAGATTAAGTTTTTTAGGGAGGGAAGTTGTTTGGTTTGCGTCATTTGATTCTGATTTTTTTGGCATGCCTGATTCTTTTTATTTGAGACCAGATATTGTATATGAAATATTACAGAGATTCCTGATATTATCTTCCTCTGAGGTAATTAAATTTCTTTTGGTAAAATGACAAAGTATGGACAGATCATCTTTTGATAGGTGAGGAAAGTCAAATTCTAGTTTGCAGCTACCCCTGGGATACAGCCCACTCGGGGGTCACAGCAAGACACCTGGAGGGTTTAAATCCCTTCTCTTTGGCAGGCCTGAATTCCATTTTTGTCTGAGACAAAATAGTTACATGAGAATCTTCTGTTTTTGTTTAGATTTTAGCTCTAGTAGCCATTTACTTCTTGGTTTATTGGCATCCCTTCCAAAACTTCAGCATCGTATTAATCAGCAACTGCCTTAAGAGGACAAGATGTGGGCAGAATATCAGGCTCACTCCCCTTTGTTTCCCTTCATTTAAGGGCTTTGACCCTCAAGTCTTTGACTTGGTAGCCCAAAATCTTTTTTCTTACTGCATAGTGAGGCTGCAACAACCTCCAATTCATGGCTTTTTGCATAGCATCCAATACATGCCCTGTGCTTTGGCAAAGGATTTGAGGATAAAATGTAGCTGCAAACGTAGGGCTCATCTCCGTTCCCTTCCCTATACTTCAGGATCTTGCATCCCCAAAACCTTGGTGTCTTGGTTTCTGGTTTTGTTTGTGTGCTTGTTTATTTTTAAAACACATTTTTTCATCCTCAGCTGGAGGTGTGTCTGATTCCAGCTTCTGTGACACAGTGGCACAGTCAGAGGCATAAATCTTGCATTCTTCAACACGTAATAAATTTGAAGGGCAGCAGAAAATCCATATAGAACTAACTTGCACTCATGTGGGATTCTGAGGTATACGTGAACATTTTAAATTTGAGATTTAGTCACCCAAATTTGCCAGTATAAGCCACTCAAGTGATATAGATGTGAAAGTAGAATGTGTGTTTTAAAACTATATCTCTATTACATGTAACCTAAGTAAAATATTTAGGGTGCATAAACATATTGAACTAGAAATCTAGATCAAAATTTCCAAATACAAGATACACAACTTTTTTTTTCTTCTATGGTAAAATGGCAGTGGTTCACCTTTAATCAGTTCAAGATAACAATGATACTTATTAAATTTGGTATAAATAAGTTAATTGATGGATAAGTAAATATAACATCCATCCATGCCTGTTTTATAACATAACATTTTTTGTTGAGTTTATTATTAGTATTATTTTTAAAGATTTTATTCATTTATTTGACAGAGAGAGAGAGATCACAAGTAGGCAGAGAGGCAGGCAGAGAGAGAGGAGGAAGCAGGCTCACCACTGAGCAGAGAGTCTGATGTGGGGCTCAATCCCAGGACCCTGAGATCATGACCTGAGCCAAAGACAGAGGCTTTAACTCACTGAGCCATCCAGGTACCCCAAGGTTTTGACCTTTCTTAATGGCAATTCAGTTTCCTCTGAACACAACTCAGTTTTAAGTCATCAGTGATTCCAAACCTTGGCCTAAAACTCTAAGCATCCAGGTCCCTTTCTGGTTGCTTCTCTTTAAGTAGACTGTTTTAGGTGGGATATATAAGGCCCTTGGAAGATACAAGTATTTTCTATATTCCAATAAAATTTCCCAGGAGTTATAGTTATGGGGCTTTTTTGTTTTGTTTTGTTTTTTTGTCCCCCAGGCAGCCACTCCATAGACAGCATTAGTAAGTGCATCGTTTTTATCTCTAAGTAGAATAAATCTTATGTTCTTTTTAAAAACAGCCACCATGGCTTTTACCAATTTTAACATGTAATGTATTTATTAAACCTTTACCTGTATCACCACATGGCTTCTGATTTGATCGTTATAACTAATGAAATGTTATATACAATGCTCATATCTTTACTTTCTCTCATAATTTCATCTCCCCAGGCCCTTTTGTCATTAAAAATTTATCCATTGGTAGGGTGCCTGGGTAGCTCAGTCAGTTAGGCCTCTGACTCTTGATTTTAGCCTAGGTCATGATCTCAGGGTCATGAGATTAAGCCCCTCCTTGGGTTCCACACTCAGCCAGGAGTTTGCTTGGAGATTCTCTCCTGCCTCTCATGCACACATGCACCCTCTCTCTCTAAAATAAATAAATAAATCTGAAATAAAAATGTATCCATTGGTAAAACTGAAATAAAAAAATATGTAAATGAAAAAGAAAAAGGAAATGCAAATTCACAACCTAACAAGCATGATGATAATTCTCAAATTCTACCCAGTTACCACCATACCTCATCAGAAACTTCAATGAAAATAAAATTGAAATTTGGTTTTACAGAATTCCTGATTTTACATAATGTTGTAATTTTACCTTTTTACTTCAAAGAAATCCAAAGGATAGAGAGGAAAACTACTGAGATAATTTTGAATTTATTCCAATTAAAAAAAAAGAATATGAAAATATTCAGTACTGTGTTGCTAATAACACATCTTTCAAAACTAGCTCACAACTGACTGTGTTGCATGAGTGCCTTGCTTCGCTGTCTATGAGATGTGCTGCCTTGGAGAATAAATTTTGCAAATATCAACTTTTGACTTAGATTACATTTATAGGTGGGCCCAAGTAACTGAATGTTTTCTTTTTCTTCCTAGGGTCTGAGTCAATCTTAAACTCAGCAGGGTTAACTCAAAACAACCCCAAACACCAAAACTGTGAAATTCCGTTTTCTTCAGGAAAATATTCATCAAAATACTGAGGGAATAACATAGGTTAAAAAAGTAGTTATCCTGAAAACTGACTATCAAACTTAAGAGGACCAATTAAAGGACATGAGACACACAGAACAAAGCAACAATGATTTGTGAGGACTAGTTAATCAGCATACAAAGAGAATGAACAAAGCAACAACACTTATTTTGGCCAGTTGGCACCTAAATTTTTGCTAGGTTTCTTGGACAAAAAGATAAAGAAGAGGGGTGGCTGGGTGGCTCAGTGGGTTAAAGCCTCTACCTTCGGCTCAGGTCATGATCTCAGGGTCGTGGGATCAAGCCCCGCATCGGGCTCTGCTTAGCAGCGAGTCTGCTTACCCCTCTCTCTGCCTGCCTCTCTGTCTACTGTGATCTCTCTCTCTCTCTGTTAAATAAATAAATAAAATCTTTAATAAAAAAAAGATAAAGAAGACAGTACTTGACCTCAAGTTCTATATCTGTTTGAAGTATAGTATCAGCAAAAACCATACAAATGTTTTTTTTTTTTTTTAAATGAGTCATGTCATAAATATAAACAAGAGCAAAGTAATCAAGAAAAGTGTTTGTTGCTCACCTCAGCAGACCTTTGGAAAGTTGAGGGTGATGTGAGATGGTCAACTTCATTAATTAAATATTCTGAATTAAATATTCAGAAGTGAATATTAAATACATAGGAATGCCATAGTATGTTTCACATTAACATGTACAAGGTTGTTCTCACTTGTCATTCAGAAGCTGCTGCTTAGCTTCCGCCCACACATCTGCTGTGACAGTTCTCACCAGGGTTGCAATGTTTCATTTTTTCAATTGTTTGATTATTGTTCACTGAATATAAGGTTCACAAGGTAAGTAGCCACTGTCTGCTACCGTATGTGTAATGATTAACAGTGTCTGGTGGAGTGAATCTCTCTTGGATAAATGAGGAGGGATAATATATAGCTAGCTTGGCCACCTATCAATGTTCGTGCATAACAGACTTGTGCAGCTAACTTTGACTTAGGTCTAAAGCTGGGTTAGGGAAACTGAGTCCTAAACACTGTCTCCTCGACATTGTTATCTGCAGCTTGCAGCTCTTAAGGTCTCCTGGTTATTTACTTTCCTTTAATTAATCTTAAGGTGTAATTTTAATGCAATAAAATGCACACATATAAAGTGTACAGTTTGCCCGATTTTGACTAATGTGTACACATGTGAAACTATCTCTTCTGAATTACATTTTATTTCCCTCATCTAGAAAAGCTTTGTTGTACTCCTTGACAGTCAAATACCCCTTAAACCCCCTGATCAGGCAAAGACATCTAATTTCTATCACCATAAATAAATTTGGCCTGCCATAAAACTTCATATGAATAGGGTTATATAGTATGTACTCCTTATATCTAACTTTCTTTTGCTCAGCATGAGATTCATCTTTAAAAAATTGCTCAGTAGTGTTTCATTGTATTAATATGTTATAATTTAAAATATATGTATTTATTCTGTTGTTATATTGTTCCCAGATTTGGGCTATTTTGAATAAAGTAGCTGGCTTCTTGATTCTTGTCTCTACCTCTTGGACTTCTGACCACCAAATTATCAAACCTATGGTGTCACTGATGTCTCTGAATCTATGGAACATGTTTTGTATGCGCCTATATGCACAGGAAGTAGGGAAAAATAGTTCATAATTTTCCTTCTCAAAGACAGTTGTCCAAAAGTAAATAAACATTTTTGACCCAATTTGCTTCTTTGTTCTAAAACACATCACAGATTGGCTTGAGGCCCTGTCTACTGACCCGTTCAATTGTCAATTCCTGGCCCAACTTCAATTCTCCCCTCATCCATTCTTCCTTCTGAACCAGAGTCACTCCCTTAACACAAATATGTTATGAGAGGAAAGAAGGGAACAAATTAGGGAAAAGAAGGAGAAAATAAACATTGCTGCCTTTTTTTTGCTTCACTTCTAATATTTCTTTAAAGTCATCGTTAACTTATTTAATATTGTTTGAAAACATACCCAAAAGTCTGAGATAGACTTTTCTACAATCAACAAAACACCACATGTTTTCTACGTTTAGGAGATTTATATTCTAGCAATATTGATATTATTAAATAACTAAAACATAGCTGTTATTTAATAACAGGAAAAGTGCATTTGGTAAAGATGAATCAGGTTTTAAAAGAATGGAAAAAGTAAATCTGGCAACCATATAGGTCATGATCAACTGATGGTAACTTGATACTACAATGCTGTTTATAGACTAAAACCATCAGGAAAGTGATATTTGAATACAGATCTACCAGCATTTCTTCTTTTAGTGATTCCTTTGTGTTTATAGCAATATTCTTAAGTATGGGTGCCGATATAGGTAAAGGATAAACTAAATACTACCCAAGTGACTAAAATTTGGTGATATTTTTATGCAGAATTTAACGTCCTTGAGTGATTCACACCAAGCACCTCACTTACAGGAAATGGTCATAGCAACACCATCAGCTCCAGCTTCAAGGTCAAATCTCTCTAGACTGTGGGCATGCTAGTGAATCTTCCCTACACCTTGAGCCATAGTACAGAAAGGATAATACATTGGGAAGAGGTGGGAAGCAGATGATTAAGAATGGAAGGCTGAAAGACACAGGGGTTGCCTGTTCCTACAACAATCACTAACAAGGAAGCAGTCATTCTTTTAATTTTATTGTTCACTAACACAGGGAAAGAAATACACCCTGCAGCATCAATTAATGTTTAAAATAAAATTTTAAGAACAGTGGAAAGTTTTAGGGAACATAACATTTTCCCCTGGATTTTGTTCTTTGAATCTCTGTGTTTTGGGGGAAATAAACTGTGCAAAAGGGAATAATGTAAACCTATTATAGCTAGAACTTCACAGATCCACTTTAAAGCCAGAAGCAGTGCCTTTGTTCAATGACACCTGAGCATCCATTGACGTAAGGGCTTAGCAGGTGGATCAGACAGATGGTAGTCAGAATTCCCAGGTTTACCACTAACATTCATTGCTTCATCAAAACCAAGATAAAGCAAAAAATATTTAAAAGAGACGGCTAAGCATATATCAACTCCTATTATGGAGACTAGTAAGCTAAATTTTGCATTCCACAGTGATTATCTGGGGGAAATTAAAGCATTAACTAAAGACATTGATAAATATTTCTATCAATTTGCTCAGACAAAAATGTTTTTTAAACTACAGACTATAGCATAATTATTCAAAATAAACAGTAATTAACTGAACTAAATCAAGCAACACAAGGGTTTGCAAATTTGCCCTGTGGTTTACCAGCTGTGCTTTTTACTGTCTGCACTGTGAATTTACACTCAAGCTTTGAGTTCTCAAGAGGTGGTAGAAATTGAAGCACGTTTTAGAAGCATATTAAGTACAGATAAAATTACTAATTTAGTCCGTCTAAGTCATCTGGCAATGAAAGGTTTACTGAAAAAAATCTTTGTGAAGCAAGTTTACCAAGCTTTTATTCGACACCTACTGTATGCCAGGAACTGTGAGAAGTATGAGGATATAGATTTAAAGAAGATATTTAGGGTGTGAAGAGAATAAAACACAGAGACACGATTCAAAATTCTGAAGAATAATTAAACCCGAGGTTAATGACTTAGTAAATCAAGAAAATGAGAATTCTATCTTAGAGCTACATTAAAAATGAGTTTGGGAATCAGAAACTTCATGTATTACTTCTGTTTTGGCCTCAGATCCATGATTCTTCCTGGGTAGTGAGAAATGTTTATCCCAGAGCCTGACAATGCTGGGGATGTTTTCTTTTATCTGCTTCTCTTTGTCATTAGGGACAGTACTCACAAGGCATGCTGCAAGACTCTTTGTCACTGTCAGGGCTGAAATTATACAGGATAATTTGCATGGCACAGTATGGCCTGGGTAAATTCTTAGATTCCTATTTGTAACCACAATATGTTTATGTTATACTTCTGCTGAAGTGGGAAGGTTGTATTATAACAGAATGAAAAACAATCATTTTATATAACAACTCTTAAATACTAATCTATCTATTCACCTTCCTAGGCATATTTCCCCTTGTTCAGAGTCTCATATTTTCTTTATGACTCCAGAAGAGTAGCTTTCAGCATTCAATTTATGAAATCATATTTAATGAACACTTTCTAGGCACAAACCAGTGCATTGGGGTTCTCATTTCTGTCCTTAGGGTTCTCACATTCTAGTTTTAATAAGATTCAGTTTTATAATCTAGTTCAATTGGATAAAACTGTCATGGCATGATCATCCAAACAGTGTCCAAACAAATGTCCAGAATCTAAAACCTAAAAACACACTGATCCAACCTGGGGAAACATGTCTCAGCATTTTCACGTTATGCGGTAGAAAAAAAAAGGCAATATGTAAAACATACCCTGTAGTCAGTGTTTATTCTATGTAATACATTGAACTAATAGCATTATCTCTTTTAATTTTCAAAACACTATGTGACATAGATATCATTTTTTTTTCCCTCTTCCTGTATTTATCTCAATTTCCCTTCCATTTTATTCAGAGAATGTTAGGTCTATGAGAATGTGAGAGACTTGCCAAATGTTACACAGCCACTAAGTGGCTACCCAGGGACTGAACCCTGTCTGGGGAGAGCCAGTGAGGAACTAGTGGTAATCTGTCATCCAGATCACCTGCTGCCCAAGTTGTGGTCCAACATGAGCAGATCATTCAAGTAGAATTTCTTCCTACAGAATAGAAAAAGGACAGGCAATACTAGAGCGGGGACCCGGGATGATAGGTTCCTACACAAAAGGAATCCTTAGGGAGGTGCTTGATGCCACAGTTGTTGGAAACAGGCTGAGATCCCCCAAGCAATGGCACTTTCCAAGAACTGTGGAATCCAGAATTGCCTTTGGAGCCACTGAGAGCCACCATCCTTCCTCATTACCTCTACCATAGCCATTGCTATCCTCAGGTAGTCTCACCCACAACTGGAGCAGAATTTTACCCCCAATGAGAAGGAGGTACAGAAGAAATAGGAGAAGGTACAGTTGCTACTCCAAGAAATCTGGTAAGAAGGAAGACTCCAGAAACAGACAAGCCTGCACAGTGACTAGTCCAGACATTACCAACCATGTCAGACACTTAGATCATCACTTCCCAGCCACCTTTATGGGGGAGTGGGTGTCAGGTTCAATTACTGTTAACTCTGAAGGTTATTTTATTTTTTTTAAGATTTTATTTATTTATTTGACAGAGAGAGAGAGATAATAAGCAGGCAGAGAGGGAGGGAGAAGCAGGCTCCCTGCTGAACAGAGAGCCCGATGCGGGGCTCGATCCCAGGACCCTGAGATCATGACCTGAGCCAAAGACAGAGGCTCTAAACTACTGAGCCACCCAGGAGCCCTGAAGGTTATTTTTAATGTAAATAAAAATGCTTGGATTTGTTTTTCTAAGGATCAGTCAGTGTACATGCACACACCCAATTATCGTATGAAAACCAAGCTAATTTTAAATCAATTTTAATTTAACTTTTCTGATATATGGATCCAGCTTTACTTTTTTTTCTAAATGGCTTTTACATGTTATATTTTTCTCTTCTTAATTTTTTTCAGGTTTGTTATGGTATAATTCACAAAATTTTTAAGATGTTAAAACTGCATGTTGTGATTATTTGGTTTATGTATACACTGTGAAACAATTCTCCAAATTTAGTTAATTAACACATCCAATTATTCTTAGCAAACTTTCTTAGCAAATTCAATTAAATGTAGTTATCAACTATAGCCACCATGGTTTGCATTAGATACTAAAACCTTATTCATTTTACAGCTAAAGTTTCTACTCTTTTATCAATCTCTCCCAATTTTCCTCACCTGCCAGTCTGTAGCAACTACTTTTCTATTCTCTGTTTCTGTGAGTTTGACTTTTTTTTAGATTCCATATATAAGTGACACCATGCAGTGTTTGTCTTTTTATTTGGCTTATTTCACTAAATATTCATTTTAAATAGTCACTGATACTTTGTTACTTACGATTTATGAGAACTGCATATGTCCCTAATTATTTTTTACTTAATATTAATCATTTCAATTCATTTTAGAATTTGCTTTAAAATTAGCAGAAACATGTATAAATTCTTCTAAACTTAATAAAATGCATAAAATAGCACGTTTTGTATATGCTTTATATTTATAAATTCTGTATCTGTCAGAGTTATACTTTCAACAGAATGTGTTGTTCTTTTCCAAACTCTTATTTGATCATGATAAATCATATGTTATTCACTCAAGTTTTGACCATTAGACCTATCAAATAGTGTATGTGAAAATAATACTCATTTTCATTTTATTTACAGTGACATGAATCAGCAAATTATTATGATGTTAAAGTCATTAAGGTCTTCTAGGATAAGGTATATTGTATTGGGTGCAGCTGATTTTTTTTCAATTCTTTATCTTTTTTACAGTGGCACATATTTGAGTTTTGGATCTCAAGATAAGTTTCACAAATGTCCCCTCACCTACAAGGAATTTCCAATATTGTATTCGGGGTCATCATATGCACTGGGTATGTATATGTTCTAGTCTTTAAAAATGTGCCTATTTTGTGAGTGGAAATAGAGATGTGTGTGCTCATCTAAGAAAGCACTAAAGAGCTTATGGCTATGTAAATTCTGAGAGAAGTTTGATAATAAATTCATGCAAATAGTTGAATAGATAGATTTGTTTGCTAATGCTATCAGTTTTTCCGCTTCCACATAAAAATAACCAACATTCACTTAAAACTACTAGGGCATTTATCCCAAAGATTCAGATGTAGTGAAAAGAAGGGCCACATGCACCCCAATGTTGATAGCAGCAATGTCAACAATAGCCAAATGGTGGAAAGAGCTGAGATGTCCTTCAATAGACAAATGGATAAAAAAGATGTGGTCCATATATACAATGGAATATTAGCCATCAGAAAGGATGAATACCCAAGTTTTGCATCAACATGGATGGGACTGGAGGAGATTATGCTAAGTGAAATAAGTCAAGTAGAGAAAGTCAATTATCATATGATTTCAATTATTTGTGGAAAATAAGGAATAGCAGGGAGGACATTAGGATAAGGAAGGGAAAAGTGAAGAAGGGGAAATCAGATGGGGAGACCAACCATGAGAGATTATGTATTATGAGAAACAAACTGAGGTTTTTAGAGGGGAGAGAGGTGGAGGGATGGGTTAGTCTGGTGATGGGTATTAAGGAGGGCACATATTGCACGTAGCACTGGGTGTTACACACAAACAATGAATTGTGGAACACTACATCAAAAACTAATGATGTACTCTATGGTGACTAACATAATTAAAAAAATGGAATTAAAAAAAAAACTAGTAGGAACTTGATTTGAGAGTTAAAATGTCCTAAAAGCCCAGTCTTAGAGGAACTTCATATTTTCCCAAGTTTTAACTCCAGGAGCCCTCTACCAGAGTCTCACTATAAAGATCTGAGAAAAACCCCCTCTTGCTTCCAGCTGGGCAAGGGAAAAAGAAGTAATTCTTTTGAAGTGTCTGCAGAATTCTGTTTCCCTTAGCAAGGTCTGACCACAAGGGAAACTATTATACTGTTGTATCAGTACCAAACCTATTGAGATTTTATCAAAACTTAACCCAGTGAAATACTCACCTCAGGCTCACTAAAAGACTGAGACCTAATCATAGGACTTCTACAACCCCACACTCTACCACTATATCAATAATCTTCCAGTATAATAAAAGGGGGTTATAGCTAAAAGAACTGCAAGATTCTAATTTTTAAAGAGTCTCTTGGGATACACAAAGAAAACAAGGGAGACAAAAATAAGAGCACCAGAGGAAATTCTAACCTCTGACACCACAACTTTAATAAACATACCCTAACATGTAGCCAGACAACCATAAAACTTCAATTCTTTTTACCTGTATATCATGTATAGCTTTTAAGAACAACAACAACAAAATCACAAGTCCTGTTTAAAAAGGCAAAAAATACAGTCCAAAGAAACAGATCAAGCATCAGAACCAAACTCAGATATTGCAGAAATTTTGAAATTACCAAACTGGGAATTTAAAATAACTATGCTAAGGACTCTAATAGGAATAGTTATGTGCTAAATATATCATGCCATAGACTCTAATGGGACAACATGCAAGAAAAGTAGGTAATATAAAATATATATATATATTTTTAATTTCCATTTATTTATACTTATTATTTATTTATATAAAAATATATTTTAAAAAGTAGACAACATGCAAAAACAGATAGATAATATAAACAAAACAGTGCAAATTCAAAGAAAAAAAAAACAAAAGGAAATGCTAGAATTTAAAAACATTGTTACAGAAATGAAGAATGCTTTTGGTGGGCTCCTCAAAACACCAGACATAGTTAGGGAAATAATCAGCAAGTTTAAAGATAGGAGAATAGTAACTTTCAAAACTGAAATGCAAAGAGAAAAAAAGAAAACTATGAAACAGAATATCCAAGAACTTTAGGACAATTACAAAAGGGTTAGCATACCTGAAGGAGAAGAAATAGAGAAAGGAACAGAAGAAATAGTTAAAGTAATAATGGCTGAAAATTTTCCAAAACTAATGACAGACACCAAGTCATAGATTCAGAAAGCTCAGAGACCATTTAGCAGGACAAATACCAAAAATTCTGTATCTAGACATACTGTATTTAAACTGCAGAAAACCAAAGGCAAAGAAAAAATCTTGAAAGAAGCCAGAAGGAAGGTGGAAACAACATACCTATAGTGAAGCAAGATAAGAGTTACATCAAACTCTCTTTAGAAACTTCTCTTCTATGTAAGGAAGAAGAGCTCAAGTAAAGTATTTAAAGGGTTAAGAAAAACAAAATAAAATCCCCACCAAACTAAAATTCTGTTTCCAGTGAAATTATTCTTCAAACATGAAAGATAAATAAAGACAGTCTTAGAGAAACAAAAATAGAGAGAATTTATCATCAGTGAGTCTGCCTTGTGAGAAATGTTAAAAGAAGTTATGCCAGGAGAAGGTAAATGATGTAATTCAGAAAATTGCATCTACATAAAAAAAGGAAGTGGAAAAGGAATAGTGAAGGTAATATATAAAATTTAATTTTCTCTCATTTTTAATTGATTTAACAATTTTTTTCAAAATAAAAATAATAATGTATTTGGTAGTTAACAAACTTGTGGGTATATGAAATAAATGGTAGGATGTTATAAGTAAATGGAGGGAGGGATTGGGAAATCTGTTACAAGGTGCCTGCAGTATCTGTAAAGCTGTCATGCTATTTGGAATGGTATTTATATTACTCAAAACTATGTATTTCAAACTCTAAAGCAACCACTAATTGCTTTTAAAGAAGTAAAATTGATCAGCTAAGGGAGAAGAGAAAATTGAAATCATATAAAATTCTTAATTAAAACCAAAGAAGTCAGAAACAGTAGAAAACAAGTGAGAAGCAAAGAAAAATGACAACATATAGAAAACATTTAATATAGTACATACAAATAGTAATAAATGCAACTATTAATCATTTTAAATGAGAATGATCTAAATAAGACAAATAAAAGACAGAGAATCTGATAGTAGTGAAAAAAAAAAAAAAAACCCAAACAACCAAAGACCCATCTATATGTTATCTACAAGAAATCCACTTTAAATATAAAGATACAAATAAATTATAATTAAAGGATCGAAAAAGAAATTCCAGGCTGACATTACTCAAAAGAAAACTTGGTTTATTTCAGACAGAGCATAATTCAGAGCAATAAAAATTATAAGGAGCAGCATTACATAAGATAAAAGGGTAAATTCTTCAAGATAACGTAACTATCCTTAGTATCTGTGTGCCTATAACACAGTGTCAAAATATGGTAATTGAAGTGCAAAGAGAAATAGATGAACCCACTACTATACTCAGACAGTTCAGCACTTCCCTATTAGTGGTAGACAGATACAGCAGGCAGAAAATCAGTAAGGATGTAGTTGAACTGAACAGAGCCATCAATCAACAGGATTTAATTGACATTTATAGAATACTTCATCAAACAACAGCAGAACATACATTCTTCTCCAGCCCACATGGAACATTCACAAGATAGATGACATTTAGAACCATAAAACTAACTTAAAAAATTTAAAAGAATGGACATTATACAGAGTATGCTCTCAGACCACAGTGGAATTAAACTAGAAATCAATAACATAAGGATAGCTGGAAAAAATCCCAAAATATTAGGTGATTTTGAGACTTCACAATAAAATACAGATCAATTAGAAGTTTCAAGAAAAATCTAAAAATATTTAACTAAATAAAAATGAAAACACAACCTATCAATGTATATGGGATATATCTAAATCAGTAGAGTGAAACTAATAACATCAAAAGCATATATTAGAAGAGAAGATCTAAAATCAATAGTCTATATTTCTACCTTCAGAAACTGGAAAAATAAGACAAAATTAAATCCAAAGTAAGCAGAAGAATAAAGCAGAAATAATAAAAATCATAATAGAAAACAATAGAGAAAATCAAAGAAATCAAAATCTCATTCTTAGAAAAGATTAATAAGATTGATAAACCCCTACCTGGGCTAACTAATAGAAAAAGAGAGAAGACACAAATTACTAATATGAAAAAAGAGGGCTCACCAATACTGAACTCATGGACATTTATAAAATTAAGGAATATTATGAACAACTGTATGCTCACAAATCTGATAATTTAGATGAAATGGATCAATTTGTTGAAAGACACAATCTGCCAAAACTCAGAAGCAGAGAAACAGATAATCTGAATAGCCTTTAAGAAACTGAATCAAATAGGGGGAGGAGCAAGATGGTGGAGAAGTAGGAGGTTGAGATAGAGTTAGATCCCAGAAGTTCATCTAGATAGTTATCAAACCATTCTAAAAGCCAGCATACTCAACAGGAGGGAGAAGAGAGGAAGAAGAGCAATTCTAGGAGCAGAAAATCGACCACTTTCCAAAAGGTAGGATGTTTGGAAAAATGAATCCAAAGAGACGGGAAGAGAGACCACGGGGGGATGGGCTGGCTCCCTGCAGCCTTAGAGCCACGGACACAAAATTGGAACTTTTAGAGTCTGCTCTGCTGAGGGACATCATTCCAGAGGCTAAATGGGGGGTTTAGCCCTTGCGGGAACAGTGTGGTTTCAGGACCTGTGAGGTCACAAAGGAACTGGGGTGTCTGAGTGTGGCAGAGCTCCCAGGTATCAGGGCGGAGAAGCCAGATGCAGAGAAGGAGCCACGCAGTATGCTTTCAGCCTGGGCTTACCATGCACCGTGATCCGAGACACAATCCGGCCGCGGCTCTTTGAGCAGGAGGCAGCTCCGGAGAGACCCCTTCCTTCCTTCTCCGGGAGGAGTGGCACGGGAGCGTGTAGCAGGAATCTGCTGGGTTCTGAGCAGGGCCCCAAGCACTCGGCTCCTCCGGCTGGAGACTGGGAGCCGCCATTTGCATTCCTGGCCTCCAGGGCAGTACGGAAAGCGGTCAGGGAACAAAGACTCCCGAGAGCGAACCTGAGCGAATTGCTTGGCCCATCCCCTGCCAAGGGTGGGGCAATTCCGCCTCGGGCAAAGACATTTGAGAATCAAGCCAAAAGGCCCCTCCCCCAGAAGATCAGTGAGAATATCCAGCCAAGACCAAGTTCATCAATCAGTGAAAACTGTGGAACTCCAGAGTATTTTTCTCTCTCACTCATCTATTCTTAGCTCGATAAAATGACAAGGTGAAAAAACTCACCACAAAAAAAAAGAACAAGAGACAGTACCGACAGCTAGAGACCTAGTTAATACAGACATTAGTAATATGTCAGAAATAGAATTCAAAATGACAGTTATCAAGGTTCTAGCAGGGCTCAAAAAAAGCATGGAAGATATTAAAGAATCCCTTTCTGGAGAAATAAAAGAACTAAAATCTAACCAAGTGGAAATTAAATAAGCTATTAATGAGGTTTAATAAAAAATGGAGGCTCTTAATGCTAGAATAAATGAGGGAGAAGAAAGAATTAGTGATATAGAAGACCAAATGACAGAGAATAAAGAAGTTGATAGAAAGAGAGACAAACAACTATTGGACCATGAGGGGAGAATTTGAGAGATAAGCAATACCATAAGATGCAAAAATATTAGAATAATTCGGATCCCAGAAGAAGAAGAAAGAGAGAAAGGGGCAGAAGGTATATTGGAACAAATTATTGTAGAGAATTTCCCTAATCTGCCAAAGGGAACAAGCATCAAAATCCAGGAGGCACAGAGAACCCCCCTCAAAATCAATAAAAATAGGTCTACACCCTGCCATCTAATAGTAAAACTTACAAATCTTAGTGACAAAGAGAAAATCCTAAAAGCAGCTCGGGACAAGAAGTCTATAACACACAGAGGCAAAAACATTAGACTGGCAGCAGACCTATCCACAGAGCCCTGGCAGGGCAGAAAGGACTGGCATGATATATTCAGAGCACTAAATGAGAAAAATATGCAGCCAAGAATACTATATCCAGCTAGGCTGTCACTGAAAATAGATGGAGAGATAAAAAGCTTCCAGGACAAACAAAAACTAAAGTAATTTGCAAACACCAAACCAGCCCTACAGGAAATATTGAAAGGGGTCCTCTAAGCAAAGAAGACCTAAAGCAAAGAGCCTAAAAGGAACATAGACCAGAAAAGAAGAGAGACAATGTACAGTTAACAGTCACCTTACAGGCAATACAAGGGCACTAAATTCATATCTGTCAAGTTACCCTGAATATAAATGGGCTAAATGCCCCAATCAAAAGACACAGAGTATCAGAATGGATTAAAAAACAAGACCCATCAATATGCTGTGTATAAGAAACTCATCTTAGACCCAAAGACACCTCCAGCTTTAAAGTGAGCGGGTGGAAAACAATTTAGCATGCTAATGGACATCAAAAGAAACTCAATAAAATAAATAACAACCCAAAACAGAAAGCACAATGCCCAGATGTTTTCACTAATGAATTCTATCAATCATTTATAGAATAAATGATGCTAGTTCTCTAAAATCTGTTCCAGATATAGAAGCAGGAGCCATATTTTGTAACTTATACTGTGAGGCATTACACTAAAACCAAACCCAGACAAAGACTATGATAAAGGGAAACCACAAACTGGTATATCTCATAAATATGCAAAAATCCCCAATAGTAACAAGTAAAATAGAGCAATGTATGCAAATAATGCTGTACCATGACCAAGTGAAATTTATCCCAGTTATGCAAGGCTGGATCAGCATTGAGAAATGAATTAATGGAATATATCACATCAACAACCTAAAGAAGAAAAATCATATGATCATATCAAATAGATGCAGAAAAAGCATTTGACAAAATATTACAACCATTTATGATAAAGGTTTTCAGCAAACTAGGAAAAAACAAGAACCCCCACTCGATAACGTACACTTACAAAAAAACTGCAGCTATCATCATACTAATAATGGTGAAACACTAGATGCTTTCCCCCAAATATCAAGAACAAGGAAAGGATCACCCTTTTCTTATGCACTGCATACTAGAAGTTCTACTTAACATAATAAAAAAAGTAACAAGACAAATGGTATAAATATTGGAAAGGAATAAATAAAACTGTATCTTTTTGCAGATGACATGATTGTCTATGTAGAAAACCCCCTCTCCAAATCAGTAAAACAACTCCTGTATCTAATAAGCAGTGTGATATATATAGCAAAGGTGCAGTATACACTACATGGTTAATAAACAAAAGTTAATTGCTTTCCCATATGACAGTAATGAACAACTGGAATTTAAAATTTAAAACACAGCACTATTTACATTAACATACAAAAATCAAATGTTTAGATGAACTCTAACAAACTATATATGAGGGAAACTATAAAACTGATAAAATAAATCAAAGTTCTGAATAAATGGAGAATTTATCTATGTTCATGGATAGGAAGACTCAGCATCATTAAAATGTCAATTCTTCCCAATTTGATCTACAGATTCAGTGCATTCCCAATCAGAATCTCAGCAAGTTACTTTGTGAAAATTGACTAACTCTAAAGTTTATAAAGAAAGCTAGAAGACCCAGAATAGCCAATATAATATTGAAGAAGAGAAAAGTTGAAGGACCGACACAGCCTACTTCAAGATTTGCTATAGTGTAGTGTGGGTGAAAGGCATATAGATAAATGAAGCAAAATAGAGAATGCAGAAACAGAACCACACAAATTTAATCAACTGGTCTTTTACAAAGGTGCAGAAACAATCCAATGAAGAAAAGACAGTCTTTTCAACAGTGGTGTTGGAACAACTGGACAGTCACATGCCAAAAAAAAATGTATCTAGATATTGACTTTACACTTGCACAAAAATTAACCAAAATAGATCATACATCTCAAGTAAAACATGAAACTGTAAATCTTCCAGAAGACAACAGAGAAGAAAATTTATGTGACTTCAGGATTGACAATGCATTTTTAGACACAACATGAAAAGCCTGATCCATGAAAGAAAAAATTGTTAAGTTGGACTTCATTAAAATTAAACTCTTCTGCTCTGCAAAAGATTTTCTTAAGAGAATGAAAAAATAAACTAAATACTAAGAGAAAATATTTGCAAAATACATACCTAATAAAACAACTATATCCAAAATAGACAAGAGCTCTCAAAAATCAACAATAGGGCATCTTGGCTCCACAGTTTGGTGATTGTGGCCATTGCTGCTATGAACATTGGGGTACATGTGACCCCTCTTTTCAGACGAATGGATAAAGATATGGTCTGGGACACCTGGGTGACTCGGTTAAGGGCTGCCTTTGGATCAGGTCACGATCCCAGGGGCCTGGAATCGAGCCCCATATCGGGCTCTTTGCTTGGCAGGAAGTTTACTTCTTCCTCTCCCTATTCCTGTTGCTCTGCCTACTTGTGCATTCTCTGTATCTCTCTGTCAAATAAATAAATTTTTAAAAAAGAAAAAGATACGGTCTATATATACAATGGAATATCATGCCTCCATCGGAAAGGATGAATACCCAACTTTTATATCAACATGAACAGGCCTGGAAGAGATTATACTGAGTGAAATAAGTCAAGCAGAGAGAGTCAGTTATCATATGGTCTCACGTGTGGAGCATAAGGAAAAACATGGAGATCATTGGGAGAAGGAAAGGAAAAGGGTAAGTTGGGGGAAATCGGAGGGGGAGACAAACCATGAGAGACTGGGGACTCTGAGAAACAAACTGCGGGTTTTGGAGCAGAGAGGGGTGGGGGGTTGGGTGAACCTGGTGGTGGGTATTGAGGAGGGCATGTATTGCATGGAGCACTGGATGTGATGCATGAACAATGAATCTTGGAACACTGAAAAAATAAAATTAAATTAAAAAAAAAAACAGGAAAAATCAACAATAGGAAAAAAGAATTTAAAGTAAGCAAAAGACTTGAACAGACACCACACGCACACACACACACACAGAATACAGATTCAAATAAACATAGAAAAAGTTGTTCAATATCGTATGTCATTAGGGAACTGCAAATTCAAATAACAATGATATACCACTATACAGCTATGAGAATTGGTAAAATCCAAAATACTGACAATGCTGAAGGCTGGTGAAGATATGGAGCAGCAGGTATTACCATTCATTGTTTGTAGGAGGGCAAAATGGTGAAGCCATTTTGGAAGATAATTCAGCAACTGTTTAAAAAGCTAAATATACTCTTATCGTATGATACAGAAATTGTGTTCCTAGATATTTACTCAAATGTACTGAAAACTTATGTTTACAGAAAAGCCTGCTTGCAAATGTTTATAGCAGCTTTATTCATAATTGCCAAAAACTGAAGGCAACCAAGATATCCTTCAAAAGGTGACTGGATAAACAAACAGTGGTATCTATACCCATAAAATAAAATATAATTCATTGATAAAAAATGAGCTATTAAGCCACAAAAAGATATGAAAAACCTTAAATGCATACTACTTAGTGAACAAAACCAATCTGAAAATGCTACATATTGTATGATTCCAGCGATATGACATTCTAGGAAAGGCAAAACTGTTCAGATTGTAAAAAAAAAAAAATCAATAGCAAGGCCTGGTGAAGGGAATAACTACATGGAGCACTGATGATTTTTAGGGCAGTGAAACTATTTTGTATAATACAAGAATGTTGGGTACATGACTTTATGTATTTGGCAAAATCCATAAACCCATTCGATACAAAGGGTATACCCCAATATCAACCATGGACTTTAGTTAAAAATAATGTATCAATACTGGTTCATCAGTTGTACCAAATGAACCACACGTATGCAAGATGTTAATAATAGGTGAAACTTGGTGGGGGAGGGCAGTGAAAAGTTTATGGGAACTCTATTTTCTGTTCAATTTTCCCGTAAACTTAAACTGCTCTAAAATAGATTCTATTATTTTAAAATTGATACTGAGCTATAAATATTAGGAACTACTACTTTATAAGTACAAAAAGTTAAGGAAAAATAACATCTTCTCCAATGAGATAGAAGCCATGCAAAACCTCTACATATGCTCTGTGCCCTTTCTGTGATATTTACTATGTTAGGTTTTGTGTTTTTGTTTTTCAAAGACTTTCTTCTCATTAAATAAAAGGTCAAGTAGAATTCAGTCCATATTTATTATTCTTTTAAAAATCCTGTACTGGAAAAGATCCTATTAACCTGTTCTTTACAGGTGGCCTTTAAGAGAGCATTCTTTACCTAGCAGAGTCTCCACATCTTTTCTGCCTGATCTAAGCAGAGACAGGGAGGATTTACTGGCAGGGCTTAGCTCTCTATGTGTGCCTGGCATTCTCTAATGAAGGGAATTAACTCAATCTGGGCAAAGGAGAAAAAAATATATTGCAGAAGATTCTTGGGTCACTCAAGCACTAGCCAACAATCTTCTTACTACAACATCCACTATGAGAAAAGTAGATTCAATTTCATCTGCTTATATTTAAAAGGTCATATTAAATAGGCTCCTCATTCACACACAAAGAGAATTTGGGATTAGCAAATTAATGATGTTCAAAGAGTTATTTAAATGCTCCATTAAGTTTTTAATGACAAATTTAATCATAGAAAAATTCCATTTGTGAAACTTCAAAATTTTTCTTCCAATTATTCATAAAAATGCAATAAAAAATAACAAATTTTTTTTACAAACTCAGAGTTATTTGAAGGCCAAGCAGCTTAGTGAAGGATATTGACTTTGCAGTCAGACAAACAGTTTTCTAGAACTTGGAAAACTGCTAATGAGATCTGGGACCTTGTAAAGGTCAATTAACATTTGAGAGCCTTAGTCTCCTTGCCTTCTCTTCTATAAAATAAGAATGTGATTCCAGCTAATGGTGATCACTGCCAGCTTGACTGTTCTTTTAATATCACCATTCCATAAAATGCATTTATAACTGGAAGTCTTTCACCAAAAATAAAAATATGTAAGTATACAAATAAGGAACTTAATATAGTTGATTAAATATTTATAAAAAACATGAAATGTAAGTACTTACGTTGCAATAAATCAATTTAAACAACCAATTCTCTAAAATGATCTATCTCAAAATACACACATTGGTTTTCTCATTAGCTCAAATTATCAGTACTTCCATTTGACAAGCTGTACAGTTTGATGGCCAGCAGAGGAATGGAACAGTTTTAAGATATTCAACCCAAGTAATTAAAGACAGAATGCTCCAGAGTATTTGAGATAAATACAAGCTAGACAATTATCAAGCATGTCATACATATGACAGTTGACATAGACCCTCTAAGACTTCCTGGAATGTAGACTCGGATCAAAGCAGGGTCAATAATTTCAGTAAATTTGTTCCTATCAGTGATATCCAGACCAGGTTGACCCTGACAATCACACATAGCTTCTTCTTCTTTTTTTTTTTAATATTTTACTTTTTTAAAATTTAAATTCAATTAATTAACATGTAATGTATTATTGGTTCCAGAGGTACAGGTCAGTGATCCATCAGTCTTATATAAGACCCAATGCTCATTATATCACATCCCCTCCTTAATGTCCATCACCCAGTTACCCTATCCCCTTCATCCCTGCCCAGCACCACCCCTCAGTTTGTTTCCTGCGATAAGCTTCTTAACAATTCCTATTCCCAGAGTCCATACCACACTTACCAAATCCAAATCTGCAAGGATGGGGCTTATCAAAGGTTATTGTTCATAGGCTCCCAGGTAATTCCCCCTGTATATTAAAGTCTCTAGTCTGTGACATATATGCCATGGTAGATACCTAGTAAAGCATTAGGGTGCATAATTTTCTAATTCTGTTCACAATGCTTATGTAACTTGTGCTATTCACTTTGTTCTATCATGTCTAAAAAATTACCTGTTTGTTAATGTCCCATCTAATCTAAAATAGGGTGTCTTGTATTTTAGTTTCATCAGCATAAGAACAGAGTAATATATTTTAAGACTACTCACATATTTTATAGTCTCAATATTTTCAAAGATGGAATAATAGTAATAACAAACATTTATGTAATGGTTATAATGTGTTGGATGTTGTTCTAATTGGTTTTAAAAATATTAACTCTTTACAACAACCCAACAAAGGACATAATACTATCCTAATTTTGCAAATGAGGAAAAGAGGCTTAGAGAGGCTAATGTGAACATGGTCACACATTTAGGTAAGTATTAGACCTGGTATTTGAACTCGGGGTACTATGTGGTTAATTTATTTTATGGTTTTTTTTTAGATATTTATTTGTTTGTTTGTTTGTTTAGAGGGAAAGAGAATCTTAAGCAGGCTCCACATCCAGCGCAGAGCCTGACGGAGGGTTCAATCTCACGACCCTGAGATCATGCCCTGCCTGAGCTGAGAAATCAAGAGTCCGATGCTTAACCAAATGATCCACCCAGGTATCCAATTTATTTTACTCTTTTAGAATGTTTTTAGAATAATTCCAAAGCAGATCTCCAGTGCAGGTTTATACCAGGACATGACTGTGTATCCCAGAGTTCTTGATTCATTCACTGGTTCAATAGGTGAAAGAAGAGATTTGTGGACAGTCCCAAGATGTGGCGGTTACTGCCACTAGTAAGGCATGGTGTTCATTAGTCAGCATGCTGCCTGGTGTAAGAATTTGGCAGAGTCTGAAAGGATGCTTGTTGGCATGGGTCTCAGACTCCCTTTGTGTGTCTGCTAGTCTGAGTGCTGTCTGATTGGACCAGGGAATAAATCTGAGGTGTGTGCCAATGGGGCTTGGCTCTTATTTCAGACATCTGTCAACATTTGGCAAGGGCTCAGAGAGTGCAGCCGTTAAGTGACCACGGGATCATTTATACTTCCCAAAAGGAAATCCTAAATGCAGGAAGAGGTATGATAATTGGAGGAGCTTTAAAATTAAATCATTTACAGTATATTTTTAAAACAAAGTCATTCTGTATCCACCAGATAAACCTAGAGGTTAATATTACCTCTTCACTTCACAATCTTCTCTTCTCACTCTGCTCATATTAGTTTTATAAATATGCTGACAGACTGATATTGGTCAACCACAGTCATGTGAGAGTTCCATTTTTTAATGCTCAACCATCTTACTTATTTTTGTTATGTACACATACATATTGACACACTTTAATTCAAATGCATGGATAGAGGCCTATGAAAATCACAAGTGTTCTTCATGTTTTAGGATGATCTTATTTTCCAGCTTGGTTTTCTCTTTTCTTTCTGTTCAGTAGCACCTTACGAACATCCCTCTAATTAATCAGTATAGTATAATGTTGATTCAATATTTTAATGTCTGAATACTATTTCATGGTCTCATTTATACTTCTGACTGGCTTTCACATTTTTTACCAAACTGCTAATATACTAAAGCAACAAAAATATTTTGAGAGGTTAAATTAAAACTGTGTTTATCATTTAAGTTTTTATTTAAATTCCAATTATTTAACACATAGTGTATTAAAACTATGTTTCCTACCAGGGACAATATAGTCCCCCCAAGGACATTGAGCAATGTCCAGAGAAATTTTAGGCTGTCACACTGGGGAGGGTCAGGGATGTTCTAAGTATCCTACAATGCATAGGCAGACCCCACTATGATGATCTTGCCAGATCAACTGCATCAAGATTGAGAAACTCTCAGTTAAAGAATATCTGTACTGTTAATATTTTTTTTAAGATTTATTTTTTTATTTATTTATTTGAGAGCGAGCGAGCATGGGGGGAGGGGCTGAGGTAGAGAGAGAATCCTCAAGTTGAATATTCCCTTCAGAATATTCCCTCAATGTTGTAACTTTCAAAATTCTGCCAAAAACCATTAAAGAGTACTTTTTTTTACTTGTTTTAAAGTTCTAACCCTAATCTGTGTGTCAGTTCCTTTAAGTTTTTAAGGTCGATGGGTATGAATGAGATTTGTTTTCATAAATTATTACCAAGTTTGAATAAAATTATATTTGATCACCATTTTAATTTCCCTATTATTATTATATGCCCATATATTACACTTCCATTTTCCTATAGTTACCAGCATCTGAAATGACTTTTACAGATCACTGTTTAAAGTTGCCATTTAGTTGGATATTTTTGGTAATTAAAAGTTTTATATTTCACTTAGCTAAATATTCTATGTTCTTACTTTTGAATTTTGTGCCTGAATATTATATCACCCACTTGTAATTTTTTTGACAATTATATATACCAGTGTAACTCATACTCCAGTATAAAACATAGAACATTTTTATTAACCAAAATAGTTCCTTGACAATTTTTTCCCACTCTTGTGGCTTATATATTCATTTCCTAATAGTGTCTTTCGATTAGCAGACATTTTAACTTTTCATTAAATCCAATTTATTACTCCTTCCATGTTCAATGCTTTGATTCTTGTATAAAATATATTTGCCTCCATTCATGTTATAAAAATATTTTATACATTTTCTCCTAGAAGATTTATGGTTATAGACTTTGCAGGCAGGTCTGTGATCCATGTGAAATTCAATTCTGTGTAGGGAATATTGTAGAAGTTGAGGTTTGGTTTTTGCCCAATGTAAATTTTTGGTTATTTTAAGCATACTTTGTTAAAACAAAACAAAACAAAACAATCTTTTTTTTTCCTCATTGAATTAACTCAGAAATTTAATCGGATATTGGACTGAACATAAATGTGTTGAGTGTATGCCTTGATTCACTATTCTATTGATCTGTTTGCTCTAACTATTTTGTACATTATACTGTCCCCATTACTATGGTTTTATATTAAGCCTTGAAATCAGGAAGTATAGGTCCTGAAACTGGTCTTTTTCAAAATTGTTATGGTTATTCTATATCCTTTGCATTTCCACACAGATTTTAAAACCAGCTTGTCAATTTTGTCAACATTTTGTTGACCTGATAATAGTAGGTCTTCCAATCTATAAAAAGGGCATGTCTCTTGATTTCTCTAGATCTTATTGAACTTCTCTCAAAAATAATTTGTATGTTTCATTCTGAATGATTTGCACATCTTTTATTGGATGTATTCCTAGGTGCTTGATGATTTTTGATGCCTTTGTAAATTGTACTGTTTTTAAATTTCAATTTCAGATTGCTACTGATATGTACAAATTCAACTGCTTGAAACTAATTTTGTTCAACCATGATTTGTCCAATTGATAAGTATTCAACCATTTTGAAAGATCATTGTCTCCTTTAATATTATTCCTAGAGATATTGTAGTCTATGTTCTTTTAATTCAATTCAGGGACTTAATTTTCCAAAAATATTGTAAAGTAAATATTGTAAAAAATTAGTTGTTGAAAAATTATACCTACGATCCTTTAAAATTCACATCAGAGCCAACAAAAATGTCAGGGAGGTTTAGAATAACAAATATATCCGTTTGCCCAGGGATATCTCAGAGTTAAAACTGAAAGTCCCACATGCTGGGGAACTCTTTACTTCAGAGTAACTAGCACAGTTGGTATATTCGTTTTCTATCGCCATATAACATATCAGCACAAATTACCAGTTTAAAACTATATGCATTTATTACCTCCTGGTTTTCTTAGGTCAAGATGGAGATCTCACAAGGCTGCAATCAAAGTGTTATCTGGTCTAATTTTTCATATGGAGACTCAACTGGAGAAGAATCTGCTTCCAAGCTTATTCTGCTGGTTGATCAAATTCTGTTCCTTGCTGCTTAGTGTCTGTCAGCAGATCCATGACATGTGGATCTCTCCATAGGTCCCCTCACAACATGGTATCAGACTTTCTCTAAGGCAGCAAGGAAAGATAATCTATATTGTATATGCTGCAGTGTAGTTGTATCTGTATCTATATCTATATATCTATATCTATATTATCTATGTCTCTATATATACCTATCTGTATCTACAACTGCATCTATTTATATCTGTATCTATATCTATCATCCAAATTTCCTTTGCAATATAATGCAATATAATCATGGGAGTTAAAATACCATGATTTTTTCCATATTCTGTTAGTTAGAACCAAGTTACATGCCCCATTCACACTCAAGCAAAGAGATTATATAGGATGTGGACTTGACAACCATTTCCTAAGGTCTGTTTGTGACAATCCACCCTCTGAGCTCCAATGATGCAAGTCCCTCCCACATGCAAAATACATTTACTCCTCTCCCAAGAGTCTCATCCTGTTATAGTGTCAATTCAAAGGCTCTAAATCCCATCATTTAAATCAGGCCCATGTACTGATGAGACTCCTGTATGTTGTTCATTTAGTACAGCCACTACTGCAGTATTCTCCTTCATTTGTAGATCTGTGAAAGTAGAGACAAAGAATGTACCCTAAATATCCTCTATATATGACACTAGAACAAGTACAGGATAACAGCTATACACATTCCTGCTGAAAAAGGGAGCAAATGGGAAGTACAGAAGAGTCACTGCTTCATGGCAGTGCTGTAATCCATCTCCTGAATCCTAGCTGCTTGATGTTATTACATTCTGTCTTGCCTTGAACCTTGTGACCAGAACTGTTTCTTGACATCTTAGCTATGCTCATATTCTTATGCTAATTATGGATGCTCTCTTAAGCATGTGGGTGATAGTGGTTTTGTTAATGAGGTATATAAGAGGGCACACGTCCTCTGTCACAATACCTCCAAAGACCAAATGAAATGGACTGGTACTGAAGGCTTAGATCATTTAATAATGCAGACTCTTACCTTCAGATAGATAACAGAATAGGGAGGAAAAAATCTAAGTATTTCTAGGTACTATAAGTTATCAAAAAATATTCTTGAGAGGGGCAGCAATATCTTATTTTTTTCAACTTTTTCTCTTGGTGTCCTGAAAAATATGCCCCATTGTAAAAAAGAAAAAAATTTCATAAAAATGTTTGACACAGAAAGTGTTTCTGGGGAGTTGTTACTTAATTCATTAGATTTTAAAGTAATTTTTTTATTTCCGAATTTAAGTTTGTATTTGACATCAGTCTGCTTTGACAGAGTATTTTATGACTTTATTTTCTCGTGGTATTTTGAACCAATTATATCATACTCAAACAGCTTTTCCACATATGGATTGATTCAGACTTGGGAGGTTAAAAGGCGGAATAAGAAGGCTAAGTTATAAAAGCTATGTGACAATTAGAACTGCAGTTCATATTGTGAATTGGCATATATATTTTATCAAGATCATATGTATATAAGGTTAGTTAATATGCTTGAATAATTAAATAAGAAGAATTTCTATAATGACATTATTTGAGGATATTATGCATATCTGATTGTGAAATTACATATTTTACTAAAACATGGCAAAAGGCTATGTTTAATTTTACCAATCATGAGAACTAATTTTATTTTAAATTACCAGTAGTTCTTTCTAACATGAGAAAATTGGATTCCTTAAATAAGATATTATGTGGAAATGAGCCCTCTTATATGAGGCAGAAAGGTCATCCTACAGCTTCTAGAAATTTGTCTAAGATTTATGTTAAAGAAATACAATGCAATCCTCTAAATTTTTTTGATATAAGACAATATGGACTCACTCATTGCTGGCTGGATTGAATTTGGGAAAACAGCGCTACTTGGAATAAAGGCAAAAGTTCACCTGGTAACGTTATTAGACTCATGTAGACTACAATAGAAAATTCACATTCTTACATGTCAGAGAACTGTTGCGTAGATTGTGTTTAAAAAGGTTTAGAATTAAGCTCCGAGACACCACATCTCAGTTATCCATCTAAAGCAGAAGGAGCCATTTTACTGTGAGTGTACTTTGATTTATTTGGGAGAAAACTGGAGACTGCCATTTTTACATGGAAACTTAAATGTCTTCCTTAGCTACTTAAATGAGTTTAGGACATCCTTTTGATCTCCATCACTCCTTCCTCTGCCTATCTGGTTTTCTTCTCATACCACCCCAATATACAAAATAAAGAATTATTCCCATTTCTCAAATCACTTAAATGCTGAACTAGCCAAGAGAACTGATAGCAAGAGCAGTGGGAAAGGGGTTGAATAAATCTCATGTCCTATACCTAGTTTCCACTGCTACTAAAACGAGTCTTTCCTTTCTGTCTATGCCTAGACATCTTACTTTCACTGACTCTAAGATAGTGTTGATATAGGCAATCTTAAGAGTGATCAAAAGCCTAATTACTATTCCAAATAATAAGTATTGCTTCAATCATTGATCTCTTCACCATAATCAATAATATCAGTAATAGTATCTAAGTGAAATTTGGGATAGTCCTGAGACTTTGAGACTCTTTATGAGAGAGCTTATTGCAATACTTTCAAAAAAAATTTTTACAATGATTGGCAGAAGTCTCAAGAGGAAGGTTAAAGATGTTAAGACACAGGAAAGGGAAAGACTTGCTGTACTTTATAGTCTCAGGTTTACCAAGAACTGATGAAATAATTGTGGGACTCTGAAAAATGCAAGTGCAGGAAGACATTCAACATTATTAGGGGTTTCAAGAGACAGACACTAGAACATTAAACCAAATGTGGGATCCTCCTAAACATGGGGGGCCTGAGAGACTGGCAGATTGCATGTCCATGAAGTTGGTGCTATCTCGAATATGGTTAGGTTTTTTTTGAGATATTGTACCAATTTGTAATTTTCTTATTATGTCAAGTCATTTCTCTCTTCTTTTTGTTGCCAGTAGTAATATCCCTTAAAAATACACTATTATTTTTTGATTATTTTAAGATAGGCTTGAAGGTGAGTAATTACAACATGGCTTGCTATCTCTTACTATAGATTAAGGATGAGTGAAGTCTTCTAATCAAAGGACAGTAGCAAGATAAAGCGGGGGAATGATAATCAATTAAAGGCTCCTGGAAGGATGGGAAGAGTGTGATCTAGATTCCACAGGTCAAAGAAGACCAATAGGGATTTGGAACTGGATTAGATCCTGTTTCTCATACTGTGTAAAATGAGTCCCTGATTCCAATGCCATGTAAGTTATTGGAGGGAAAATTTTGTTTTTTTTTTTTTTAATTTTTTTTTAAAGATTTTATTTATTTATTAGGGAGAGAGAGACTGAGAATGAGAGAGGAGAAGGTCAGAGGGAGAAGCACACTTCCCGCAGAGCTGGGAGTCCGATGTAGGACTCGATCCCAGGACTCCGGGATCATGACCTAAGCTGAAGGCAGTCGCTCAACCAACTGAGCCACCCAGGCGCCCTGGAAGGAAAATTTTCTTTTGTAATCCTAAAATTAGAATTTTAATGGCATTCTCAATAAGATGATTCAATTCTAGTGTAATTAACATACACTATTGGAGTTTTGAGAATTTTCAAACAATATCCTAAGGAGAAAATTCAAAGTGACTTTTCAGAACAACTCCATTTGAGGATCTGACCAGGATTTGTACCTAGCAAGAAAAACCCTCCAATTGTTAGAGTTCTGATTGCTGTTGTAAAATAGACTTAAAAACAAAAAACAATAGAAGCAAACCTCAAAGTAGTGGAAAAGTTCTTTGCTCTGTGTATTATAACTTGACTACACATTCTAGGTTGGAGAGGGATATGATTAGCAGTAGAATTATCAATATACTGTCTCTTATGAAGGAAGTGGAATAAAGAGGAAAATCAGTTGCCAGATTATCTAGTCTGAGTGAGGACAAAACTTAATTTGAATTATTAAGGCAATAATTAGGTAAATGAGAGTACTCTAGTTGTAATTACTAGCTTCAGGGCAAAATGATTTTCTGAAAAAAATATACCTAGAGTTAGTTAGAATTGAAGCATGCTGTTGCTATAAAGACTGAAAAGTTGTCCTGATATTGTAGTTCAGAAACTCAGAGAAACTTCCAGAGAATTACTTTAAAGAGAGCCCAGTATTTGATTGTTGTTTGCTTTGTTTTCAGATTTCTTTTTATTTCCTTATTTTCTTTATAATAGCCAATGGACCACTGTGGAGAATGTTGTCAGGTTAATATGTAATACTGGTTGAAAGGTTACATGCTTTATTGGTGAAGTTCTATATAAAAATTCTCTGCAAATTACACATGGCGATAATAAAGTCTAGAAACGCTCTGGTCTGATGGGAAAAAGTGACATACTGCCAACATTTTCAATCTAGCTTAACTCTGGTATATGGACCACACTCCCAACATTGCCAGCTCAACTGTTATGGTATAATGTGTTAGCCTCTATGTGCTCTCAGATACTCTGCCATAATTCACTCAACAAATCTACATATGAGGTGGTAAGGCAAAGTTGGAACCTCATGTAATACAACAAGACACAGACCTAAGATTAGCAGGCTAATTTTTTCCTTCGAATCAAGACTCCATAAACTTGCTTTGCATGATTTGAATGTGTGGCCTTTTTTAATACAAAATTTCTTTTTTTATAAAGATTTTTTTTTAATTTATTTCACAGAGAGAGAGAGAGATCACAAGTAGTCAAAAAGGCAGGCAGAGAGAGAAGAGGGGAAAGCAGGCTCCCTGCTGAGCAGAGAGCCTGATGTGGGGCTCGATCCCAGGACCTTGAGATCATGACCTGAGCCGAAGGCAGAGGCTTTAACCACTGAGCCACCTGGGTGCCCCTAAAATACAAAATTTCATTTGAATTATAGGTGGTACTCTTTTAACATTACACTTATACATTATACTTATATGTAATTTTAAGTAATTGAAATTATTGAATTTTATGAGGTAGACACTTAATTCTCTTTCAGTATTTTTGGAAAAAAATAAGTAAATTTTGAAAAAAATTAAGTAAATTTTTGAAAAAAATAAGTAAAATGGTTTTTTTTTAAAGATTTTATTTATTTATTTGACAGAGAGAGAGACAGAGAGATCACAAGTAGGCAGAGAGGCAGGCAGAGAGAGAGGTGGAAGCAGGCTTCCTGCTGAGCAGAGAGCCCGATGCGGGGCTCGATCCCAGGACCTTGAGATCATGACCTGAGCTAAAGGCAGAGGCTTAAACCACTGAGCCACCCAGGTGCCCCAAAGTGTTTTTAATTTAAAAAAAATTAAGTAAATTCACCCCCAAAATTGGGAAGCGTGACATTATGAGAATGTTGACATAGGTCACTCCCGACTTCAGTTTCCCTCACAAGAAGATTGATAAGCAACTATCCAGACAAAACACTACTGTGAAAATCCCAGAATCTGGGGTTGAAGCTGTAGACCCCTCCTGGACCACAAAGATGAGAAGTACCTCAGTAGTTTCACTTTGACCACATCTGTCCTGGCCCAGGGCAGCATAGCACCTCAACAAGAGGCTGCCCCAGGGTTTCTCTGGGAAAAGTGAGGCTCATGTGGACACCCAGGTCTCATTGCCCAACGATCATGAGGGTAAATCTGTGGGAGCTCCATCACTTGGGAATCAGACAGAGATAGAGAAGAAGGTGGGGCTTATAGCAAAGAGTGCTCAGATCTTGGTGGACTGAGCTCCTACTTAACAACAGCACCCAAACAAAAATCCTGGCCAGTGGTTCTGCCCATCTGCAGAGTTAAACTGGTGTTCCACTGGGCCAGGGAGCTCAGTTGGCCGTTCTGACTGATTTAAGTTCCTGGTCAACAGCCTGTACTGTCCATGAAGCCCATTCTATGTACCCACTGGACAGGGAAGCACTTTTAAAGCTCCACCTAACTACTAAGTGCATTCTATAGCCAGGATAGGAAAACAAATCTGTAGCCCCACCCAACTGCTAAGCATGGCTTCTAGTCCCCCTCCACCAGGAAGCCTGGCCATAAAATATAGGCAGGCCTAGAACCCATCCTACAGACCTGGTGCTCTGGCAAGGAACTAAGGCAGCAGCCTCCTGGATGTTGAGCATAAGTCCTGGTTCTGCATAGCCAGGAAGCCTGAACAGTGAACTTGGGCTGCCTGGGAGTCCATCTTCCAGTACTGCCTAGCCTACAATCCTACCCAGAGGCAGAGCCCACCTACAGGCCTGCCCAATTGTTGAACAGTCTATGGCCTTGTCCAAGCAGGTCTTGCCCAGATAGTAGTCCACTAAGTCACAGGACATAGAATGCAGCCCCACCCAATCAACAGCCTGGGTAAGATCCTGCTCAAACATGAGCTTAGTCTGCAGCCTGACCCAACTTCAGGATATAGCTGAGGCCCTGCCCAACTAGAGAACCTAGACAACAACCTTGCACAAGACCAGAACATAGTCAAGGGCCTATCCATTTGTGAAGCCCAACCTATGGCCCTGGAGCATACCTAGTCAGTGGTACCATCTGGTCAAGGAGTACAGCCTGATGTCCCACCTAATCAGGAACGATTGTGGAGCACAGCCTGGAGCCCTGTGCACCACAAAGTTTCACTAGTAGCTCTGCCATGCCAGAGAACACAGTCTGTGACCCCACCTGCCCACAAATAATCACAGAGGCCAGCTAATGGCTCCACCTGACCACAGAGCATATCAGGAGCCCTACCCAACCAGGGAGATTATCCAGCAGCCCTCAACAGCCCACTTGAATGTGAGCCCTACCAGCACACTAACCCAGTCATGGAGCTCAGTCAGTGGCCACTATCCCCTCACCCTTCCACCCCCCCCACTATAAACCTTAGAGTGTGGGCAGAAGCCTCACCCAATTAAGGAACTTAATAGTAAGCCCTGCCTGCCTGTGTGCAATACCTGCTGAAATATCTAATATCTCAAGCTGAGCAGATTGGTGAAGGCTTCCCTTCAAAAATGAACCTGAAAACTGTGGAAGTGGAGATCACTTACTCAAATGCAGATGCCAACACAAAGATACAAGGATCACAAAAAATCAGGTGAACACAACACCATTAAAGGAAGCTAATAAAGTTCTAATAACTTGTCCTAAAGAAATGGAGATCTGTGAACTGATGAGTAATTCAAACTAATCCTTTTAAAGGGGTTTAGTAAACTACAAGAACACATAGACAACTAAATGAAATTAGGAAAACAATGCATGAGTAAAATGAGACATTCAAGAAAGATATAGAAACCATCAAAAAATCAGAGAGGGGAACACTCTCAAACTCATTTTACAAGGCCATCATTTCCTTGATAGTGTAGTGAAAATTGAATATAAAGAATAAGAAGAAAATATTTCATAGCAATTCATTAATATATTGGGATATTTTGAGACTCCTATTTATCTGATGTATTATATATAGTTTTAACTGCTTAATCATCTCTCACATTGTTTTCAAGGGACCATGTATCTTCTATGTGAATAAATGACCAATAGATGGCAATATTACTCTTTTTGAACACCTCCAACAGGCATTTACTAAAGTTTGACGCTGATTGTACGCATCATGCTCAAAGTTTTATAAATGAACTTTTTGCAACCTTTTCTGAGCTTATTAATTTACAAAATAGCAATAAAGTTCAATGTAACACATCAAGAACATAGAAAACAATCTGATAATCCTTAGGTAAGAAATGTAAAAATGTGGTATTTGACTCAAGTATAGTCTTTTCTGATCTTACAAAGGAATTTACACATATAAATACGTATGTGAAGATTTCTTGGTTTTAACTTTTACTATAATATAGTGATATTTCACCCCTTATTTTTATACACATATCTGAAATTGCTTTATGCATTGAACATTAGTGTTATCTAAGACATTCTACATTTGATTATTTTTTCCTACCTCTACAGATTTACAGGATATATTTTATATCATATGTTTTATATTATTTGTTTTACATGATGAATATAAAGTAATTTTTTGTCATTCTCTTGATGAGCAAGCGTGGAGAATCGGTGTTCCTTAATGTCCAGTGTTTTTATTTCTGACAGATACGCTCTCAAAATTTGTGTTCTTGAATTAAAAGCCTTTTATATTCTTTCATACCATTAGATATTGTCCCATTGGTCCCTCCACATCCCATACTACACCAAATTACAGTCCTATCAGCAATGAAATATCCCTAATAATCTCTAACCCTATATATTGTAACTACATAAATTTAAGCCATTTACTTAATGGAAACTTGAGTATCATTGCATAATTTCTATTTTAGTTATATTTGCTATTTAAGAGAGATTAACCTTTTCCATCATAAAGCCTTCATAATTATTTTAAGGAATCCTACATTTGTAATTTCAAGTGTGTCATCCTTTCTTTCAATTTTTTAAAAGACTTTATTTATTTGAGAGAGAGAGAGAGTGTCAGAGCATGAGAGAGAGGTCAGAGGAAGAAGCAGACTCCCCGTGGAGCCGGGAGCCCGATGCAGGACTAGATTCTAGGACTCTGGGATCATGACCTAAGCCAAATGCAGTTGCTTAACCAACTAAGCCACCAAGGTGTCCCTTTCTTCCAACTTTTAACTACCAGAGTTTCTCTGTCTGAAGAAAGCAAAGTCAAAAACAACTGCCAATTTATTTTTATATCTCCAGTTAACTTTATTACAAATTTAAATAAAATATAATACTATTTATTTATTTATTTATTTATTTATTTATTTATTTATTTAAGATTTTATTTATTTATTTGACAGAGAGAGATCACAAGTAGGCAGAGAGGCAGGCAGAGAGAGAGGGGGAAGCAGGCTCCCTGTGGAGCAGGGAACCCAACGCGGGGCTTGATCCCAGGACCCTGAAATCATCACCTGAGCCGAAGGCATAGGTTTTAACCCACTGAGCCACCCAGGCGCCCCTATTTTATTTATTTTTTAATATAATACTTTTTAAAAGGACAGTTATATTTAACCTCATAATATAATTGTTATCAATAAAAAAATAAGAAGGAAGTTTCCTGAGATTGCGGCAATCACTGATTTTTCAGAACTGAATATTTTATTTTGATATCCATGTATATAGGTTGATGATACTGCATTGGCTCACGTTGGTATGCTAATCCTTGACTAGCTCTTGCACCAATGCAATTCTTTAACCTAGTGTACAACTGGATAAAGCTGAATGAAATATAAAGCTACTCATAAATTCTTTTTTTCTAAAGCATTAATATAGGCATCAATTTTATTAATATGTAAAACTCAACATGAGAGATTATAGGCATGTGTGTGAATATGGAAAAATTATTTTGAAGTAGAGCTGAGTATATACTTTTAAGTTCCCTGGGGCCCAAGTTTTGATACTAACTTCTTGGTTCTAATAGCCTTCCTTTCAAGCGTAATAGTATGTTGGCTAGTTTAGAAGTATTGTTTGGGGAAGTTACTTACCACCTCAAATTAATAAATTTAAAAAGCATTTTACTAAGTATTTTGTGAGCTTTGTAATTATATATGACCATTTACAAATTTTATTTGGTGAAACTCATTGAAGATGTAGCTGTTTAAGCTGGAAGTGATTTTCCATTTCTTGGATTTCCAAAATGCATCTTATCCCTAGTATTGTGTAAAAGAGGTAGCTTTAAGGATTATGTCAACTTTTTATATTCTTTTCTTTTAAGATTAATTTATTTTAGAGAGAGAAATAAAGCACAAATAGGAGGGGAAGAAGGAGAGGGAAAGAGATTCCTAAGCAGACTCCATGCTAAGTACAGAGCTAGACACAGGGCTTGATCTCGAGTTCCTGGGATCACCATCTGACCTGAAACTAAGAGTCAGTTGCTTACTGACTCCATCACCCAGGCACCCCCCAACATTTTATATTCTGTGGTCACATTCCAATTCAAGGTCAGCTTCAAGTATGTGGACCTGCATAGTCATATAGAGACGTATGTTCAGAAAGGTCCTTGGTTTTATGCTTTACCATCTTGGCCTTTAAATTCCTAGTAATTTTTTTTAAAGGTTTTATTTATTTATTTTTGTCAGAGAGAGAGGAAGAGAAAGAGGGAGCATAAGCAGGGAGAGCAGCAGGCAGAGGGAGAAACAGGCTCCTCACTGAGCAAGGAGCCAGATGTGGAACTTGATCCCAAGACCTTGCGATCATGACCTGAGCTGAAGCCAGATGCTTAACTGACTGAGCCACTCAGTGTCCCAAATTCCTAGTAATTTTTAACAACAATTGATAATTGTTTAATTATAAAAAATTAATAATTTTCATTTTGCTTTGGGCCCCACAGATGACACAGTCTGTCCTGGGACTGTTCATAATGACAGCGCCCAACCCTACTCTCTTACCCAGGAAAAAAATCTCTCAAATGCTTGATGAGACATATAACTAGTCATAACGGCTCTCAAAGTACCCGGAGAATAGACTCAAATCCACCAACTTTTCATCATGGGTTTATATGGAACAATATCCAATTAATCTCACTAATGCTCTTAACCCTTACCATCCTTGACCATTGCACAAATACAAGCTTCACTACTCATTCTGTTCTTTCATATCCTTATACACAGAAAGACGTGAATTTTGCCTCAGCTGATTTTTTGAGATTTTCAGTCTGAAACTTGCATTATTCCTTTCAAAAGTGCCTTGATACATCACTTTACTTCCCTTGCACCCCTCTCATTTGTAGGTTATTCATATTCTTCACATTTATGGCACCTGGAGGTGGAGTCTGGAAATGTGTAGCATTGTATTTGTGTACCCATGAGCCTTTCATACTCAAGCAACAAAGTCCTTCCTCTTTTGAAGACTCAAGTGACTTGTTTGTATTGATAAACCTCATATTTCTGTTTTTGTGCCTTCTAATCACTAAAAACATTGAAATCCCTCATATCCAACTATATTCCTGAGCATATTCAATCTTCTGTAGATGACTTCTTAAACAATGTAGCCAGTTCCTTGAATTCCACACCTTCTGCCAGTTCCTTGAATTCCACACCTTTAACTCAAGTGATTAACATTCTCACAGCCACATTTTCAAATAGTTGTCACTATCCAGGTCTATTCTTCATGTGAAATCTTAAGTAGCTACACACTCCCTAACTATACCTTCCTAAATTTTAATTTCTCCATATTGTTTTTTTCCCCACTACAACTACTGCACAAGGACTAAAACAAAAATTAAAGTATATATGTCAACTCTTTAAATGGAATCAGATTATTCTCTTCCCTCCAGCCTCCTACATGGTCTACTTCGTGGCAAAATAAGAAAGTCCATTCATTTTTCAGTCCAGAATTGTATTGATCTCCTCCTCCTCCTCCTTCTCTCTCTCTCTTTCTCTTCTACAATTAAAACTCAACTAATTGGCATTTTATTTTCTAAATGCTTTCTTTCCTTTTGCCCCTTTTCTTAGTAGTAGTTCCTCACTAGGACTGACGTTTGACCCTTTGAACGTGGCTCTCCACCTCCATCTTTCCCCATCTTTTCTCTAGTCCATTTTATGTACCCTAACAGGGAAATTTTCTAAAGTTTGAATCTCATCAGCTAGATTCATTCACAGTCACCATATACAAAATCCAAAGTCTTTAATATGATGTCGAAAGCCCCTTGTTGTCTGACTATGACCTGTCGCCCCAGCCAGATCACCTGACATTTTACTGGGGCACAGCCACACTAATTCACTTGCTATTTTTCTTTCTAATTAGCAACTGCACATGTTGATGCTGGTCTGAACTTTATTAAGAACTTTTTGAAACCTTCCTTTTCTGTACTTTTAAAAAGTCCTTTTAATATATATTTAGTATAGCACAAGTTAAATTTCTAAATTACTTATCTGTTAATGTTTATTACTGGTTTTTTACTCTAAAAAAAAAAAAAGGAGTTTTCTATGCCTCTTTGTATCTCAGGAAGCTGGCATATTGTCTGTAAATGAATAACTGATTTAAATAGTTTTTGTTAAGTGAAGGAACATTTAGGGCTTTCCTTGGGGTACATCTGGCTCAGAATATACCTTGAGTGTTTAAAATAGAGCTTACTTCATGTCTTAAGTAGTAAAAGTGCAGCCTAATTCATGCTGCTGTACTAGGAGTCCAGCCGAATCAACTCTAGGTAAAGATCCACTGTTTTCTTTTATGGCAGCAAGGCTAGAGGACTTTAGATATGATGTATTTCTGGCCCTTTTCCATCGTATTCTAATGACAAAATGAGATAAAAAGCAACTTAAGTGGCAATGGTGACATTTTCGTAAACAGGCAGAGTTTACTCTAAAACTAAGGTTTTCTAATGCCAAATCCCGTTTTCTTTCTATTGTAGCATGCAACTGTGGAGGCCAATATATTTGAAGGCAAAGAACATTAATTTATAGTAACACATGTTATGCAAAATTATCAATATTTATAGACCATACATATTTTCAGTTGTGCTATTATAAAAACAAAAGATTTTTCTGGAGTATTAAAGAACAAAAATAAAAATATTTCCCATACTTAGAGAAAAAATTTGTATGAGGCAAAGAGAGAATCTAAGAGTGAGAACAGATACAAAACCATCTTTAACTTTAGTTAAGATTTCAAATAGGTGTATCAATCTGGGGAAAGAGAAAAATATTACATTCAGAAAATATTTTTAAATTGTGTCTTTGAGGGGCTCTGTACTAATACAAATTTAATTTTATAACTGAAAAAGTATTTGATAAGAAATCTATTTAAAAGTCACAGGCTGTTAGGGAGAATAATTATATGTAAATATCTAGTAGGACAATAAGAAGGAATGAAAAAGGAGCCCTTTTTTTCTCTGCGGAAAAATAGGTCTGTGGTACTTTCGAGTCATCTGGTTAAATACAAAGAGGAGTCAGAGAAGAAGACAGGACATAGCTTATTCCTTTCTGTATGATTAAGGTAAAGCTCATGGGTAATATTGCTGCTCTTCAAGTTCTGTCAAAGGAGATGCTTCCATTGCCTCAAGATAAAGTCTCTTGTGTTCATATGGCAAGGCCTTCTGAACTTTCCTTGAGAAACACTTACCCTAAAACTATTTAGCCTTCCTTTCTTTCTCATCTGATGCCAAGAGGTAGCAAAAGGCAGCAAGAGGCAGCAAAAGATTCAGTGTGAATATTTCATTATCAATTTCTGCAAGATGTCAATGGATAACTTCTTAGGCCATATATCAAACTCAAGAGGTATTTGACTCCAGTAAATGATTCAAGGCAAGTTAGAATAAAATTTCTATTCAAAGTATGAATTATCAATAAAATGAATAAGTTTATCTCACTTATAATAGATAAATGTTAAGGACAAAATATACCACAAAGTGAGTTTTTTGGCTCATCGTAACATTTTTTCCATTTAACTATGGTGTTTGAGGAACAGTTGTTTATTTTTTTTTGAAAGATTTTATTTATTTATTTGACAGAGAGAGAGAAATCACAAGTAGGCAGAGAGGCAGGAAGAGAGAGAAGGGGAAACAGGCTCCCTGCTGAGCAGAGAGCCCAGATGTAGGGCTTGATCCCAGGACCCTGAGATCATGACCTGAGCAGAAGGCAAAAGTTTTAACACACTGAGACACTCAGGCACCCCAGTTGTTTACTTTTTTAATAGCATAATGTATTTCATAATATGGCTATTATCAGAATTATCTATTCATTCCCCATTAATCTACTTATGTGTTGTTATCCTGATACCACATTGTCTTAATTACTGTAGTTTCATAAGTCTGGAAATCAGAAAGTGTTAGTCGTCAAATATGCTCATTCTTTTCAGAGTTGTTTTGTTTATTCTATATCCTTTAAAATTTCCAATGGATTTTAAAATAAGTATGTCAATTTGAACCCAAAAAATGCAGCGATTTTCTCATAGGATGTGTATAATCTATAGATGAACTGGGAAAGAATTGACATCTAACTAATAGTAATTTTTCTAATCCATGAATATAGTATATCTTTCCATTATTTGGGTCTTTAATTTCTATCAGAGTGGCTTTACTGTTTCCAGTATATGAGTCTTTCATAGCTTTTGGTCATTTTTATTATTTCAGACTTTATCAATGTTAATATGAAATTTATAATTTTTATATTTTAAACTTCCAGTTTTTCTTTGATAATATATAGAAATATAATTGATTTTGAATGTTTATTCTATATCCTGCCACCTTAAAAAAGTCATTACCTTTTACACATAGTAACAACTGTGAACCATTTTTGACCTTATAACTCTTACCGTTACTCTACTCTCAGGCAGATTTTTAGAAGTGGAACTTCTAAGAATTGTCTTCATATATATCCTCCTACCTTCCAATAACTGGTAAACTCATTCCAATCCAGTTTTGCCCCCCAAATGCCACTAAACCAGATTTCCCTCTGGTCTCCTCCTCACTGAGTTCTGGGTTCTCTTCTGTGTAACATTTGACCCAGTGAACTTGCTGCCTTTGCTAGCGATACCTTCTCCAAACAACCTCTACTGGTTGTCACTTCCCTCAACCCACTTTGCCCACATAGTCCTGTTCATTTCTCTGTGGATGACAGCCAGCCCTTCAGGAGATAGGAATCGTTTCTCTGTCGCATAGACCTTTGTGCTGAAATCCAGACTCTCATGCACACGTAATTGGCACCTCCAACTACTTGTCTAATAAACAACTCAAAACTGAAAAAAAAATTAGATTTTTTTCTAATTTTTTAGAAAAAATTTTAAATTTTTTCTTTAGAAAAAGAAAAAATTGCTTTTTATTTAGAAAAAGCATAAATTTTTTCTAATAAACAATTAAGTCTGCAAATAAAGACCATGTTACTTATTCATTTCTACATAGATGATCAATTCTTGTGCAAATTAAAACTATTTTATTTCTTACTTTCCAATATAAATGCCCTTTATTTCTTTTTGTTTCTTTGTTGAACTGACTAGCATCTCCAGTACTATATTTAATAAAAGTGTTGAGAGAACACATTCTCATTTTGCTCCAGCTTTTAGAGGAAAAACATTTAGTCTTTCAATATTGTGATGTTACCTGTAGGTTTTTCAAGATTGTCAACAGATATTTTTTGTTCTGAGTTATATTTTGTCTATTATGAATATATTCATTTCAGCTTCCTTTTGATTAGTCTTAGCACGCTATTATCTTTTCTACTCTTTTCCTTTTAACCAGTATCTGTGTTTATTTTTAATGTGAATTTCTTGTAAGCAGAATATACTTAGATATGGCTTTTTATACAACCTGATAATCTCTGTCTTTTAATACGGATGCATAGAGCAGTTGCTTTTAATGTAATTATTGATACAGTTAGGTTGAACATTATAATTGTGCTGTGCATTTTTTTAAAAGACTTTATCTATTTATTTGACAAAGAGAAAGAGATCACAAGTAGGCAGAGAGGCAGGCAAAGAGAGAGGTGGAAGTAGACTCCCTGCTGAGCAGAGAGCCTGATATGGGGCTCAATCCCAGGACGCTCAGATCATGAACTAAGCTGAAGGCAGAGGCTTAACCCACTGAGCCACCCAGATGCCCCTGTGCTGTGCATTTTCTATTTGCCTCATCTTTGTTCCCATTTCCTCTTTTTTTTTTTGGACTAATTAAATAATTTTTATGAGCATATTTTATCTTTGTTGTATTACTAGCTGCTTATCATTGTTTTGTTATTTTGGTGGTTGGATTAGGATTTATAATATACTTCTGAGACTACCTTCAAATGATATACCATTTCACACTAGTATAATAACCTTTTAATACTGTACTTTCATTTCTCCCTTCCCAGTCTTAATACTATTGTTGTCATATATTTATCTTATGCTCATATTATAGTAGTTTTGTTTATTTAACCATCATATATCTTTCAAATGTTCCAGATTTAAATAATAAAAAATAATCTTATTTTTTATACATGTAGCTATCATTTCTGGTGGTTTCCATTCCTTGCACCATCTGGTGCCCTGTCTTTCTGCAATCTGTGCTGTTATTAATTTCACCCAGTATATATATTTTTTATCTCAGGCAGTATAGTTTTATTTTGGCCTAGAAGTTTGACATTGATCTTTTCCTGTCTATCATGACCCTATTTAACTACATGAGTATATAGAATATGGTTTAACTGCATTAATGACCTTGTCTGCTACAGTTTTGAGTCAGTTGTGATTGATTTTGCTCCTCATTACGGTTCATGTTTTCCTACTTTTTTGTTGTTGACTAGTTATCTCATTGGATGTCAAACATTGTAAAATTTACCTTGTTTGGTATTAAATGCTTCTGAATATGTAAATTATTCTTCAACTTTGTTCCAAGGCTCAGGTAACAGTATTTGGAAACAGTTTGATACTTTGGGATATTGCTGTTAAGATTTGTTAAGTGAGGGCCCCTGGGTGGCGCAGTTGGTTGAGCGACTGCCTTCGGCTCAGGTCATGATCCAGCAGTCCCGGGATCGAGTCCCACATCGGTCTCCCAGCTCCATGGGGAGTCCGCTTCTCACTCTGACCTGCTCTCTCTCACTCTCTCTCTTTCCTAATAAATAAATAAATAAATAAATAAATAAAATCTTTAAAAAAAAAAAAAAGATTTGTTAAGTGAAACCATGGCACTGTTTATTCTAGGCTAGTCATTTCCTATTACTAATATAATAACCATCTAAATACTTTATCTAATTTCATGAATCATGCCATTCTGATTGTTAGGAACAGGTGTTATTGCCTCTAATTCTGGTATAGTTGTTTCCCAAGATTTGGGTTGTTTCCTAAATACATATATGTGTCATTATTCTATTGAATACTGATCTGCTGAATACTCAAGGGGTGCCTCCACAGATTTCTGGAGTTTTCTCGCCATGCAGTTCTTTTTTATGACCTTCTTGTCTTGTGAAATCTCACTGCCTTGGGCTCTCTGGACACTCAGCTCCATCTCTTCAATTCAGAGTAGTTATCACATTTTTCCTGGTTTCTCCGGGCCTGTATCAGTGGCTGGACTCTCTCTCAGGGCAGTAAGCTAGGACAATTACAGGGTCATTTCATTTGCTTTTCACATTTCAAGAATCACTCTCTTTTAGTACCTGATGTCCAGTGTCTTGAAAAATGTTTCATATATCCCCATCCTTCCTTCCCCCTTTTTCACTCTTTCTTTCTTCATTTATTTTTTCCTTTGTCTTCTTTCTTTTCCTTCCATCCTTCTTTCATTCTTTGTTGCTGTTTCAGGTAAGAGGGTAGATCCAGTCCCTGTTATTCTATCTCAGCCAGAGGAAAGAGTCCTATTTCTTTCATGGTGACTTTAATAAAATGATTAGACTATTATTCGGTCCAGGATTTTTTCATCTTAATTGCTTTTTCACAATCCATAATTTATATACAGATGTTATGGGCATATTCCCATAGCTAATAACAGTTTACTGATCTAACCAAAACCAGAATCATAAACTAATTATAATACAAAAATGTCATGCCTTTTGAGGAAAAAAATACACAAATAAGTGTTTAAAAACCAAATGCCAAATATCTAGGCCCTAATTTGTATAAACTTCTCTACTAAAATTACATACCAGTATATCAAACATAAGATAACGGAAAAAGTGGGAATTATTTTGAAATTCTATTACAAATGATATAAACAACTCCAAATTTATTCTCAAAATCGTAGAGTTCCAGGTTGAATCTCAGAGTTATAAAGTCAGGATGTCTGGTATTCATAAATTTAAAAATAATAGATTTAAAAAGTTTTCCTTCCAAAAGCTATTTTTCCATTTCCTCTAGAGCTCTGATACTTTTGAATATTGACCTAAAGACACATTTTAGATATTTTAGTAAGATTAGAATCTACTAAAGAAACAAAACAAATTGTCTATTTTATTGTTGATACAAAGAGGTATTTTCCATTCATCTCTTGAAAAATTATTTTTTCAAGAAATTGTTGAATTCTTCCTTTCCCAATTTTCTAATCTCATAATTTAAGCTATTTCACCAAAATGCAGTCAAGATGAAAATGCTAATTTACATGAGCAAATACCAATCAATATCACTAAGAAAAAATGCTACCTGGATAATCTACCAGGACATAGTATCACAAATACTTATGGTAAGTTCTCAAACTGAAAGATTTCTATGAGAATTAGTAATCTGAATTAGACTAAGGCCACCAAAGGAATGGGAAAGGCCAGATCTAGAATTAACAACTAATTTTACTCTATTACTGTAGACTCTCAGATCATTTTCAAAAAGCAACATTTCTGTGACATGATCTTCAGTCAAAATGATCTACCTCATAGGCTTTCTATTCAAAACAGATTTTTCTTGGGATCCTAAATTATAGTACACATGGTCAGGAAAAACTATGTTAAGCTTTCATAAAGCATCAATCTGTTTTCAAATTCTGGTCAGAAAGTCAGCAAAGCACTCAGCCTTAAACTTATGTAGTGCAACAGCTTTTTGTTGTTATTTTGCCTATTCTTGACTTAAAAAATCTTCAGATCTTGGGCGCCTGGGTGGCGCAGTTGGTTAAGCAGCTGCCTTCGGCTCAGGTCATGATCCCAGAGTCCTGGGATCAAGTCCCACATCGGGCTCCCAGCTCCACGGGGAGTCTGCTTCTCCCTCTGACCTTCTCCCCTCTCGTGCTCTCTCTCACTATCTCTATCTCAAATAAATAAATAAAATCTTAAAAAAAAAAAAATCTTCAGATCTTTAATTCTGCTCAGATTATCTGTGTTTGTATCAGAAATTTTCTTCAAAGTTTTAGGTAACATTATTTTAAATGTAGAAAGATAATTATTATTTGGTCCAAACTAGTATGTAAATTCCAGAGCATTTGTTTTACAACTACTACAAAAATATCTGCAGTTATTTTAGATGGTAAAATAAAATCAGTAGAGTCTTGTTACTTAGAGACTCTGTTTAAAATGCTGCACATTTTCATGTCCAGAAACTTGAAACTCTAAAATACACTGCAGATCTCAGTTTTTAGTAAATTCCATAAGAGCTCTTGGTCAAAACGAAATTTGACTTAGAAACACATCTAAGTAGTCATCAGAAGTGTGTTATCTCCCAAATATACATTATCTTTTGAGGCTTAGAAAAAAATAAACCCACAAAAACAAATATCTGATTGATATTATATTACATATATACCACATGCTCATTTTGATTGGTTAGGGATTATTTTTATATTATTAAAAATCCTATTATTTTTAGATTATTTAAACTTGTACCTTGAAGAGGTTAATAATGTAGTTTACAAAGCAGTCACTAGAAATTCATCAATGAAAAGCAGAAAATGGTTCTTCAATTAGCATGGATTTTTTTGTTTGTTATTATTAAAAGTTGCATGTGTCTCATTCTGTGCTTATATTCACATCTTTCTCTCAGTGGTTCTAGAGTTTGGGGTACCTGTAAATCCAAGCAAGTGGCCTCATTTCTTTCTCCCTTATGATGTTCTTTAGGTTGCCTGAAGCAAACTTGCTTAGAGGGGAGGGTGCCTGGAAATTGTGGGCTTCTTTATAAAATACCACAAATATTAATAAATCCATCCTAAAATAAATAAAAGAAGATCTCCCCAAATAAAGAATCATCTGTTGCTAGTTCTGGTTTAAATAGTAGTAGACTGGGGCGCCTGGGTGGCTCAGTTGGTTGAGCAACTGCCTTCGGCTCAGGTCATGATCCTTGAGTTCCAGGATCTAGTCCCATATCGGGCTCCTGGCTCCACGGGAAGTCTGCTTCTTCCTCTAACCTTCTCTCCTCTCATGCTCTCTCTCACTTTCTCTGTCTCTCTAATAAATAAATAAAATCTTTAAAAAAATAATAGTAGACTGTATAATATTCAGCCTGGGATGAATTAGCCAAGAAGACATAAAATTGAGTAAAATCATTCCATACTCTTTTCCACTAGAAACTGGATTTACAGGGAAAATATGAACACGATTTCATTTTAATGTTCCATAGAAACATAGTTTGAGAAATGCTTTCCTGAAGAAATAGTCTAACCATTTTTAAATTTGCTTTTTCTTTTTGACTGAGGCAAGACTGATTCCTTTTCATTCTCAACAAATACATGGTTCAGTTTCTCACCAACCTCCATGACATTCTAATGTTGTATGTATGCTTTCTTCTGGTGACAATTTTCTGTATCTATTATTTGATCCTCAGAAGCAGATTTTCTTTTGTTTTTCTTTTTTTTTTTTTAAGATTTATTTATTTATTTGAGAGAGAGCACGTACATACGTGAGTAGGAAGAGAGGCAGAGAGAATCTTCAAGCAGACTGCCCACTGAGCATGGAGCCTCACAAAGCCCTCAATCCCAGGACCCACGAGATCATGACCTGAGTCAAAACCAAGAGTTAGATGCTTTACTGACTGAGCCACCTAGGCACCCCAGAAGCAGATTTTCTGGGATAAAGCTCTCTTTTGGATTCCAAAATTAAATTAGTTTTCTCTAAATTATTTCTTCATAGTTTTGTTTAATTGTAAAGTAAAACACATGGAATGATCCATACTTCAGAAAAAATTGAGTGTCTTCTAACAGGCTAAGAAGTCCACTTTGAGCCTTATCAGGCATTGTCCATCACTATTATTTTAAGAAGTCTATTTAAACATTCAAACACAGCCTCATTTCAACAAAGTGAATAAGAAAACTGCTTCAGGATAACCTTAGCTACAGCCTCTTTTCTTCTGTTCTGTTTGTTTAAGCAGAGGGAAAGGAGAATTGGCAAAGTGGCTTGAAAATGGTGTCTGGACTTAGATAGCAAGGATTAAAAGTGCAGCTGTACTACTTAGAAGCCTGTGATTCTGGGCAAATTAATTACCTGTCTATATCTCAGTCTTCTCATCTATGCAATCATTATACCTAAGGGATACATAATTGTGCCAGAATAAAAGAACTGCTCTGAATATTAAGTTGCACAATATAAATATTCAACATGCTATCTGGCAAATAGAAAGTTCTTAAACAATGTCACTCATTATGATTATGACAAATATTTATTCACTTAACAGTATTTATTGAGTACCTATGTGCTCTAAGATAGGGACAAAATGATGAGGAAATAGATATATCTTCTCCACTGGGCAATTTTTGTTAGAGATAAACAAAAACAACATAAATATTAATATATGGTTACAGGTTACAAGGAGAAATTGAAGAAAAAGTAGAGAGCAGTTACTCTAATGTAAAATAAGCAGATGTAATAAATTTGTAAAATAAACAGATGTAATAAATTTTAAATTTTTTAAATTAATCATGATCAATGAATGCCTCTTTGAGAAAGGTGCAAAGCTCTTACTCAAGACATCTCAATGATAAATAAGAATGAACTCAGAATAGGGTGGGTTGAGGGAAAGAGGCTATACAGGGGGACAAAACAAGTTTGTGAGGCCCAAAGGTAGAGGAAAATGTTAAGGGAGGACACTGAGTCTGGAAGACAGAGGGTGTGGAGGAGGTTGGTGAGTGAAAGACCTGGATAAAAGACAAAGGACAAATCATCCAGGGCCTACCTGTGAACAGTACAGATTGTAGTCAGAGGGGGATGGAAGTGCTTTTTATTTTATTTTATTATCTTATTATTATTTTTTTGGGGGGAAAAGAAAAGGAAAGACAGGGAAGTAGTAAAGTATTTCAGATTTTCATTTTAGAATTTTCATTCACTCCACTATGGAGAATGGATTAGAGGTGGCAAAATTAATGAGGGAAGATGATGCAGATGGCAGTGGTAGAGGCTGATTTGAAAAGGAACATATCTTAGAATTAGGTACAGACAATGGAGAGATGGAGGGATACTGGACAGATAGAGGAGGGAAAATTTTTTTTTTAATATTTATTTTATTTATTTGAGAGACAGAGTAGGGGAGGGACAGAAGGAAAGGGAGAGAGAGAAAAATCCTCGCAGACTCCCCACTGATTGTGGAGCCCAACGCGGGGGCTCAGTCCCAGGATCCTGAGATCATGGCCTGAGCCAAAATCAAGAGTCAGACGCTTAACCAACTGGGCCACCCAAGTACCCCGAGGGGGGAAATTTTTGAAATAAAAGTGTCAAGGGTTGGTGGAATATTGAAAACAATGGGGAAAAGGATGTTAGCAAATATGATCCTGGATTTTTGGCTTGCACAACCTAATGCATGGAGAGCTATTCTCTGAGATAAAGAAAGAAACTGAGCATGAGAGAGGGGGAGATTATGAGCTCAGTTTTGTACATGTTGTAGTTATATTGTGTTTGTAATATGCACACAATACATTGTGTCAAGCAGAGGTGGGTGTGTGAGACCAGAGTAGTAGGGAGAGGGCAGGAGGGTCGGTCCACATTTTTTTTCTTCTGTCCACATTTTGATATGCAAATTTAGAAATTGTTTATGGACAGCAACCATGGAATCTGATGATTGCAGTGTGTGAGAACTGAGAAAACTAACCAAAAAACCAAAAAAGATGCCATGTTCAACCAAGCAGTTGAACATGGCATCTCCTTTTCCACTTACTACAAACTGCAAGAATATAAATATTTCTCTTTGGTTCTCAGTCCACTACCTATATAATTTTGGATAAAAATATCCACACCAAAAATGCATGATAATCAGAATAGCTAGGAAATTATACACTTTCCAACAAAAGTTCAGAACTAAGTAGAGAAAATAAATGACTTAATAACATAGGTCAGGAGCCTATTACTATACGTTAGAATTCTTAGTGGTGTAATGGATAAGGTATTAGCATACTGAGATCTGTTTATGTATACCTAGTAGGGAGGCATAAGATAAACACTGGGTTTAGGCAATCAATTAGTTTACCAGTGTCTTCTTGCTATCTTTATACTTAAAATTCCATTAGAGTTTGACCTTTCCAGAATTTCTGAGATTATGGATAATTTTCCCCTGAGCATCCTCCAGCAGCTGTTTGAACAACAAGTTAAACCAACTAAGCTATTTATACTTGTTTAAAACAATATTCCTAACTAGCATGAGACAAGATGAATAAAAAGAAGATCAGAAAATGAAAAGAAAAGAAAGGGGCCAACTCTTGTTTTAGATGAGAAGATTAATTTTGCATATAAGTCAGAATTGATAAAACAAAATGCTAAATATCAAATGTGACATCACAGTATGGTGATATAATAACGGCCCATGTAATTAAAATGATCATGCAGGATTTATATAATTTATGTACTCATTGATCATTATACAAACTATGTAGATTCCCTGCATATGCTGTGATAGAAACAAAAGTAAATCCACATTACTATTTTACATATTATTTTTCATTCAGTACTTAACTTTGGAAATGCTGTGTCTTCTGAAAGGTGAACCCTATTCTTACCACATATTAAAATTTATAGATATATAATTATAATATATATGTAATATCTATATATAGTGACTATCAAGTTTAGTAGCATGATTTTGATCAATCATGAGCACAGAACCAATGCTCTATTAAGGTTTAGGAACTCATGGAATCCACATTATCCGTGCTAACTGATTTGTCCAGTGAGAACTCTAAATTTATCTAAAGGACTTAAGTCTTAATAAGAATTTTAAAATAAAATGTGAACTGATTTTCAATATTTTATACACGTAAGAACTCATAGGACACCCTCATTCCAATAGTAAAGATGGTTTTAGTGGTACTAGCTTATTTTCAGAATTCTTTTCACTTATGACTCTTTATAAATAAAATCACTGGTGTATATTCAAAAGTGAGGGACCAGAAGTTACATTTGATGTGTGCTTTGTCCCTAACTGAGCTGTACTTGTTATTAGTTTTTTTTTATTTATTGTAATTTCTTAAGGCAATATTCCATTAGTATTTTAAAATTCTTCAACTCACATGAAAATCTTCAGAAATTACTCATGACAAATATGCCTCATTTACTTAAATGTATTTGTTATAAAACAAATTTTTAAATATTATCAAACATTTAATATTTCAGATCACATATTTTTTTTCAGTCACATATTTTAAGCTAATTTGAAGACTTTACAAAATTGAAAAAAATATTTTTTCTGAACTGTTTGAGTCATAAATATATTAGTTTCAATATTGTAATTAGTAAATATTTAAACTAAACTGATTTCTTTTAAATATATAAGCTGAATTGCTAAATTCTTATGATTTCTGAAAACTGGAAAAAAAGAGGTTTTATATTTTCTACATTAAAGGAGGTAAAGCTCAACATATTTTATTGAAAAAGCTCTAAAACTATAATAAGTAATGAATACATAAATCAAATTACTTTATGTTATTAATGGTACCTATAGTTGTAAACATTTTGGTAAAATATCTTACTTAATTGAATAATAGATGAGCTTTTATTTAAGTCTGCTGTATATGGAAAAAAAAAACCTCATCATACTTGAAAATTTTAAATTAAACTTCTCCCTCTTTAATAGTATTACATTATATGAAATGTCTTCATATATTAGATTATGCTCAAGACTCCTGAAATTCAAATTCAAATCCATATAATCCACATAAGTGAAAATTTTAATGATGATTTTTTGTATCTTTAACTTCACATTTGTCAACATAATTAAAGAGCACCTATAGTATTATTTTGCTCTCTGCATTCCTTTTGTGACTTAATCAACTTTATAAGAAGCTGATTCAATCAACCAGAAGTTTAAAAAGTTGTTTCTGTTTCTAATTTATTATTGAGAGGTAACTGAATTCTATTAACATATTCATTATCATTTTCCTCTGGTTCCTATGTTTCTTCAGTAATGTATTCTGATATCATATGAATTTAAATGCAAATCTTTTCATATCCTCACTATCTGCCAAAAGTAGTAATGATCTAGTGCAGAATAATGAGTCAATTCTCTAAAAATGTAAAACTCAGAAGTTTTATGTGTCTGAAGGTTTCTGTAAGTCTTGAAAGTAGAACTCTACTCAAAGAATGTAATGGTAGAAATATACAAAACACAAATGTTGACCTGGTTCCTAAAGATATACAATCCCATACTTAGCCAACAAATCAGGAGAGCTGAATGCAAAGGGGCTCAGCAACAGTTTAATTCTGACTTTGAACAAAACAAAAGTGAACACGAAGTAGAATAAAAAGGAAAGTTAGGTTAGAGAAAAACAACACTGTATATCAGGGAAGAAAAAAAGAATATACTACTGTCCAGTGGCCTCATTTGCCCACTTCATTAGTCCTGGAATATTCAAGACACAGGGATCCTGAATAACACACTAAGTCAGTTTCTAGGCCCATACAGGAAATCCTTCTCAATGGTGTTTAAAGGAAGTTTCACCTCACGTAAGATAACTGGAAGACTGATGTAATATGACAAAAGATGACTGAAGAATACCATCATCTCAGAAATATGAGAACCTCTCCACTTAGAGATTTACCAAAATGCATATATATTCAGTTTGTGATCACAACTTTGAAAACTTGCAAAAAGAAAAACAACAACAACAACAACATATGAATGAGCCAGTAAAAATTAATTAGCAAACTTTTAGTGAGATCACAACTTGGGTAATACAAACCAAGCCGTAATCTCTCAATCAAAATTTTCAACCTCAAACGTTTTAGGCTTAGTGACTACCAAAGCACACCAGTGTATGTGTGTGTATGGAAGGGGGATGGAGGCAGTGGGAACGAGTGGAAATTGGGAGATGCTAGATGCCCCAGGGGGACTGACTGTACCTGTGTCCACATCCTTCACCTGTTGCCTGGCTTGAGTTGGCCGGTTCCACTTTGAGCTCTTGCAGGACCAGTCCTTTATCGTGCGGTCCAGGAAAGTCCATGCCTGGCACCTCCTCCTCCTCTAGAGACTCCACGTAAAAGAGAGTCCTGGCTGGCTGCTGGGTGCCTTGCCCGGGCGCCCCTGGCTGTAGCCTTGTGGCCACTGGCAGCAGGGTGCCATTCAGTGGGTTAAAGGAAGAGGAGGAAGAGGACGGGGAGGACGACGAAGAAGAGGAGGAAGAGGAAGGCTTCTTCCAGAAAGTGCTCACGCTGCCCTTCTCTTGGCTTTTGAGCAGCCGGCTCTGGCTGGGTCCCCAGTGCTCAAAGCTGCCGCTGCTGTCCTGTTGCGGGCAGCCGCCCCCCGCTGGGCCGCCGGGGGCCGGCGAAGGGTGGCTGAAGAGTTTCCAACGGAGTCGCAGGATGTGCTTCACATCGAAGTCTTTTCGCCCAGAGCCTGACATGCTTGACGCAAGAAGGCAGAGAGACCTCACCTGGCGCGGGAGTAGACGGGCCAGCTGGTGGGGGAGGCCAGCAGAGCCCGGGGTCGGAGAAGGAGGAGGAGGAGGAGGAGGAGGAGGAGGAGGAGGACTGCGCCCTCTGCACCCCGGGAGCACACTCGGCGAGGCGGGCTGCGCGCCCTGCTAGGCAACCACCAGAGCGCGGACTGCACAGCCGCGCGGCTCAGCTGCGGTCAGGTCCAGAAAGACCCGCGCGTGAGGAGCCCACCGGCTGTGAACAGAGGCGGGAGCCGGATGCGGAGGGCAGAGATTCCTCGATCTGCGCGCGGGGGCCCCGTGGTTACGGCAGGGAGAAACGACCCGGGTGATGGAGGTGCGCGAAGATGGGAGGTCTGCGCGCTCGGAACCTCGGGAGGCGGCGGCAGCTGGATACACTTCCCTGGGATGCACCCGTGGCAGAGCCTCAGTCGGGAAGGTGTCGGCTCTCCTGTCCTTGCAGCTCAGAGTTCAGTGCCTGGAGAGCGCAGAGAGAGACAGAAAGAGCCCCAAGTCGCGAAGAAGCGCACCCCCTAGTCTTCTCGGTGCACCTGCGCCCCTGTCCCTGGCCTCTCTGAGGATGCTCTGAGAGCTTGCCTGCTATCTTTAAGAAAGTCAGATGCCTTCTGCAAGGCGAGAAGGGGTGGTTTTATATAGTCAGTTTGTAAAAGAGAAGAACAGATATTCCAGAAAATATAAGGAGGCAAAAGGAAAAGCCCGCCCGTGAAGCTGTCAAGGTCCTCACAGTACAATTTTCTCTCTGCCTCGGCGCCTCCTCCTCTCCTGAAAGTGACGCAGATGTGCACTGGGGCCTATACGGAGAGATGGAGGGAGGGAGGGAAGGCTTCAATCTTCTTTATGCAAGTGAGTCTGCCGCTCTTATTGTCCCCTTGCTAGGTCCTGTCACCTTTTTTCATCCCCCTTCCTCACTACATTACTGTATAGCAATAAAAGTAAAGCAAACAGCCATTACGTTTTAGCATCAGTAAACACCAAACATGAATCATGGCAGCGTAAACTTAATAAGCTGCCATCGGTTTGCAGGTTGCAGGTTAATGGCTTGAATTATTTAATAAACCGCATCCTTTAACCTTTAGCCTTAGTTTCCCTGTAGTGAGACACAGAAGAAACAGTGATGCTGGCGTCAAAGTGTGATAATGCCACCATTCTGACACTTACATTGTGATTCTGCCATTAATACACTCAGGCAGCACTTCACCCTGGGGGCCAGAGGCACACGGTAGAAATTGGAAGATGGGCATCTGAGCACAGGGGACGACTTTTGCAAAATCAGTGCATTTGGTGTGTAGCCTTAGAATGAAAGCTGTTCTCCGTGTAAACCAAGCAGTGGAATAAAATGATAAAAGAGAATTTCAAGGTATAACCTTCTGGTGCATAAATCATGATATTGAATGCATAAAAGAGTTTAGGCAATGAACAAATATATCCAAAGGCCACTATCCAGCAAAAATCTCCTGTTTGAAGAAGGGAAGATGTGTTGTCCTTTATACCTATATTTAGAAGGATGAGGATTATGATGCCTTTCTAACTATGACTACTCAGAAATTTTTCATCTTTTTCATTAATGAGCCACTAAAATAGAACCCAGTCACCTTTGCTGAAAGCAAAAGGGGGTCAGAGAAGCAGCAAGGTCCCCAAGTCCACCAGGAATGTGGTTGTTGTCCCTTCATGAAATTCACAGCTTCAGCAACCCCCAGCAGGGCTCAAGAATCAAATATTAAAGTGCAGGTATATTACTGTTCTGTTACCCTGTTATTGAGCATTACACTTAAATAGAAACCAAAGCTAAATATGAAGTTCTTCCTAGACAAAGCTGGACATTTTAATAAAACCAGAAATTAAGCACACATTTTTTTCCACTTTCAGGGGAAGAAAAATCATTGTTGTGAATTTTAAATATTGATTTATGCCACAACAGCTGGACTGCAATCCCCAGTGCCTTGATTTTGCTTTCAGTATTCAGTGTTAAAAAAGAAAAAAAAAAAAGAAAGAAAGAAGGAAAGAAAAAGAAAATAGCTCTTTAAAGCAAACAATGGTGACAGATCATTTTTATCCAAGAACTGAATCAAGTAAGTATTTCCCTCAGGGAAGAAAACAGTGTATGAAATTACACATTACAAACAGGACAGAGAAAACTTTCCATCAGAGGTAATGTGGAAATTTCAGATGCACATAATTAAATAATTTCTATAGAAATTGGTGCCTCATAGATTTTCTAACTTGATACAAGTTTTAATTTAATTAAAATTAAAAAATAAAAATAATGCAAATTCGTTATATGTATTAATATCTGTAACCATTCAAAAACTGTAATATAAAATTCATTTTTGTTAGTATTCTGAAATTTCATTTTGTATTCCCCTTTTATTCTGCAATACTGGTATTACTATTTTTTTTAAATATTTTATTTATTTACTTGACAAAGAGAGAGAGAGAGATCACAAGTAGGCAGAGAGGCAGGCAGAGAGAGAGGGGGAAGCAGGCTCCCTGCTGAGCAGAGAGCCCAGTGCGAGGCTGGATCCCAGGACCCTGAGATCATGACCTATGCTGAAGGCAGAGGCTTTAACCCACTGAGCTACTCAGGTGCCCATGATATTACTATTATACAGCCTAAAAGTTATCTATTTAAAGGTTAGTAATTCATATCTATTTAAAGGTTAGTAATTCATATGAGATAATATCATAATTTTGAGTTTTGTTATAAAGGAACATGAATTAAAATATTAAGGCATATTTAACAAATGATGACTAATACAGTTAGTCTGGTAGTGATATTTAGTACTTCTTCTTAGGCTTTGGTAGTCTTGTAGTACTATTCTGTGTGCTGAAAACAGTGTTGCAAGCTATTATTTAAAATAGCCACTTTTCTATATTAATCAATCTGCATACAATAATCACTCTTGCTCAGAAACATATTTAAACATAATTCATTTAATTTACTAAGTAAAATATTCAGGATTTAGAAAATAGAGTATGCCTAAAATTACGTTAATGTGAAATGATTGAAGAAGATGCTTGATTATATTCTTAAAACTTAGTATTTATTTATTAATTTTTATTACTATACTAATAATAGTATAATAATTATTATATTGGGAAAGAAGGTGGGAAAGAAGGAGGGAAGGGGATGTAGGAAAAATATAAAGTAATAAAGGAAGGAGAAAGGAAAGGAAAAGACAGGAAGAAAAAAGGAAGGAAGGAAGGAAAGAAGGAAGAAGGGAAGGGAAAAGAAAAAAGAAAGGTAAGAAAGACAAAGAAAGGGAAAGAAAAGGAAGAGAGAGAAAGAAAAAAGAAGGAAGAAAAGAAAAAGGAGAGAAGGAAAGATAAGAATCAATTTACTAAGGCATTATGACTTAGTTTTACATATCAGAAAAAAATCCTTGAAAAATTATGCCTTTTGAAATACTGCACTAATTTATTTACTCACTATTCAAAATTTTTAAAAAATTAACTGAACACTTATTACATACTGGGTCCAATGCCAAGTATTAGCATATATGGAAGAATCAGGTTCCTTGCAACTGGCTGGAAGAGCTAACAGAAAAGATTTGTTTAGCCAGTCGTAATTAATAATTGACTCATAAGCCAATTAAATTAAGAGTTAAGATAACCAAGTTTATAAGGAAGAGGACACTGACATAATAAAGATCACTTTTTAAAAGAATCTTAATAATCACATTATATTTTGTTTTAAAGACAAAATCAGTTCAATTATTCTAATCCTATTTAATTAAATTGAACTATCCTTTTAGTCAATCAGAATCTTTCAAATGAGTGTTCATATTATTGCCATAATTCCCTGACACAACTTTAGCAAAAAAGATCAATCAGGATACTAAAAATCTGGAGGGTGTTCAAGCATTTATAACTATACACATGTGCAAAATTCTTTACACAATTATTAAATCCAACATGGATATTAAATATGCCACACTGGAAGTTCCTATAACTCAAACATTTTAGTAATAAACAAAATTGGATTTAGGCACAAGCTTTTCTTGTTGGAGGACTTTTCCCTTTTAGTAATTGTTTTCTAAACAGAGTTAGATGGGTGCTTATCCAAGAAAAGTAAATTCTGATTCTCTTCCTTTTGATAGCCCTTCTAGAATGTCAAATAAGATGCCTGTACATATTAACACTCAGCAAAAGCATTTAATTACAATCCAATTTGAATGATCATGCCTTATGATGGTGTTTGTGTTTTTATTTTTGTTTATCTTTGTTTTATTTTAATGACATATTTATTTATATTGCTACAAAATATCTCTTAAAACAAGTGCATATCATTTAAAATGAGTGTATAGCATTGTGGACATAGAAATTAAATGAAGTTCCTTTCATAATGACATTTTCTTTCCAAAAATGAATGAAACACAATAACATATGCACTAATATTAAGTGATCTTATGTATAATATCAAGGACTCCCACTGTTTCTTAAAACAAACATAACCGGTTCAAAGTCTATTAATCTTCATTACAGTATAAGTATAGTTTGTTTAAGTAGCAATTGAGTGACTGCTTAATAAACATCCTTTGTAGGTGTTAATTGAGCCTCAGGGGCCATTTTAATCCACTCTACCTCTTTGGTTTATTTGACCTTTTGGTTTGAATCAAGCAATAAATGTATATACTTGAGAAATTCTCATATGTAAATCGCTGAGTTAATTGCATGAATGTAGGAATACAAAATGGCACTAAAATAATGCATTCATATTTATGATGACTCAGGTTTTTGTTAGGTACGTTTTTATTTCCCAAAATCATGTGTAGAATGTCCAAGGTGGTTTGGGAATATTCATTATTTTGACTTTTGTACTAGGTCCTATTTGGTTAATCACACTGGTCAGGGCAATAAGATATGATTAAAGGAACCTTTATGTCTTTTATGAAAATATTTCTACAAATATATATAGATTTTTATATATGAGCATATTTAATATAGATATTGATATATTTAATATATAATTATTTTTCTAGAATACTTTTTTATTTTATTTGAAAGAGAGAGAGAGCACATGAGTGGTGGGGAGGGGAAGAGACAGAGGGAGAAGCAAACTCCTTGCTGAGCACCGAGCTGGACCCAGGGCTCCATCCCAATCCCAGGCCCTTGAGATCCTGACCTGAGTTGAAGCGTATGCTTAACTGATGAGCTACTCAAGTGCCCCTCAAGAATACTTTCTACTGTAGAAAATATTTGGGTGAATTATATTACTTATTTTGTACAATATAGCAATCTTTTAAAGAGAAAACTGCTTAACTAATACTTTATATTTTCCCAAATGTTATGATTTCCATAGTATAAAGTAATTTCCATACTCCCATACAAATATGGGAGTCCATATTTTATTTAAATTTTCCAGGATCATTCTGAGATACTGTATACCCCATGATATTTTAACCATTAAAATCAAAATAAAACAGTAAGATTGTAATGTATAAAATATACATTGGAAGTTTTAAAAAATGTATATGATGTCTATATAAACATGGATAAAAACAACCAACATTTACAATATTAGTCTCAATATGGTTGCTTTTTTTTCTGCTTAGGAGATCTGAAAATACCCTCTTCTTATAAGCCTACCTAAATTGAACTTTGTGGATAACATTTTACTGTCTCATGTTTCATTTGGACACATGTCAGATTTCTACACTTCCATCTTTCTTTCCATCCTGAGATACATCTGCCAAACTTTAGACCTGGTTTCATCTGCATTGTTAACAGATCTTTTAAAAATCTACAGAAAAAAAAAAAAAGCCTGGCTTAGGAATCTAGGACCCTATTTTCCCAAATATAATTCTGATTAGGGATATAACATAAATTACAAATAGTTTACCAATGCTCTTTTTTCCAGATCTTCATGTGTAAGTAATATGTGAACTTATAACAGCTGAGAACATTTTATAATACTGCTTTAGAAATAGTATTGTGATTTTTATTTCAAGTAAATTATATATTCAGGACCTTCAAGGAGTTTATTCTGAGAAATCAAATTCCTTCTGAAGGTTGTTACTATAAGTAAATAAGCCTCTAACTTCTCTTTTGCATATCAAAACTGAAGGTATTTAATATCTTTTCATGACTCTTACTACCAGTCAAATTGTCTTTCAGGCCACAGTCCAAAAGAATATTACTTCTCTGTCTTGGGAAAAGCTAACCAAGGGACCCTTTGCCCTAGACTTTGTCTTCTGCAACTACAGTGACCTCTCTCTGGCTATACTTTTCTAGTTCTCTAGTTAACTATCATGAAAGATGGAAATTGTCACTTTTTTTGGAGAGCAGAGGAAATGTGACATGTACTGATTACAGGCACACTGGGTCTGAAAAATATTAGGATAGATAAATCTGAAGACCATAATACTACATAGAGTTGTTGAAATTGTAGTCTACTTAAATTTTAGTGTATAATTCTAGGAAAAATTATAAAAGAAGATGAGAGTGGGAAAATAAAAGATGAATTTGCAGATTATATTAGATTCTTTAAATCTATTCATACTAGACTCTCAGATTAAATATAGAGTATTTTCTCCAAAAGCCAGATATAGATACAGAGTTTTTACTGTTATCATTATTTTCTTCCTTTTTAAAAAAATCATTATTTTCTTCTTAAAAAATGAACTGGGAAACTCGGATGAGGGCTATAGTTTTGTAACATCCTACTAAATGCCAGCCAACTATTTCATGTAATCCTTCTAAAAATCTTATTAGGTACATATTATAAAGACACTTAATATAAGAAAAATAAATTTAAAACCACTTGCTACAGATATCTCCTTTTTTGTTATCTATCCTAGATACTCTTCCATAGCTATAATTTTTCTCCTATCATGACAAGAATAAATGATTTCTGATTAATCACAGCCCTGCTCTTCTGGTGACCTAGCAGCTTTGCAAGTAAATGACAAAAATTGACAATTGATCTTTTATATAGTTTTATTGCAGGAATGGCCAGGATTAATAAATGTCCATATATAAGATATATTCTAAAGTGAAATACATTAAAAATCCTTGTTTCAGTTGATAAATCACCTAAGTTAATTTTACTTTCTCATATGAGTGGGAAGGATAATGAGAAGTTAATGAATAAATAAAGTAATTTAGAAATTACAAAAACTATTATTGGCATTGAACTGTGAGGAATTAAGAAAAATCCTGATGCACTATGTAAATTCCTGACAATGTAGGTGAAATAATAATTTTACCAAGGAAATTAGAAGCTATTTTGCCAGTTATGAAACTTGTCCTTTAATATTTATTGAAGCATGTACATGGAATTTACATCTATTAACCAGATTTGATGCATTATGAGACATCATTTTGTTTTTATTTGTAGAAAACTTCTAGTCAAATGAAGAAAGTATTTGTGCTAGTCAAAGTGCTGGTTTGCATAGGAATGTTAATCCTAGTTCATCAAACAATTTTTAAAAACTTAGTTTGCTTTGCAGAAACCAATTTTCATAAATGAATGTCCATTCATTTACCAATATTGTTTGAATGAATAGAATAGAATACTAGAACAATTTACATTACAATTCACATTTCCTCTTTCTAGATTCTTGCCTGAGGAGTCTACGATTGACACTTACATCCTACAGAACAAACTTACCAGAAGACTCGTTCATTATTTCTGATCTACTGCTACAAATCTATACTTCTATATAAGCACTGAAAATCCAGACTATGGATTTCTGACACTCACAAAAATGTCTAGCCATCCAGACTAATTGAAGCCACAGGATATTTCGATCAATCGATCAATTAGTATTGAGAATTGGCTGTGTACTTAGCCCTGTGCAGTGAAGAGGATAAGTACTTACCCTAGTAGAAAACATGAAAAGATTTTAGGAAGGAAGTTTTTAAATTATGACTATCCCACCACATAAGATGTTTTTATACATTTTTCAAATTCTTATATGTACACACAGGTTTTACAGCTTCTTTTTCACAATCATTTCACATGCCCGTTTCCCAAACATGCAAAAAGCAAGCACAGAGAAGTCAAGTTAGCAATCACACAATTACCCAGACTCCTAGTGAGCCATGCCTGAGCCTATTTCTTTGGTTAACGAGAGAGACTTTTATAGCTCAGAGGGAGTTGTAAAATTTTAATTTTCATATGCAACATAACTCCTAGAGTTGCCTACTTCCTTTGCATTAGATTGTGTGTCACTAGCTCCTTTTAAAACTTCTTTTCCTTTGCTGTGGGTAGTGTTTTCTAATAAAGCCATAGAAGAGAGCAGTTATTTCAGTGTGAATTAATCATTTCCTATCATTCAAAAACATAGCATATGCATAGATATGTGTGTATATATGCCTGCATGAAAACACACGGGGTATAAAAGAGATTCAAGTCATAGAGAAAAATATAGTCAATGACATTAAAGTCAAAATGAACAGTTGGACATTTATTTCTTTTTAACAGAGAGTGGGTTAGTTTATGTGGTAAACAACATTTATTAGACGTTAAAAAATAGTGTCAAAACTTTAAGTGGAGTCAACTTACAGAAATCACTGAATTCCACACAGATGCAATTTTTACATTGTTGTTGTTATTTTGTTAGTGCTATTGATGGTAGGGCATTTTGGGGGGTGTCAATGACACATGCAACCTCTAATCTTTCAAAAGAGTATTTGAACAGAAGACAAAGGAGAAGGAAATTTCAATGACATAATAATTTCAATGATGTCACAATTATAATAAATAAATGAACTTATCAGTAAGAAAAGACCTACTCATGATCTTCAACAAAACAAACAATTTAACTAATATGCCATTTAGTTAGACCAAGACTGTCCAATATTGAAATAACTAAATTTCTAATAATAATTTAGACTTTAAGTGGAAATGATTAGATATTTGACTTGGTGTTATTTAATTGTTGGAATCTATTTAATCATGGAACAAACGTTTATTAAGCACTAGCTATGGGCCTATAATGTGCATTGTGAAGGGGGTTTTTATTGTCCACACAGAGTTTATACTTTATTTGTGGAGAAAAAGTATAAACAACTAAATGAACTAAAACCAAAACTAAACCTTTTAAGTGTTATGAGGTGATCGACGTGGTGAGTAGCAAATGGCATTGCACAGATATTCTTAAAGAAGTGTTCCCCACAAATATGACATTAGAACCCACCCAAAGAATAGAAGAGATATACATAGCACATGGATGAAGAGATAGAGAAGAGAGAGAATGCAGAAATAGAGGAAAACAATTTATATAAGGGCAGAGGAAAAAGCAAACCAGAGAGAGAATGCTGCTGGAAGTCACTTCGGCAGCAAAATGCAGTGGGTATTTGAGGAACATAAAGGCCACTGTTAGTATGGGTGAGGAAGAGGGCAAGAGATGATGTAATTCACAGTATAGAGTTTCAAGTTCAATTGCACCTACAATGGAAAGTCAGTGAAGACTTTTAAGCCGAGAGATAATGTATAATTTAAGATTTTTTTAAAAAGTTACCTTGATCAGATTTGAAAAATGCAAAAATCAAAAGAACGAGATAGATCATTGAGGAGTATTTTCTTCCCCAACAGAAAGACTTAATAATGTTAACAAGGATCATTCAGTGATTAATTTTGGAAATAAAAACCTGGGCAGTATTAAACTTGCTTTCATCGAGTAGTGCCATCTTAATTTAATTTAGGAATTTTATCATCTTATTAAATAATGTAAATTACAGTGCTGAGTTTTGTATTTTTAAAACACTTTCACATGTTTTATCACATTATAAACCAAGTTGGTTTTTAAGAAGAAAACAAGGCTCTATGCTCAGATAGTAAAGCTGAGATCTGATGGACTAGGGAAAGCAAACCACAGGGAAAGCAAGAAGAAAAAGAAATGTTATATGCAAATATCCTGGGTGTTTGGGTGAGGAGACTGCTTGGCATATTAATTGAATTGAAGGGATACTGTGGGAAGAAGTAATTTTGAAACACAGGAGAGGTAGTTAGTACTTTAGTACTTTTTTAGATTATTAACCTAAAGGTGAAAACTATGATGTAACCTATACAAATTTGTATTAGTCTCTAGCATTTTCAGAATTCAGATATAGATCTTTTGAAAACGCCATAGCACAATAATCCTTTCCTGAAAATATTGAGGTGAAATATTCATAACCAACAAACCCAAGTAAATCTACAGATTTTAAATTAACGTTACCAGTGTAGAAGATCTGTTGACATGTACTCCAGAAACTGTATCTGGGTGATCTCTATAATTCTACTCTTTCACCAAGTCTGGTCCCAAGTACCTTGAAGTTTAACTCACTTTTATTGTCTTCTGCTCATCTAGTATTCTGCATTTCACCTGCAATTTGCACTTCCTGAGCACAAAGTTTGCGATTTTTCTAACATTAAGTATAATTAATCCATTTTATCCTATGATTTAACTTCAGAAAGCTACATGGTTCTGAATAAATGAATAGAACATGATTGTAAATACACAAGAATTCCTGAAAATTAATTTAATAAAACATTTAATGTTGTCCATTATCTACTTTCTTTTGTAGGATCTACATAAATATTAGCTTGGAGAAAAAAAAAAGATTCATAAAAAATAGAAACTCTCCACAAGTTAAAAATGGCATTTTTAAAAATGTGTAGAATGAAAAACAAAATATCTGCACATTTTTATAACACTGTGATATATATGATTTGGGATTCTTTCAAAACAGAATATTGAAAACAATCAAGTTGGAGAAAGTCTGGAAAGTAGAAACATAACAAAGGGAACAAGAAAAGGCCTCAAGAGGAGACATATACTGATGGATCTTCAATCTTCACTATATGAGAGGAGCATGATCAAAATCTATCCAAAGTAAAGTGATACAGACAGAGCTTACTCTTGGAGCAATCAGACCTGGTTGTGAATCCCAATACTGGCCCTTATTAATTGTGTTAACCTGACATTATTTCAAAAGCTCTCAGAGACTCTATTTCCTAATCTGGAAAATGATTTGGGAGAATATAAATTAAATTATATATTTTATCATAAGTCCCAGCATATAGAAGAAAATCAGCAAATATTAATCTCTTTCTTTCCTCATCCTTTATCTCAGTTGAGGTGGTTCACCATAAATGTGCTCTATTTAATAAATAAATTATGAAACTCTTAGTTAATAATTAAATTAAGAAAAAATAATAATTAAATGAAGAAAATCAGATATTAGAGATGGAAAATATTATTGCTGTTTAAATATTAAGATAATGTATTGATGTCCATAAGTTATAAGGAAAAACAGGATATTTTGAAGTTAACTTTAAAGAATAATCATGCATTTAACAATAGGTTTTTTTAAAATATTTTATTTATTTGACAGAGAGAGAGAGAGAGAGATCACAAGTAGGCAGAGAGGCAGGCAGAGAGAGTGGGGGAAGCAGGCTCTCTGCTGAGCAGGGAGCCCGATGCAGAGCTCCATCCCAGGACCCTGAGATCATGACCTGAGCCGAAGGCAGAGGCTTAACCCACTGAGCCACTCAGGTGCCCCTTAACAATAAAGTTTTTATTAGCAACTTATTACATTAATTAATGGTGAAGTGTGATAAGATTTGTGTTATCAAAAATTTTGTTCATTGATCAGTTATCAGAGTGAATCTTGAGAGTGATTGTGAAGAATGTGCTAAGTTTCATTTACTATCGAAAATACTACCAAATTTTAATATTACCCATATTTACTTTACATGACCTGCACTAAGGATCACTTTGGGAAGTCAGTGGCCAGATGGTAAAGGCTCAAACACTGTCATTCTCCCAGAGTAAAAGAGGTCTGAAAATGCCACTGACAAGCAATAGCCCCATAGTCTGTCTGAGGGATCCAAATGGCAATCATTTGGGTAACAGAAGAGATTCCAAATATATTGTGTTAGAACAGTAAGAATTCATCACTAAATAATGGGGAATACATATCAAAAAGAGAAATCTCGGGAGAAAGAAGTTATTAGTACATAGAAAATCCTTCTCATAATAAATATTTAACTCAGTGCCTGAGGTTGTCACTAAGCATCCCACTTTGTTGAATTCTTATATTTACTTAAGATCACAATATTTAAAGAATATATGATTTTGGTTATTTGCAATTTGCAGTCAAATTGCTGAAATGTCATCTGAGTATGTTAAAGACAAGAGGTAGGCATTTTGAAAATAAGATTTTCTTTGATAAAATACAAACAGAATTGAATTTAGTTCATTAATTTAGTTTGTAAGAAATATATTTAGAGACACAGTGTTAAATCCAGTGAAAAGCATTTGTTGTTGAATTTCATATGTTACTTTTGTTCCTATTCTTTCCTCAGCACTTAAAAAACATATAAATAATGTATTTTTCCTGTACGATTTTCTGCCTTTGTACATTAGCAAGTAACCATCATTTCCCAAAGAAGCACTGGTTGGGGGGGTCTCAGCTTTTTCCTTTCCAACACATTAAATAATTTATAATGTTTTCTGATTCATACTAGTGTCAAACCCTGTTCTAGATGCTTTAGTGGAGTTTACATCCTAGTGGGAAAAGACAAACAAGCAAATAAATAAGTAAACAATGTCATGGGGATTTAATTATTATGTTGAAAAATGAAGTAAGTGACGAACTAGAGAATGCTGTGGGAGCTTCAACAATTATTTTAGATAATATGGTTAGAGAAAGTCTCTATGATCAAATGACATTTGAGAAGAGGCCTGAATAAAGAGGTGTGAGGGTTGGAGGGAGGCTCACAGTTACCAGGGCAATAGTCATCAGGGCAGAAAAAAGGCAAGTGAAAAGCCTCCAAGGCATGTGTTTGGCATGTTAGAACAACAACAAATGGGGTAAAAAAACTAATTAAATGGATGACTCAATTAACTGTTATCCCTAGTGATAGAAAATTTCAGCAACACTCTTCTTGTTTTTGTTTGTTTTGTTTTGGTTTTGCTTTTGTTTGTTGATATTGTAATTCCCCTCTGCCCTAGAATCTGCCTTTCCCCAAACCTCACCATCTCATTCAGCCTTTTTTTTTTTCCTTCTACCATTCTTGGGCTGGAATTATATCTCTGCCATCTACCTTCCTACACTAATGGTGGTCTAGCTGTTACACAAAGTTCTCTTAGGTTCTTGTTACTCTGCCTTCAGCAAGTACTGTGATTGCTAATAAAACAAGTTTATATATTTATAGGTGTATACATATTTTTTGCTTGCAAAGCTGATAATCTATTTCATTTCATTTAAAAGAGTTTTGAATTTCTTATTTATCTCCTCTGTGATGTTAAATTCTTGGACAATGTACCTAATTGGACTTTCTGGTGTTCTTTGTTTTTTGGTTTCTTTTTTGCATTCATTTCATTTCAATTCAGTGGTGTGTTCAGAAGATATGAGTTTTTCTTCAGCACAATGTTGTATTTTTTCATATATATTTTATTCCCTCCTCTTAGAATGTCAATTAGTCAGTTATAAATTATGGGTGTTTCTTTCATTCACAGCTAAACTTTTAGAGCATATACTGCCAAATTACCCTAATTTTTTTCAAATATCTTTCTAACTCATTAAATTGTTCCCTATCTTTGTATCCTCTGCTTTCCTACCAACTGAAAACATATGCAAAAATAGGGAGAGTGACATAAGGTCTCATGTACCCACCACCTGAATTTCAATATCCTATTCATGAATCTTTTTTCATCTCCACTTACATTTACATTAGTAACCTACTCTCTTGTGGATTATTTTGAAGGAAACCCCAGACATTATATTATTTCATGTACAAATATCTATTAATGTATATCTAAAGAATAAGATTTTTTTTAAATATGAGAAATGAATATACCTGAAACTATAAAGCTCTTAAAAGAAAACATAATCAGTAAACTCCTTGACATTGGTCTTGGCAATAACTTTTTTTTTTTTTTTAAGATTGTATTTATTTATTTATTAGGAGAGAGAGAGAGTGAGAGAGAGAAGGTCAGAGTGAGAAGCGGACTCCCCATGGAGCCGGGAGCCCGATGTGGGACTCGAGCCCGGGACTCCGGGATCATGACCTGAGCCGAAGGCAGTCCCTCAACCAACTGCGCCACCCAGGGGCCCTATAACTTTTTTTTTTAAAGATTTATTTATTGGGGTGGGGACACAGGGAGAGAGAATCTAAGCAGACTCCATATTCAGTGCAGAGCCCTACACAGGGCTTGACCTCACAAGCCAGAGAGAGAGATCATGATCCTGAGATGGTGACCCTGATATCAGCACCCAAGCCAAAATGGCCTGACACCAAATGGAAAAACAAACAAGTGGGACTAATAAACTAAAATATTCTGCACAGCAAAGAAAACTATCAACAAAATTAAAGGTAACACACTGAGTGGGAGAAAATGTTTGCAAATCATATGTCTGATAAGGAGTTACTATCTAAAATATATAAAGAATTCATACAACTTAAGAGAAAAAAACCTAAATGATTTAAAAATGGACAGATATGAATAGACATTATTTCAAAGAAGACATACACATGGCCAACAAGATTTGAAAAGATGCTCAACATCACTACTCATCAGGGAAATGCAAATCAAAACCATAAGGACATATCACCTCATATCTGTTAGAATGATTATTATGAAAAAGACAAGAAATAACAAGTGTTGGTGAGAATGTGAAAAAAAAGGAACCTTCATACAGCGTTGATAGGAATGTAAATTGCTGTAGACACTATGGAAAACAATATGAAGTTTCCTCAAAATTAAAAATAGAACTATCATATGATCCAGCACTTCTCGATATTTGTCCAAAGAAAAAGAAAATACTAACTCAAAAATATATATGCACCATGAGATTCAATGCAGCATTATTTACAATAACTAAGATATGGAAAAAAACTGTGGCCACTGATGGATGAATGGATAAAGAAACTGTGATATATATTTACAATGGAATATTATTCAGTTACAAAGAAGAATGAAATCTTGCCATTTATGACAACATGGATGGAACTTGAGGACATTAGCTAACTGAAATATGTCAGACAGAGAAAGACAAATACCATAAGATCTCGCTATATGTGGAATCTAAATGAAAGAAGAAACCCAAAAATAAAAAACAAGAAATAACACAAGCTCATAGATAGATTAGATTGTTGGTTGCCAGAGACAGGATGTTGGGGGATGGGCAAAATGAGTGAAGGGGGTCAAAAGGTACAAAATTCCAGTTGTAAAATAAATAAGTCCTGGGGATGTAATGTACAGTATGCCAACTATATTAATAATATTGCATTGCATATTTGAAAGTGGCTAAGAGAATAAATCCTGAAAGTTCCCATCACAAGAAAAAGTTGTAACTATGAGTGGTGATGGGTGTAAACTAAACCTATAATGGGGATCACTTGTACACTTGAAACTAGTATAATACTGTCAATTATATTTCAGTAAAAAATGAACTGAATACCATTATCAAGCAAAAAATAAACAATAGCATCACATATTCAATGAGTATTCAAATCAATAAGGGTTGCCAGGTTTTTTGGTTTGAATTGGCACTCAAGCAAGATTCATACCATTTTAAGTTTTAAATATTGATGCTCATATTTTAAATTCCTAAGATCCATATTTTATAAGATTTGGACTTAATTATCTTTATTTACTACTCTTTTTTGTTGTCTTATTTCCTTAAAATTTGGTTGAGATTTTGTCTTTTAGGTAATGTTGATTTTTCTGGAATGTTTGGTGATGTCTGGTTGTATGCTCAGATGTCAAATGATATTTCATTGGTGTGAGAATCCCTGTTTGTCTCCCTTGTCAATCAGTTGCAGATACTGATTCCAGAAATACCTCCATTCATGTGGGATAGGGTGGGGGATGCTGCTTTTTATAGTGTGCAGGTAACTTCTGAATTTCAGGGCTTCACATTCTTCTTAGACATTACTCATTATTGGAATACTTGTCCTACCTCAATTACCCCCAAACCCCACCCTTGATAAGGGGTATGGGGCTGAATGGAGAGAAGGTGCAAATATGGCCACTTTAGTTGAGGACACGTGGTGTAAAGGGAAGAGGAAGGGGCCAAATCTTCTGGTTCTATTAGTGCAGGTTCATAGTTAGTCATCCTGATAATTACATGAAGGACTTCCCTGGATTTATTCTTGAAGCATACTTAGAAGTCCCCCTCCCCACCAATACCACCATTACAATTAAACACTCCTATCAACTGCTAAGATCTGGTTGTCTCTGATCATCGTAAGCTCATCCTCTTTCTGCCTTTTGAGTATTTCTGAAAGCTTATTTCCTGTTTATGATACTTTATAAGCACAGTAATAGATTATGCATAAATACAAAGACACATATAGATATATCTATATGTCTATACATCTATACTTCATAGATAATTTTCTATCACTCTCTTATGGCATAAAAGATAAATGCTGCATACATCTATTCTTTCTGATTCATGGTAGGACAAAATGTAGACAGAGCATTCAAATTTGATCTATTGATTAAATTCATTATTCATTTATTTCTCACCTTACATTAAATTATGCTAATTAATATATACAATCTCTCTTTTTGTCTTTATCATCTATCTACCTACCCACCTTCCTACTTATGTATCTATCTATATCTACTTCCCTACGTATTGAGCAATTTTAAGATCCAAAACTGAAATTAGAAAAAAAATCCAATTTATTATAATTTAATGATTTATCTTCTGTTTTATGTCATCTAACTCTTTCTATCAATTACATATGCTTCAGCTTCTAAAATAGTTATGACCTAAGGAGACAAAAATTATTCAAGTTAGGAGATCTACATCCTATTAACTATGTCATTTAAGTGAGAGTATTACGAGCTGTTCTTTAATCAATGAGGTCAAAAGCAAATTCTTAATATGAATATTTCCAATCATGGTAATATGTTGATAATGTCCTTTAATCCAGTCTTAATTATTAAATATCATGGACAAGAGTACGGGGAATTATCCATGTAAATAATTATAATAAATTAGCTTTGTATTCTAGAAATAAACTAATAGAGGTATATGAATGTCAAAATTTATGAGCATAATTTCTATTATATACATTTCACACAAGGAATTTTTAAAAGAATTGGGAATATTGGTATTAGAAAACAAATGAATAAGAGAAATCCCTATGTCACCTCCCCCAACACAGACATGCACTAAATACCTGGAGGTCTATCATATGAAAATAAATAAGACTTTTGTCTTGCCTCACAGAACAATTTACAATTTTGTGGAGGGGTTTAAAGAGTGTACACTACAAGCCATCAATAAGAAAAACTTATTAAAAAGCAATATTGCCAAATAATGAAACATTTTTTTGTGTGAAGTAGTGAGTTTGGGTTTTTAGTTATTCAAGCAGAGGCTAAATTGTTATATGTTTATACCACTGTAGATAGAATTCTTGATTTAGGAGGATGTGTGGTAGTGGGGTGAGCTATTTGTCCCTAGCACCCTTTCCTACATTAAGATGCTCTGATTTCATGTGGCTATATTTTATTAAATTACATATAAATTAGGCTAGAGGCAAGTTAGTATTGAAAAATGTTTATAAAAGGTTAACATTAATTGAGAAAGTGTCTTTTATCATATTTTTACTTATATCATTTTACAAATTTAGACATTTACCTGACAGCTTTTACTTTCATGTCATAGATCCACTAATGGCTTTGTTGCCCGTTCTAATGGTTAATAAGTAAAAAATGGGCACCAGGAATAACACAGCTGGGGTCCACTTTACCGAGATTCTTTTTAGCTGTTAGGTAGCTAAATGATGTTCATACCCACTGTTCTTTCTGAACATTAGTGCTCCATAACTGTCTTTTACAATTTAATTCATTTACTTCCTTCACTTGACTCTATTGAAGGAATTAAAAAAAAAGCTGTGTTTATACTAAGGAAGAGAGGTGTAGGTGGTGGTGATAGGGAGAATAAACACCTTACTTTAGAAGTAACATTAAGATTTATGGGCCCATTTAATCTGTATTGACTTGAATATAAATATAAAAAAAGCAAGAATCACAGTAGTAAATTTCAAAGATTCAGACCTATTAATTCAGATAGAAATTCATAACTCAAAGAGCTAACATTTATATACTATAACAAGTGTTACCAACTGGCATAGTTTTCCTTGTTGCAAAAATTCACTCTGGTGAATATTGTTTCTATATTCTAATATTGAAATTCTCTTTTCCAATGCCCTAAAAATCTTTTGTCCATATATTTCTTTGGATATCGAGGTCATTTGTGTATGAAATGCTGCCTTAAAATGATAGATACGGCCCCAAGAAAGAGTTCTTAGGCCTGTCTTGATTACATTTTTCCCCAATCAGTGCATTATGTTTCAGAAAGTCAAATATATTAAATTTGCCAAAATAATGGTCATTTATCACAGTTACTAATTTAAAACATTGGTGGTTTTCAAAATAAAGTTTTACTTCAAGGATCAGTGTATTGTTAATAGAGTTAAAATGTTATCATATTTGGATTATAAATTGTTAGAGTAAAAAAAACCAAAATCAGTGCTTGTAATTTACTCTGTGTGTGCAACTGTATGTGTGTGCAGTACACTTTCACTAATACAGGAAATGTGCAAATTTTTCTTTCTTGGATACACTCAAGTTTTTCCTCCTAATACTATTTCCCCTGTGGATATAAATGCAAGATGAATATCCCCTTTAGTCAATGTATCTAAGATAATGGAAAAAATTTACAGTTAAAAATTTAACTGAGGGATGCCTGGGTGGCTCAGTTGGTTGAGCAGCTGCCTTCGGCTCAGGTCAAGGTCCCAGCATCCTGGGATCGAGTCCGACATCAGGCTCCTTGCTCAGCAGGGAGCCTGCTCCTCTCTCTGCCTCTGCCTGCCTCTCTGCTTGCTTGTGTTCTCTCTCTGTTAAAATAAAATAAATAAAATCTTTAAAAAAAATTAACTGATAGACTTAATGTTTTCAAATTCCTTTACCTGAGAAAATCTATATTTATATGTGGTCTTTTACATGATAAGTGAATATGTTAATATGTCTATGTGTGTTGGGTATTTAAAATACACTTAGAATTTTTTTTTTAATTCAAATTAGTTAACATATAGTATAGTATTGATTTCAGGAGTAAAATTTAGTGATTCAATACTTAACCTATAACACCCAGTCTCATCCCAACAAGTGCCCTCCCTAATGCCCATCACCTATTAAGCACATTCCTCCACACTACTCCCCTCCAGCAACCCTCAGTTTGTTCTCTATAGTTAAGAATCTCTTATAGTTTGCCTCTCTCTCTCTGTTTTTATTTTATTTTATTTTTCCTTCCTTTTTCCTCTGTTCATCTGCTTTGTCTCTTAAATTCCACATATGAGTGATCATATGGTATTTGTCTTTCTCCGACTTACTTATTTTGTTTAGCATAATACCCTCTAGTTCCATCAACATTGTTGCAAATGGCAAGATATCATTCTTTTTGATGGCTGAGTAATTTTCTATTGTACAAATATCACATCTTCTTTATCCATTCATCAGTCGATGGACACTTGGGCTCTTTCCATATTTGGCTATTTTTGATAGTGCTGCTATAAATACTGGGGTGCATGTGCCCCTTCGAATCAGCATTTTTGTATCCTTTGGATAAATACCTAGTAGTGTAGTTGCTGGACAGTAGGACAGTTCCATTTTTAACTCTTTGAGGAACCTTTACCCTGTGTTCTTGAATAGCTGCACCAATTTGCATTCTCACCAAAATCGTACGTGTTCCCCTTTCTCTGCATCCTTAACAACTTCTACTGTTTCCTGAGTTGTTAATCTTAGCCATTCTAACAGGTGTGAGTGGTATCTCATTGTGGTTTGGATTTGTATTTCCTTGATGATGAGCAATGTTGAGGATTTTTTCACATGTCTGTTAACCATTTGTATGTCTTCTTTAGAAAATGTCTGTGTCTTCTGCTCATGTTCTAACTGGATGATTTATTTGTTGAGTGTTGATCTTGATTAGTTCTGTATGGATTCCTGATACTAGCCATTTATCTGATAGGTCATTTGTAAATATCTTCTCCCATTCTAAAGGTGACCTTTTATTTTTTGTATTGTTTTCTTTGCTGTGCAGAAGGTTTTTTCTAGATGAGATCCCAGTAGTTCATTTTTGCTTTTGTTTCCCTTACCTCCAGAGATGTATCTAGTAAGAAGTTGCTGTGGCCAAAGTCAAAGAGGTTGTGCCTGTTTTCTCCTCTAGGTTTTTGATGCTTTCCTGTCTCACATTTAGGTCTTTCATCCCTTTTGAATTTTTTTGTGTGTATGTGATAAGAAAGTGGTCCAGTTTCATTCTTCTTCATGTGGCTGTCCAGTTTTCCCAATACCATTTGTTGAAGAGACTGTCTTTTTTTTCCACTGGATATTCTTTTCTTCTCTGTCAAAGATTAGTTGACCATTTAGTTGTGGGTTGATTTCTGGGTTTTCTATTCTGTTCCATTGAACTATGTGTTTGTTTTTGGGCCAGTACCATACTGTCTTGATCATTACAGTTCAATAATACAGCTTAAAGTCTGGAATTGTGATGCCTCCCGCTTTGATTTTTTTTTTTCAACATTACTTTGGCTATTCAGTGTCTTTTCTGGCTCCATACAAATTTTGGGATTGTTTGGTCTAGTTCTGTGAAAAATGCCGATGTTATTTTGACCAGGATTGCATTAAAATGTGTAGATTGCTTTGGGAAGTATAGACATTTTAACAATATTTGTTCTTCTAATCCATGAACATGGAAAGTTTTTCCATTTCTTTGTGTCTTTTTTCATTTCTTTTATACATCTTCTATAGTTTTCAGTGTACATATCTTTCACCTCTTTGGGCTTATCCCTACTTATCTTATGGGTTTTGGTAGAATTGTAAATGGGATTGATTTCTTGGTTTTTCTTTTTGCTACTTCATTTTTGCTCTATGGAAATGCAACAGATTTATGTACATTGATTTTTATACCCTGTGACTTTGCTGAATTCATGTATCAATTCTAGCAAGTTTTTAGTGGAGTCTTTCAGGTTTTCTACATAGAGTATAATGTCACATGTGAAGTATAAATGTTTTTTTTTTTAAAGTGAATTTTTTTTTAAAGATTTTATTTATTTATTTGAGAGACAGAGAAAGTGAGAGAGAGCACGAGAGGAGAGAAGGCCAGAGGAAGAAGCAGACTTCCCGTGGAGCTGGGAGCCTGATGTGGGACTCGATCCCGGAACTCAAGGATCCTGACCCGAGCTGAAGGCAATTGCTCAAACAACTGAGCCACCCAGGCGCCCTGAAGTATAAATGTTTGACTTCTTCCTTGATAATTTCAATGTCTTCTATTTCTTTTTGTTGTCTGATTGCTGAGGCTAGGACTACGTTGAGCAATAGTGGTAAGAGTGGACACCTCATCATGTTCCTGATCTTAGGGGAAAAGTTCTCAGAATTTCCCCGTTGAGGATGATATTAGCTGTGGGTCTTTCATATACATATTAGCTGGGGGTCTTTGTGAGGTTGAGATATGTTCTTTCTATCCCAACTTTCTTGAGGGTTTTTATCAAAAAAATGCTGTATTTTGTCAAATGCTTTTTCTGCATCTATTGAGAGGATCTAGAATGTTCTTCATACCAGAATTATTTTAGCAATATATTCAGAGTGGCAAAATATTTTCTATGTGTCTCCTTATGTCTTTCCCTGAATTTTCTCTCTCCTTTAATCATGGTAGCTTTTCATAATGACAAAATTCCTAGCAGAGTGTGTGTATAAAATTTGAAATGTTGAGGAGAGTGGAGCAGAATCGAGACGGGAACAAGGTATGGACATCAAGATATACTTACAGATAATGGCAAGGTGCATGGTTAGTGCCTACTGGATACAAAAAAAAAAGACAAGAAGCAGAAGGAGATGACGAAGACTACTATAATGGATCGGTCACATATTAGTTGACTCATGTTCAGTGATCACAACGGTATTGGAGCAAAGGATATTAAATTAGCCAGCACTTAATTTCAACATATGAACCACAGATTTTCTCCCCCCTCTACTCAAAAATATCTAAACTTTACTAAATACTCAGATGTCATCTTGTGAAGAGAATGATATTCTTAGAGAGGAAAAGATTTAACTAGACACAGATGCCAAGATACTAAACATATTTCAATTTTTTTATTATATGTAGATATAATTCCATTATGGACTCCCACATTTTCTAGCTTTGGATCTTTGCATACTGTGTAGGGCAGATATAGTCAAGAATAAATAGTTCTTTGCTTAACTTTGACTTTCATATTAGAATTTATTTTGTGTGTGTGGTAAAATGTTAATCTTGAAATCCAGGCATTATAGATATCAGCAAAGGCCTTCTAATTCCAAAAGTTTATATTTACATACCAGAAATAAAGCTTGGAGAGTATGAAGTATACTTGGAAGAACAAAATACAAATTTCATTCTGATAAAGCCTTGTGCAGGAAGGATGTATGATATGGAAATGCATGATATGTTGTAGGCAAAAAACCTTCTTAGAAGAAATGGGATAGACTATTTAGATACTGAAAGTTGGTGTGAATTGGGGGAGAGATGGGCAAGTGATGTGGAGAAACAAAAATGTTTAAGAGTATTGAAAAAGTGTTCTGGTTTCCTATTTACAATCCAAACCTCAGGGAGATCAGGAGGAAAATCATCTAGATAGATCTGAGATAATCCAAGACTACTGACAAGTGTTTTATTTCCCCATACAACAGACTTCATTTCAGTCTTGGGACCTCAGTGACTAGGCAAAGTGAAAGACAACTTGTTGAAGGCATAGAGAAGAGAGCAAAGCACACAAATGATCCTCCCCCAACCAGAGAGTGTGTATCCAGACTTATCATTTCAAATGCAGAGGAATTAAAGAAAGAGAATACATACTGACATAGAGGAAATACCACTTATTGGGATTTAAACATTGAATCGACTGAATATCCCAAAGATAATTTAGAAGTGACACCAAGGTACACTGAACAACTATTCATTGGCAATTTTTATTTTATCCCTAATCCATATATTTTCTTACTCCCCCTAATATATACATAGGAGTATGCATAGGCACTGATATACCATTAAGCAGGAATGGTTTCTAAGGAAAGGCAATATACAGTATAGGAAATAGTTAAATGTTTTTTTTTTCACATTTATATCCTAGTGTATGCATGCCACCCATCTTAGATATTTGTCAAATTCATTTACTTCTCTCCATTTCCAAATCTCTAGTCCAAACTACAAATATCTCTTACCTGAAATAATACTACACCTGTCTCCTGAATTATTTCTCTGGAGCAATTCTTCCCTTTCCAAATTGTAGGTGGGACTCTATTCTCAAAGTGCAAATATGACTATATTATTTCTCTCTCTTAGTGTATGGAACAAAACCCTGATATGGCCTGTAGCTTCCTGCCAATTCTGGCCCCTACTTTTTTTCTTCACACATTTTCTCACAAGCTCTCTACACCGTGGAATTTATCTTGTTTTTAGCTTTTGTTTTTCTTTTTGTTTCTCCCAGGGCCTTTGGACTGCCTTCTTCCTTTGCATAAAACAGTTTCCACCACTCACCTCTTGGTTCAGTTAATTATTACTCAGCACTAGAAGCTCAGTGAAAGACATCACTTTCTCATGAAAACATTCTCTGATCAACCCAGGCTAGCTCACATCCTCTTCCTCTGCTTTCACTTCTCCCTCTGTGTTTCATTCATAACACTTCTGCAGTGTGTAATTATATACCTGTAACATCCTTTTTTTTATTTCCCATCTCTCCTATGATCTGCAAACTTAGTGCAAGCTTGAACTTGCCTGTTTGTGACATTATTCTATACCTAACTCCAAGCAGAGAGTATTAAACCTAACAGGCCCCCAAATATCCATTAAATCATTGCGTAAATGCATAAGTAAACACGTGAATACAGACACACTCGTCTAAACATGTTTCTATGACACACCCAGATATGGGAGTTTCTAACAAATAAGATGGAGAATGAAAACTGACATGCCAGAAATGATGTCTGGTAATACTTTAGCTTTTTATATATTTAAATATCATTTATGTCAATAAATATGCAAATTAGGTTGCTTTCAAAGTGCACTGAAACTACTTTGGGACATAATTATTAATCACAAGTTTTCTTTTATTTTGTCTTTTTTTTTTTTTTTTAGAGATTTTATTTATTTATTTGAGAGAGAATCAGAGCAAGCATGAGATGGGGAAGGTCAGAAGAGGCAGAACCCCTGCTGGGCAGGGAGCCCAATACGGGACTCGATCCCTTGAATCCAGGATCATGACTGAGCTGAAGGCAGTCGCTCAACCAATTGAGCCACCCAGGCGCCCTTCTTTTCATTTTTAAAAATTATTTTATTTACTTATTTGAGAGACAGAGAGAGAGCATGAGTGGGGTAAGGGATAGAAGAAGAGGGAGAAGCTGGTTCTCCATTGAGCAAGTAGCCCAGCTCAGGGCTGCATTCCAGGACGCTGGGATCACAACCTGAGCTAAAGGCAGACACTTAACTGACTGAGCCACCCAGGTATCCCTTCTTTCATTTTAAAAATTATTGCTAATTAAGATAAAAAAATGTACACTAAATCTTGAGAAAAAGTTAGCAATATTAATATAGCAAAAACCCTAAAGTGTGGAATTGAGAGAGTTTTATGTCCTGTATTTTAGAAACTATGTAAAACAATTTAATGCTGAACATTTGAGAGTAAAATCTTGTTAATATATGTGCATGTTAGTCAAGGTAGTCTATCTGCATCACACTAGCTCAACAATATGTTTATTTTTTCTGCAGGCAAATTCCGACATTGAGATTCATGGAGACTATCTCCTAAATGTGATTTAGTGACCGAAATGAATGCCATTGTATGGAAACCACATATTTAAATGTGGTCTCTAAAATCTCCACAGCCAGGGGCACCTGGATAGCTCAGTCAGTTAAGATCCCAACTCTTGATTCCTGCTTAGGTCATGATCTCAGAGTTGTGAGACTGAGCCCTGTATCAGGCTTTCAGCTTTTTGTGGGGTGTATTTGAGATTCTCTCTCTTCCTCTTCCCTTGCCCTTCCCCTTGCACACACACACTTTCTCTCTAAAATAAATAAATAAATAAAATATTAATAAAGTAAAATAAAATAAAATAAAATAAAATATCCACAACCAGCATTAGAATTGGTAGTCAGTCCTTTGACTATCATTTCCTTTCTTTTTTTTTTTTAAAGATTTTATTGTATTTGCCAGAGAGAGAGAGAGAGAGAGCGCAAGTAGGCAAAGCGGCAGGCAGAGGGAGAGAGAGAAGCAGGCTCTCTGCTGAGCAGGGAGCCTGATGTGGGGCTCCATCTCAGGATCGTGGAATCATGACCTGAGCCGAAGGCAGCCGCTTAACCAACTGAGCCACCCAGGTGCCCCTGACTATCATTTCCTAAACCAGTCCTCAGTCACCTAGCTGGACCTCACTTTAAAAGAGCAGGGAAGACAGTTTAGGGATGCTTCAGACAAGAATATATATTGCAAAATTGTAAGTTTTGGGTTTTAGAGGGAAGAATACATTTTGCAAAATCATAACTAATGGATGGGAAATTGTTATGGGTTAAATTGAGTCTCTCAGAAGGGTATGTTGATCATACGGTTTTTATTCTTTCTCTTGTTAATGAGTTATATCACATTGATTCATTTGCTAATATTGAACTACCTTTGCATCCTGGGAATAAATCCCCACTTCATCTTGGCGAATGATCCTTTTAATGTATTGTTAAATATGGGATGTCACTTATATGTGGAATCTAAAAAAACAAAACAAACAAAAGCCAAACATACACACACACATACACATAACAGGCTTTTAAATACAGAGAATGAACTGGTGGTTGTGGGAACAGAGATGGGTGGGGGGAATGGGAGGATGGGTAAAATAGGTAGAGGAGATCAAGAGGTACAAACTTCCAGTTACACAATAAATAAGTCACAGAGATGAAAAGTATAGCATAGGGAATATAATCAATAATATTGTAATAATGGCATTGAGTAACATAGAATTGTCAAAGCACTATGTTATACTTCTGAAACTAGCATAATATTGGCAACTATACTTCAGAAATTAGTAATGATGATGATGATGATAATAATAATAATAATAATAATAATAATATGTTGAAGTCCTAACCCCCAGTACCTGTGAATGTGATATTTTTGGGAATAGGGTGTTCGCAGATAAAATCAAGTTAAGCTGGATAAGCCCTGATCCAATATGACCTGTGTCCTTATAAGAAGAGAAACACATACACACAAGGAAGAGAAGGCCATGTAAAGATACAGAGACACACATTCAGAGAAGAAAGATGGTCTTGTGAAAATGGAGACAGAGACTGAAGTGACCCTGCTACAGGCCAAGGAATGCCTAAGGCCATCAGACAGAAGCTGGAAGAGGCAAGGAAGAATCTCACCTAGAGGCTTAGGAAAAAGCATGGCTTTGCTAATGCCTTCATTGTGGGCTTCCAGCCTCCACAACCACGAAATAATAAATTTATCTTTTTCTATGCCACCCAGTTTGTTGTACTTTGTTATGACAGTCCTGGAGAACTAATATATTTTATATATATATATAAAATAAAGGCATAGAAATAAGGTTCATCATGTTCTTTCAAAGGAAAAACAAATTGGGATATTTTACCCATTGGACTCAGGATAAATCTAGTGGTTTTTTGTTTTTTTGTTTTGTTTTTCTTTTGCTGCTCTAGATATTTGCAGAATAGCAACGGCAACATTTTTCTTTTGCCTGACATTAATAAAGAGAAAGAAGGAACTAAATGCCAGAATTATTGCCATCTGGGGACATGAGTTTAGTAACAAAGTCTTATGTATTAGAATGAAGCAAGAGATGAGTCTTTTGTGGCTGTTGGTCATCCATATTATCTAACTGCATATTCTGAAAAATATGGGAGATGCAGTTAGGCATCAAAGAAAAAATTAAGGATTCTGAGAGCTCTGCAGGGTAAGAATTCCTCTACAGCCATCTAGTTTATCCTTTTTGCTAGAACAGCTTTATAGGTTATGTCACAGAAAATATAAATCTGTCTCTAGTAGCATTTCCTTCTCTCATGGGTGTTCTACTATTAAGACATTTCTGCTACTTATTTTTCTACCAAGATATATACTGCAAGACAAAATTGAATCAATAGCTGAAAAGCAAAACAAAGCAAATGAAACTACTACTGGCATGTGGATGACTTGCAAATACAGTATTTCAGACAAAAATAGTCTTCTGAGATCTAGATAAATTCTTTACATCACCACATAAACCCAGGAATTAACCCATTATTTCTTTACTCTTTTACTTAATAACTAATATTCAGTTCACCCATTTGCCCGATATAAACTTTATAATCATTCCAGTTCTTTCTTTCCCCTAATCTCTTCATATTCAGGGAGTCATCAGGACCGCTGGCAGGAGAGTTCCTTTATAGCCCTAGACCTCCCACCTGTAGACTCCTATTATCAGGGAGTGATAAAGTTTTAGTTTTCTTAAACTACAGTTATTTGGGGTATTTCTTTTATTTACCAAAGACTTCAATTCTAGTCAATGTTTCAAAATACACTTACGACATATTATTCAATTAATGATAGCAAAATAGAATTATTTAAATTTACAACAATGTAAAAATAGAAATTTCTTGTGAGAACAACGGAGCTATTTAAAAAATTAGAACCACAGGACTATCTGACTAGATTTTGTTCTGTTTAAGACAAGGATATTGTTCTATATCACTATGAGAATTCCAACATTCCATGGTGATGTTGGCTAGAAGCAGGATTCTGTAAGATGTGATCACTGTCAAAAAAGGTGTAATAGATAAGTGAGAACTGCTAATCTGCAAATCTATACTCAATCATGAAAAGTTCTTTATATCTTGAAGGTGTCATAAAGACTTGGAGTTCTTATAAATTTAAGATACCAAGAACAGGGGTACCTGGGTGTTTCAGTGAGTTAAGCATCTGACTCTTGATTTCAGCCCAGGTCATGATCTCAGGATGGTGAGCTGGAGCCCTGGGGGGCTTCACACTTGGCATGGGTTCTGCTTAAGATTCTCTCCCTCTGTCCTTCCCTTGCTCATTCTCTCTCTTTCTCTCTCCTTCTCTCACTCTCTCTCTCAATAAATAAATTTTAAAAAATTAAAATAAAATAAAATACCAGAACATTGCCCACATTACTAATAAATGTCAGTGTAAAACAGTAATAGTACTTAGTAGTCACTAGCTGATTTTTTTTTTAAAAAATCTGATAAAAAAATTCTGGAAATCTCTCCTAATGCATTTAAAATGTTTAGGAGCTTCACTTTAAGTACATAACACTTCTTATATGTATCTCCAAGGTTAAGCACCACAATCATCACTATATTTTCCATGAAAAGCAACAGTGTGTCTATATAAACAGCTCTAAATGGTTCAGTTTATCGCAGTATATTATTTCTATTCCATATTATTTGTTATGAAGACATTGACATATTTGAAAAGATTTTTTTCATTCATACAGTTCTTCTAGTTTGATAGAGCTAAATTTATCCTGTAATTTATCCTGTATTTGATGAACTGGAAAGATCAGCTGAATAGAGATAATCAGAATTTATCTGTTAGCAACAGATTGTTTTGAATTTGTGTTATTCTGGATAATTTACATTTCCTGAAAATATCTCTAATTCTAAAATGAAGAAGTCAATGATATTGCTTTTCTGGGCCGAAGATTATTAATATCCACTATTTGTTTTGAAGCAGGTTTAATGAAGACCCTGAGAATTAGCTTAATAGCTGTGACATTTGCAATTAAATATTATAAAATAACGACATTAACTTTTACAATATCTTTCCCTGTGAAACTACACATTTTTCAGGACTGTTGAAATCTTCCACCTTGCTCTAACAATTCAATTAATTTAACTAGGTTATTTGTTGTGTTTTAAATTGATGTTTCAGATTGGACGGTTCTGATCCAGAATCTGTAATTGGATCCAGGTTCACTTTCTTACCAAGCTATTAAACCTAAATTTAAAATTTTAAAATTGGGGTGCCTGGGTGGCTCAGTTGGTTGAGCAACTGCCTTCCACTCAGGTCACGATTCTTGAGTTCTGGGATCGAGTCCCACATCAGGCTCCCAGCTCCGTGGGGAGTCTGCTTCTTCCTCTAACCCTCTCTCCTCTCATGCTTTCTCTCACTTTCTCTGTCTCTCAAATAAATAAATAAACTCTTTAAAAAAAATAAAAATAAAATAAAATTTTAAAATTGTTCTCTTTATATTAGTGAGATCCTTTCTCATTTCAAGCTTGAAAATTTACAACTTTAAAAGATAATTGTGCTTTTTGGGGCTTATTTTGTTTTCTTTTTAAATCTAGGTCCTATAAACCTATCTAATAATATTCTTGTGCTCAGGAAATACCTATCAAGTGTCCCAGGCATAGTTCTAGGTGCTAGAGTTTCATCAAGAAACACGACAGACACAAATATTCAGTGTATTTTTTTCACAGTCAACAATAATTCTATTTAAATATTTATCTATTTAAAAATTAATCACTAATTTGATTCCAAGAGCAGGAGAGACAGGAGAGGAACATATTACATTTTATTCTAATATAAATTTATACTTTGTGTACTTATACACCTTATGTACACTAAATGCTTATTATCTTATAGAAGTAACATTTTAAAATTTTATTGAAAACAACCTAAGAATTTGAATTCTTTTAAAGATTTTATTAATTTTTTAAAGATTATTATTTTATTTAAATAAATAAATAAAATTTATTTATTTTAGAGAAAAAGAGAGAGAGAGAGAGGGAGAACGTGAGTGAGAGGAGAGGCAAAGGGAGAAATTCTCAAGCCAACTGACTCCCCAGCAGAGCGCAGATCCCAATAAGGTGCACCGTCCCATGACCCTGAGATCATGATCTGGGCCAAAACCAAGAGTCAGACACTCAACTGACAGAGCCACCTAGGTGCCCCTTGAAGTCTTATTAATAATTCATATAAATGGTACCAAACAGTTATAGTGGAAGGTTCAATGACTGAAGTTTTGAAAAGACTAATGGGGGGATACATACCTAATTCAGGATCTGCCACATTACCTACCTTACTCTCTCCCTAATCAATGATATTCATGAGATCACTGATCAATTTTGCTGGCTACATTTTTTAAAATGCAGTATGAGTTGCATACTTGGTATTTTTAAAATGTGTATCTTAAATTATATCTTGAACTGTGGAAGCACCTATTATGTTTGGTAAACCATAATTAGTTCTTGGCCCCAATCTTATATTGTGATGTTGCTCTATTTTGTGATTTCTGAGACACTCCAGTGGGTCTGTTTATGATACTCTTTTCTAGTCCCTCATTTGTCCCCACATTCATATTGCTTTCTCTGACTCCCTGCTTCCACTGAGAGATTCACCCTGTCGGCTGCTACTGTACTCCCACTATCTTAGCTTGACCTTGGAGCTTCATTTTAAAGAATCTTGCCTCACTACTACAAGTAACTACTAGAGTTATTTCTGCTATTATTATTAATTTTATATACTTCCTTACCCCATTTGCCTTTACTTACTAATTCAGTTTAAGCATTGATTTTTCAATATATTCTTACAAAAATATAAGATTGGGTTTTTCTGTTCTCTCCTGTGTATTCTCAGGTCTCATTAGCCTTCCTCAAACAGAACACCTATGAAACAAAATTGCATCCACCAATGCACTCTCAATTTTTTTTAGTATATTAACCAGTATGAATTATACATTACTCATTTTATTCCCAATGGAAGGAGTTTAATATATCTTATTTAAATGATTGAATGCTTTTTTCCTTCCTTTTTTTTTTTTAAAGATTTTATTTATTTGACACAGAGAGAAAGATCACAAATAGGCAGAGAGGCAGGCAGAGAGAGAGGGGGAAGCAGGCTCCCCGCTGAGCAAAGAGCCCGATGCAGGGCTCGATCCCAGGACCCTGAGATCATGACCCGAGCTGAAGGCAGAGGCTTTAATCCACTGAGCCACCCAGGTGCCCCTCCTTCCTTTTTAAAGGTCGCTTCTTCTTGCTTCATTGAAAATGGTATACAATTGGTGTGCATGGGTAGCTCAGTCAGTTAAGCATCCAACTATGGATTTTAACTCAGGTCATGATCTCAGAGTTGTGAGATTGAGCCCTGCACTGGGCTCGGGTTGGGCATAGCATGGAGTTTTCTTAAGATTTTCTCTCTCCCTACCCCTCTGCCCCTCGTCCTGCTCACACTTTCCCTCTATTTCTAAAAAAGAAAGTATAGAATTATTGATAGCCAATGAATTCCTTACTCTAGTCTCAAAATTTGGGATATTTTTATGTAGACATATTATAGATTATTATCTCCCCATACAAAGAAGAACGTACTCTCATTTTAAACTTGGCACCTAATAATTAGAACCGTAGCACTTTATGACAAATGCTCTGATTGAAACAAGAGATACGTGAAATAAGTGGAATACAAAGAAATGAAGTAAAGTCAGTCTATCTTTGGTTATAAGTAACAGAAATATATGGTTATTGGTATAAGGGAAAAAAAACAAATAATTTATTCAATGAATAGATGAACTGAAGGACAGGTAGAACTTCCCGGCTTGATGGACTAGAACTGGAAATGTAATCTCCATGGTAAATTTCCATCTCTCTCTCTCTCTCTCCATGTACTCCTCTTTCAGTACTGCTTCATTCATCTTTCTTTCTGCAGATTGGCTTTCTTTGTTTTTTCTAGGTATTAATGGAAAATGTCTCCATACCATTTTCCTAATACCACCTAATATCTAATCCTGTTTTAATAATCTGGATTTTGCATTATTGGAAGTAAAGAACAACAACAAAAAAGCTCAGTGTCTCACCTCACTCTGTGAACTGGTTCTCCACCCCCTGCCCCACCTCAGGGCTGGGTTTCTATCTTGGATCAAATTAACTATGGTCAGTAGAGACAAGGCTATTGACTATGAACAGGATCATAGGGAGCCACTTCCTTTTTTGTGGAGATTAGTTATTAAGGTAGATAAACAGAGCCTCAGAACTAAAAATATGTTTGCTGAAATTCTTGGTTTTGTCACAGATGAGCCATTTAATGGTGGTAAAAGGTTATATAATTAAATAAATCCATTATACTGGATAGTACAAGACTATTTTTAATTAATATATTTAGTGATGAGTTCAGAGACTTAGTTTCCTTATACACGACATCTTCTTGCTCTAGACCCGCAAAACTGCCCTAGTTTTTATGGTACCTCTGTTTGAGTGAGAAAAAGCTGATCTTTTCTCAATGTTCTTTTCTTTCATCTGTTGATAGAGGATCAATAGATGTAACAAACTGATTTTTATTAGTTAAGACATGATCTCCTGGAAATATGTTGTAATAAGTATAAAATCCACAATATCTCTGATGTAAACAGTACCACCTACGTGCTGAATAATGTGCAACTTGCCCAATGATATGTGGCCATTTATAGGTTCTTACCATACATTTTACACTTGAATAGTATTTGGTGTAATTCAAGTATTTATAACTGCAAAATGGTTAATATTTCAAATATATTTTTGAAACACTATTATTTTTTAATTGTCTGGAACTTGTTTTTTGCAGATTACCACAAGAATGTAGTGCTCCCTAACGTGAAGAAAATTTGTAATGCCTGAACCGATTTTGGAAAAAATATATGTAATATGCATAATTGTAAGTCTCTTGACTTTATTGTATTATCATTCCTTGATCCTTTCCTGCCCCAAACAGAAAAGTGATTATAGTATTTTTATTCATTCACTAAAAATAGCTCTTATTATGTTCCAAGCATTACTCTAGATGCTAGAAATATAGTAGTAAAAATTATAGGCAAACCCTGCTCTGTCATGCAGGTCACAAAGTAAAGGAAAAGAGAAAGACAACGAATAAATTTTTAAAATTTGAAATAATTTCATGGGGTACTAAGTGTAAAGACAATTACATAAGATATTAGGATAAATAATGCCAAAAGAGTTTAATTTGGATTGAGCAGTTCCAAAAGTTTACAGTCAGGAGATAACCTTTAGGCTGAGACTAAGAGACACTGAAGTTAAAATCTCCTGTGGAAAGGATATTGTTTTTATGGGAAATAGTGCTTGTTAAATGTTACTTATACTATAGACAAGTAGTATGTTTTAGAGGGACAGCACAGTGAAACTACGAGCATGACTGAGTTGTCTGGATGTATGTTAGCATCTACACAGTACAAGTATTTGTTTGTGCCTGTAGGGTATGCATGTGTGTGTGAGAGAGAAATCTGAACAAAATCTTGTGATAAATTTATTTAGAACTTGGAATTGTGTGTCTATTGCGCTTTGGCCTGAAACTTTGCCTTCCACAGTTATTTTTTTGTTTTTGTTTTTAAGATTCTATTTATTTATTTGACAGAGAAAGAGAACACAATGAGGGGGAGCAGTAGGGAGAGGGAGAGGGAGACTTAGGCTCCCTACTGAGCAAGGAGTCCAACGTGAGGCTCAATCCCAGGACCCTGGGATCATGACTGAGCCAAAGGCGGATGCTTAACCAACTGAATCACTCAGGAGCCCCGCCCCGCCTCCCACAGTTCTTAATATTTAATTGCATTTAGTAATGTCAATGGCTTCCCTTTAAGGGGATAGAGAGGGACATAATTTTCGATACTGTTGAATAAAGTCAATTCAAAAATCTGTCCTTCAGGAAGAAGGATATGGAAGATTTTCTTTGTGAAGTCCTCATTACAGTAGTCCTCTAGCCATTGAATAGTAAGGTGTTTTTTTATTAACTTGTATGAGTTTATCTGCAAGGTATACCTCAAACCCTGTTTGTACTTTCATGACTTTATATCTGCATTTTGTGGTATTCATTATTAGACAATGCTCTTGATTAATTAGATAGCATAAATCTTAGGAGAGAAAGTCTTTTCACACTCTGGACAAGATTACCTCGCCAATTTATGCTTTTAATAAGGCAGTGATACTGTTTTTTAAGGGAACAGATATGAACAGATACTAGACTGTAATATAAATTATTAACTACATCTGGCACTTTAAAGTATGTCATTTTAAAGTAAGTGTTTTCATGTTAATGTATCTAATTCACTTTTTTTTCTAATTCATTCTTAAAAGATAATTTACCAATTTGGAAAGAAGTAATCACAACAAATTACATTGGAAAGATTAGGCTTATTTTCCTATTTACGTCCTTCTTTTTGATGATCTCTGATTTATCTAGTTTCCAACATGATTTCTGTCTCTTGTTCTTTCTCCCTCCCTGCCTCCTCCCCCTTCCCTCTCTCTCCAGAATATTTGCAGCTCTCAGGTATCACCCAGAGAATTTCACCTATTGCTCTTGATGTACTTTCCAAAGCATCAGCAATAAATATGAAACAACTTAAGCAGTAAATTTGGCTCAATTAATTAATAATTGTAAACTTACTTCTCTTATCTCTATTGGGATTCTGTGGTTAAACCAGATGAGAATCAGAATTTATTCTAAATTTGCTTACTGAATGCTTTCTGCAAACTTAAACTGAGTTCATAGATAAGATGAGGCAAATTATTTCCTCTCAGGTTCAATGTGTACATTTGCTTATTCATAGAGAATCTTGTCTGAGCTTTGAGATACCTCATTTCTACCTTATATCTAAGAAGCACACATGGTTTTGGCTGCACAGTGCAGGAAAGTTACATAATATGAACACAGGATTCTATGAAGATTTTTTATGGCAAAAATTATTTTTAAGTGTTTGATCTCTCTAAAAATAAATTTATATACAGACAACCAACAAATATATGGAAAGATGCTCAACATCACTCATCATCAGTGAATTGAAATCAAACCATAAGATATCACCTTACACCTGTCCGAATGGCTAAAGTTAAAAAAAATAACAATTATTGGAGAGGGTGTGGAGAAAAAGGAACCCTTGTGCACTGTTGGTGGGAATGTAAATTTGTACAATGTGGAAACAGTGTGGAGTTTCCTCAAAAAACTAAAAATAAAAAAAACCCCTAAAAATAGAAATATCCTATGACCAATAATTCCACTACTGGGTATTTACCCAAAGAAAACCAAAACATTAATTTGAAAAGATATGTGCACCCTTATGCTTATTGCAGCATTATTTATAACAGACAAGATATGGAAGTAACCTGTGTCCATCAACACATTAATAAAGATGTGGTGTATATATGATGGAATAAAAAAGGATGAAATCTTGCCATTTGTGACAACATGGATGGACCTAGAGGATATTTTGCTAAGTGAACTAAGTCAGACAGAGAAAGGCAAATACCATATGATTTCACTCATATATGGAATCTAAAAAAAAATAACACAAATGGATAAACAAACAAAAAGCAGAATCAGACCTATAAATAAAGGGAACAAACTGATGGTTCACAGAGTGAAGGGTATGAGGAGTTAAACAAAATGGGTGAAGGAGAGTGGGAGATATAGGCTTCCAGTTTGGGAATGAATAAGTCACTAGAATAAAAGGTATAATGTATGGAATATAATCAATGACACTGTGATAATGTTGTATGGTCATGGATGGTACCTACACTCGTGGTGAGCATACTATAACATACCGAGTTGTTGAATCACTATACGATACATTTGAAACTAATGTAACATTGTGTCAACTATACTCAAACTAAAAATTAAAAAAAAAGTTTATATATAGGAAGACTTCTAATTAAATTTGGAATTACTTAAATGAGTTACTTTACATAAAGTGTGCTGGTATGAACCCTTAAGCTGCATTTTAAACTTATTTTAAAGTTTTTATTTTAAGGTAAAAAATAATTGTTTCCAAATTCTGTGTTTTTTATGTAGTTGGGGTATAACTTAAAAGATCAGATCATTTGATTCTATGCCTCAAATAGTTCTTATTAGGAAATAAACTTGACCCAGAATGATGTTGTGAACAGAAACTGGGACTATTCAGGTAAAGCACAGAATACAGTCCCTAGAAAACAAAAGAACTTGGTAGGTGTTAAATTTTAGTATTTGTATTTTTCTTGCTATCTAGAATTATTTCCCTTTGTGGCTTGTTATCCTTTGTACTTTTGCCCATCCCATTTTCAAAGTGGCTTATCACATTGTTTTGTACTTTAGTAAATACAATTTTCTCCATCCAACTCATTCCCAGTGACTGTATTCTACTTTATGTGTATTGGTCACCTGGGAATTCATTCTCTTTGTGTGTTCAACATGACCAAATAGAATTACTCATTTTTAACTCCTATCACATACATATAAAGGCTGCCGTTTTGTCATAACAACCCGGTTGAGTAATGATTTTTCTTATTTTTCTTTTCTGAGTAAAGGATGCAATATATCTATTTTTATACTCAACAATCTGACATATAGTCTGATATGGAATGTTCTCATAATGAGTAATTATTGAAGTAAAGCAATGGTTACAGTGTATACACAGCTAGGCTCTTTCCAAATATTGACCAAAGTAAGTATTGACATGGAGGCGACTCATTTGATTTCTTTGTGAAAACTACTCTTGAGTTGTGGGCTGTTTCCCACAATTCTATTTTCTAATTTTATCAAATAAAAAGGGTAACCAACTATTCCAGTTGCCTAACGAAGATGGTTCCGGGGTCATAGGACTTCTGGTACTAAACCAGAGAAATCCTGGGCAAGCTGGATGGCTAATGGACCAAGACACACACCTTAAATAAATACATAGATGTCTGATACATTTACAGATAATCAGAGTATAATTTATATGATTTCAGACATCTTTAGCAAAAGTAAGACTATCATTTAATAATGTTTAAGACATTAGATATGGGAATATTCAAGATGCTTTTTCGTAGCACATGACATTTTTTCTTAACCCTATTTTGCAATCACATTTTCATGTCTGTATCTCCAACCAAAAAATACAACGTATTGCATAAATAACACATGAAATATTTTATACCCAATATGAAATAAATATTTCTAAGCTAAAGAAGTTAAAAAGAATCTTTAGCCAGAAATGATAAATGACCTTAAAACATTTTATGGTTTGTCTCTGCTATGTGATTTATAACATATGCATATATTAAACAGCAAATATTCCTATTTTCAGTATTTGATTCTCTTAAAGATTTTAATTATTTATTTGAGAGAGAGATAGAGATAGCAAGAGAGAACACATGCTGGGAGGAGAGGGAGAAGCAAGCTCCCCACTGAGCAGGGAGCCCAACATGGAGCTTAGTCCCAGGACCCCAAGATCATGACCTGACCCAGAGGCAGACACTTAACTGAATGAGCCACTCAGCTGCCTTTTCAGTGTTTGATTAAAATGAAGTATTTTCTTCTAAACATATTTAAATTCTGAAAAATTTAAAAATATTTTTAGAAAAAATATTTTAATGAAACTTTAATTATTTTAAATTGCTTGACCATTTTTGGTGAAACTTTCAGTGAAACTTCAGGGGCAAAGACAATAGATCAGACAACCTGGATCCACATTTCAGTCCTGGAACTTATTGAATGACTCTCAACAAATTATCTAGTCAACTGTTCATCTGTTTTCTAACCATAAAATACTGATAATAGTAATAATAATGATTAATAATAATAATACTTTTATTATTTATTTATTTATCTATGTATTTATTTATTTATTTGGTGCAAAATGGTGGTTTATTAAAGCACCAGGACAGGACCCCTGGGCAGAAAGAGCTGCTGCCCCAGGGTTGTGAGGCAAAGCTGATTATATGCTATGGGGTTAGGGGAGATAAAGAAAAAGGAAGGTTTCAAAAGAACTTCTATATACTAAAGAGGACCTACAGGATACCTAAGGCCTTGCAATTGTCAAGTTAAGGTTGCTTTTCCCTCTAGCAAGGCATTAACATAAGAGAGTTGGGAGAATCCTGGAAGAAAGTCACACCTGTCCCACCCAGGAGTAGGGGGTGGGTGGAGGTTGCAGGGTGTCAGGGCATGTCAAAAAAAAAAAAAAAGTAATAGGAGCAATTTATCTTAATGTAAGATATGTTCATTAAGTCTGAAAGTCTTTCCAGTGATTTGCCAAATAATATTGAATGTGTTCAATATTTTGGGTGTGTTTCTAATAAGCTACAAAAGGATTCCAAGAGAGTGAAAATCTGCATGTCAAAAGAGTGAGGGAGATGAATACTGATACTTCATTTCCAAAAGGATTTCAGTTCTAGGGGAAAAAAAAGGTTTGTTCAATGTTTCAAAAACTAATATGAGCACACTAATTGAACTCCCAGTGACAAGAAATTAAGAGGAAATGCCAAAATCTTAGAGGAAAGATGTATTATTTGAAATGACTATGTCTAATTGGAATTTTCTATTGTTTTAAATCTGGATAAGGTGTAAAGGATCTTGAATCTGTTGAAAAATAGAACTTGTCCCCATTTGCTGTCTTAGCTGGTGTTCATGATACAGACAGAACACGTTACTCTCTCCAATATTTTCTTCTTGCCAGCTCTGTTTCACATCTCTTGAGTGATCAAAATTGAGCTTAACAACCTTCTAATCATCTAATCAGGAGAAAAGAAGTTGTTGTATATACAGTGTCCATGTATCAAAATAAAATAAAATCATTTACTTATTTATTCTTCCTTATGTTTCAAACAGATGCCACTGGTCCTGATTTTAAATACAGGAATGTATTACATTATATCTCAGCATTATTAATGACTAAATTATTTTCACTCTTTTTTGCTTTAAAATTTTTCTTTTGTTTTATAATTTGAAATTCTATAATCAAGATTTTTAAAAGCTAAATTTAACATTTACAAGATTTTTCTAAGCAAGTGTTTCAATCTCTAGCAATAATTTATAGCTATTTTTATAATTTAAGAAAACATGCAAAAGAAAATATATGATTTTCTAAAGTGTCTATATAACATTTCACTCTACTGGTAGAGAAAATGGTTTCAATAAGACCCATAAAAAATAGGCCCTAGTAAAATTATATATTTAGTATTAATATGGAAATACCTTCAAGTAAATAATGCAGGTATATATGTGTTATATACATGCAATTGTACACATGTAGAACATTTATAGAAAGATAAAAGAGGAAGGGCCCTGAGTGGCTCAGTTGGATAAGCATTCTACTCATGATTTTGGCTCAGATCAGATCTCATGGGTCTGGAGACACAGCCCCGCTGGGTTCTGTGCTCTGCTGGGAGTCTGCTTGACATTCTCTCCCTTTGCCCATTCCCTCACTCATGTTCTCATTCTCTCTAAGATAAATAATAAAATCTTTTTTTTAAAAAAGAATGAGGAAAGAAGGAAGTTAAAATGGTTAACTTCATTACAGCAAAGAAATGGGATTATTTATAAGGCTTCAGGATAAATTTATCATGTTTGAATTTTGTACGGTTCGAGTTTTTAAAATTTATTTTTAAACTGAGTTTTTAAAAATTTATTTTCTTAAATTTAACTTAAAAAAAATGACTCCAGGCTTAAGCAGAACTGATTTTGTTGAAGTCATGGTACAGTTCTAGAATTTTTGTCTCTAGAACAAAAAAGTTCTAGAATTATGGAAGTTAGAATCTTGTTTTTAACATGAATGCTTATGTAAAATAGAAGCATTCATCTCAACTAATAAAAGAATAAATAGGAATACATTTTCATCAGATACTATTTCTGAGTCTGAAGTGGGGACAGTTCACTTACTGGATACCACAGTGTATATATTTCAGTAGAACTTAATTGTTTTATAACAATCTTAAAAAAATACATTGTATATGAAAATATAGGTATTATCATAACATATGTGTAAATTTGAATCTTTGCATTAAGTGAAATTTAGTGAATTGTTTAACACATTAAATTGTGTTTAGACACTGACACTAACTCATTTTAAATATAAACACTAAAATTAATGGAGCAGGATCACAAAAGAAATTGCTTCCTGGCATCTTTTGTTTACATGCACAATAAGACAATAGTTATAAATATATTGATTTTATAAAGTCATAATTATAAGACATTCACTTATAATAAATATTTACCGAATACCACCTTTGTCAGTACCCATGATGGATTAGACAAAGGCATTCCGGAACCATACCATTGGGGAAAACTAGAACTTGCTGCAGTTGGTGCTAGGGGACATTATCTAACTAAAATTTGTTGCACAGGGAATAGTTACTCATTTCAATTAAGACAGCCACTGTGTATATTAGTGAGGGTTGAAGGACACATTAAAAACAAAATAAGACTATTTTTTTTACTTTGGAGTATATTAATTACATTAGTGAAAAGAGAGGGAGGGAAGGAAAAAGGAAGGAAGGAGAGAAGGAAGGAAGGAAGGAGAGAGGGTAGGAAGGAAGGAAGGAACAAAGAGAAAAAAAAATTAAAAAGCAGCCTCCTTAATATAGAATCCCAGAACTGAATAGTTTCTCACCTAGTCAGAGGCAGTTTTCTGGGGCTGCTGTATGATCATCATGGTTTCCCTTGATATACAGGAATAGAGAAAAATGAATGTTTCCTGCACTTAGCTAAATTCCCCAGAAAAAGGAAAGATGGAAGAACAGAGTCATCCTTGTCTGGCTTCTTTTCCTCAACTCAACTTCAATAAATTCACTCTTCCCATCCCATGAGTAAAGGAGGTAACAAACAGGGGCCAGGGCCATAATGTTAACGAAAGGCCCTGCTCATGGAAAAGAATATCAGGGGTGGAGATTAAGAGTCCCCCCAATAACTTGATGATTGGGCAGAGTGGGTGACGGGTGCTTGTATGAGGACAATGATGAACTTGGTTTTGAACCATGATGGTAAAAACTGCTAAGGATATATGATAGGACATTACAGGGAAGACTGTGTGCTTTCTAATCTTCAGTACCTGCAGTTGAAGAGGATAGAGAGGAAAGAGATAGATTATTGTGTGCTCTGTGCAAGGCAGAACACTACTGGCTGCTGAATATATGAAGAGGTAGATCCAGATCCCAAAGCTGGGTGTGTATACTCCAAAAGTAGTAAGACATGAACAGACATTCCTCTTCTCTGGAATGCCCTTGACCTCACTTGATCTAAAAATTTGTCTTCTTCAAGACCGAGTTAGGCATGCCTCCTCTGACCCCTCAAAGAAATAGTTAGTGCTTGCCCTCTGAGCTCACAGAGATATTGCAGACTCCTAGTACAGGAGTTATCAAATTACAACACTGCATGATACATCTTTTATTTGGGTGAAAAGGCATGTTTTTGTCTAATAGAAAACTTGTATTTATCTTAAGAAAAACAAGCAAACAACACAGCGCCTAGCAGAGTGCCTTCTGTATTACAACTCTATATTTTTGCCTAATTAATTGATTAAGCTATAATATGAGGGAGGGAAGGTCACACATCTGCTTTGACTTGGTCAAAGAATATTTGTAGGCATTAGAAGGGGCATTAGGGTTACATTTTCAAGCATTGAGAAAATTTGAACATAAAGAGCATAAAGGCATAGGAAACAGGTTGGGGAAAATAATGAGAAAGATTAGTTGTGTATGTGTAAGAAATGTGGAGGAGTTCAAGTTGATTGCTAACTAAGTTTTAATATAAAGTAAGACAGGGGAAAAAGAATAGGGAGTTTTGAATGTCAGCTAAGAAACAGGGTAGTATCCGTTAGCTAATGAGGAGTCACTGAATAGGAAGGAGAAAGGACCACAGTTGTACTTCAACAGGAATCTAAATTTGAGAATTCTTTTAAAAGTCTCCTATAATAATTCACATAAAGGTGAGGAGTAATAAGGACCTGGATTTGTGGATTTATTAGAACTCTGGGAGTAATGGCCACAAGCACAAAGAATATAGAATCTTTTTGAGAGATATTATTAAGGTAGAATCAGTAAATGTAACACTGATTGATCATTTTACTCACCCGTTTAAAACCCTTCAGTGGTTGTCATCTACTGCACTTAGCATAAATTTTAGTCTTTATCTTGACCCACAAAACCCTTAACGATTTGGCCCTTTCCCACTTTTTTATCTGTCATCATCTGGTGTCATTTAACTCTACCCCTTCTCTGCTTGTTTCATCCATAATTTCCTCACAATTTTCCCAAAGCTCCTAATTCTTTTCCCTAAGAGGTTTCAAACTGACAATCAATTCTCTTGGGATGCTATTTCTTTTCACCCTTCTCACTCCTACATATACTTTAAGTTTCAACTGAAACAGTCCTTCTGCAGAGAGGCTCCCCACCTGGGCCTTCTGGCTATCCCGTCTTTTAGCACTGTTACGTTCATTTTTAGCCATAATCACAATTGTACTCTGTGTGTGTGTGTGTGTGTGTGTGTGTGTGTGTGTGTCTGTGTGTGCGTGTCTATGTGGTTAATTGTTTTATGAGAGTTATTTGGGTTCTCCTTCCTTTCTATATCACCATTAATGGAGGGGCTTTATTCATTGAATTCATTACACATGTAGCCCCTATGCCTAGCACAACATTTGGCACAGAGAAGGTGAATAATACTTTTTAAATAAATAAATGGGAGCAAAGTACTTCTAACATCTTTTAATTTAGCAACAGAATAATAGATAAACAGAAATTATCTTTCTGTTTCAACCATGCTCAGGTTGTTCTCCAGAAAGTAAATATAATGAAGTTAAAAAGATTCAGAGGTTGGTCTATCTATCTATCTACCTGTCCATGCATGTATGTATGTATGTATGTATGTATGTATGTATCATCTATCTATCTATCTATCTATCTATCTATCTATCTATCTATCTCTCTATCTAATCTTTCCCAGCATGATAGTCCATCATATATGGAGTTGAAACCAAGAGGCTACTAGGTTACTAAGAGCATTTAGAGAGAAAAGGAGGAATCATACCCATGTTTATAAAGCAAAATGAGGGTGGCTAAGCAGAGTAATAAGAATGTGAAATAAGGAGAGTTAGTGAATGAATCAGAAAAAAATATACGCAGTATGGAGAATAGCATAAGGCACATTGTGGCTCATAGTAGAGAACAGAGAGGAGAACATCCTATGAGGATATTTAAGGGTTTTGATACATGGCTCAGAGCAAAAGACATTATAGCAAATGAACAGCTCAATAGTCAAGAGTCTACAAGTATAGAGATACAGTTTTTAGTTTCCATCTTTTAATGGAGAGAAAGAACTTGAACACATATTGAAGACTATCTCTATTTAAAATTTGGGAATTAGCATAATATTGTGAATATACATGTATTGTTCTTCTAATTGCCTCCTAACACCCAGCTTCATGCCCAGAAGTTCCCTAGAATCTCGCTTAGCTGTTTCATGTGACACCCTAGGCATTACACTTGTAACCACATTGAATAAGTGGGATTTAGTTAAGGGTGAGCAGGCATCAATTTTATTTTTTCAAAGACTTTTAAAGCCATGCTTTAAATTTTTTTTTTGGAGGGGATGGGGGTGAGTGAAATTTTGTGTAGGTCTGATTTTCTAGTCCATGTCAATCCTATGTGGGATGTCATTTCAGTGATTACCCTTTTAATTTAATATTAAAACTTTATTTATAAATTCAGTTTAAAGTTTCTTCCTCAGTTTTGCCTCAGGCCATAAATCTTGCAGTTGGGAAAGGCTATTTCTTTTTCCTTCTTTCCTCCTTTTCCTATCCAACTCTACACTTGCTACTCTGGGCTCCTCTGAATTGAAACAAATCGGAGGACGGGGAGGAGGGGACAGGAATGTGCTCAATGGTTCTTATGGACTGGTAGAGATGTCTTTTGGTGTTGGTACCATCTTAAAGGCAAATGCATATTTGGTAGATGTTGCTTTTCAAATGCTGATCAAATTATAGTCGATATTTACAATGTTACCTGTAGCTGGCAACCTTCTGCTATGTCCTCAATCCTCAGACTTGCAGAAGTCTGTCTCTCTTCCTCCACCAGGAAGTACTTGTGAGGTGAGGTCTCCCTTAGGCTGATCCTAGATTCCCTTGTTCACTCTGTTTAGGCCATAAGAAATATACTTATTATATTATGCAGACATAACCTCCCTACAATGCCTTTCTTTACTCCATTGTCAGAAAATGACAGTCTCATCTGCAACTTTATATTACGACTTAAGAAAGAAAGAAAGAAAGAAAGAAAGAAAGAAAGAAAGAAAGAAAGAAAGAAAGAAAAATAAGGAGAGGAAAGGAAAGGAAAGGAAAGGGAAAGAAAGGAAAGGAAAAGAAAAGAAAAAAAGACTTCTCCTTGCAGGAGTATAATAATATCTATGTCCCCTGAACTTTAGGAAACTTTAGCAAGCTGTCAGGGGTTGTATTAATACGTCCCTACATGTTTTAAAAGACGGGAAGCACCGTTCTCCATTTCTAAGAAGAGTACTAAAGCCAAGAATCTGAAATACTCTCTCCCAAGTGTATTTTTCAATTTCTAACTCATACCAGAAGCGGCAGAACCCATTTCACAATTAAATATTCTTTAATAGGTGGATCCCTTTTAGCTTAGGATATGAGGGTACTTTGCATTTTTAAATTGTCCTTGATTTTTGAGGGCTCAGCCAAAACTTAAAAAAAAAAATCCAGGGTGCCTGGTGGCTCAGTCATTAAGCATTTGCCTTCTGCTTAGGTCATGATCCCAGGGTCCTGTGATCAAACCCAGCATTGGGCTCCCTGCTCAGCAGGAAGACTGCTTCTCTCTCTCCCACTTCCCCTGCTTGTGCTCCCTCTCTGGATGTGTCTCTCTCTGTCAAATAAATGAATAAAATCTTAAAAATAATCCCATTTTAACTTTCTGTCATATATTGTGCCACCAAGAAAAAAAAGTCAGGTGTCAATTCTTGCCACTCTATATTTTCCTGTTTATTTCCCTTAGATAAATACTTATATATGCTATTTCAAATTCCATTTGAGTCTTGCTCTATACCTACTTGTCATATGCTTTAGATTATCACTGCCAATGCAATGTATAGGTTGCATGTTATCAGATCAGACTGCCATATTTTAACTAACAATATTGAAATGATCATTCTAAATTTATATAGAGAGAAATAAATCTTTGATATTTATATTTTCCCAATATATAGCCTGGTTCATGTAATACAAAAAGCAAAAATAATTTTTTTCTAATTGTCTATAACTAGTACTTAACCCTAGTACTTAACTAATATTTAACACTAGTACTTAACTAGTACTTGCTCTTGGACTTCTTCAAGAGCAGGCTTGTGTGAATACATGTGTGTATTAATATATTATGGGTCAAAATTACTTTCTAGGCCTCAGATGGAGCTACTTCTGCCTGGGCACCAACTCAACAAACTGAAACTTAGGTAACTTTCATGTCCCTGTAAATGTACCACTTGACCAGAAATGCAGTCTATTCAAGCAACCAATCTCCAAATGCCAACCCAACTCTGGGGTCTATACTTATTTCTTATTACTTCTCACTCCAAACAAGGTGGCTCCAGCCAATCAGATATTTTCTATTTTTCTCTCTCTTGCTCTTTATTCTTTATCCTGTACAAGCTCCCAGTCTCTCATCCCACTTTGTGGTTCTCTGGGCTCTGGGGAGAGACTGCCTGCTTCATGAAGCATTACATAAACATTGGTTTGTATCACCTAAACTGTCTTTAATCATTTTTAGCCTGTGTGTGTGTGTGTGTGTGTGTGTGCATGTTTCTATATATGTGTTAGTTAAACGAACTTTCCAAATAATTTACTTTACATTTTGTATTTCCAATTCCAGTTGGTCTGAGAAGTGATTTGAAAACTGATCACTGAATTTTATGCGGATATAGCCACAAAGTTATTTCGTACATTCAAATTATTTTACTTTGAATCCATATTATACATGATTGAAGCTTCCTGAAGATTTAAACTACACGAAATAATGTATTATTGTATTTTTGTGAAAATGTATGTAAGGAAACTAAGCTCCCAATTTTCCTTATATACTTTCCTAGAAAATAAATTCACAAGTATATATGGTCAAATTGACCTTGATTGATCATTCATGGCACGTTATTTCTTATTTTAAAACCAGAGTTAGTGAAATGAAGGTGTTTAGCATTCTGAAAAGGTAATAAATTCAAGCTTTCTTATTATGTTTTCTATGAGAAATATGAGTTTCTATAAACTATTTTGATAAGCAGATCACTACTGAAAAAGGATACACTATACTGTTAATTTAACTTCAATTTTTTTCCCATGATCTTCGCCCCTCTTTGATTTGATCACCAATAGGCTACCTATGTTTTTACTTAAAATGTACTTAAATTCCAAATAAATTTCCATCACAAGTCACAGAAATTATGAAATCAGGTTTCTGACATGTTATTATGATGTCTTTTATATGTTACATCTTCTCTCATTGTTAATCAGTGCAACACGGTCTTTAAATATCCTTTCAAATTAGGAAACAATACAAAATAGAATAAATAACCAAGTAGGGACAAAAGAATTGCTACTTCTATAAACCAATGCAACCCTTGGATTGGTCTATTTTCTAAATGCATTCACACTGATTTTCTGATTAAAGGCTCACAACAATATTTTAAAAATTTTAGAAACAAGTTCAAATATATTTTTTATATTATAAATGGGGATGAAAGGAATTAAGGGGAAATTTTATGTGAATTCTATCCATTATTAAAATAGGATATTGCATTTCAGGAACAGTTTAGAAGAATAGATAGGAGGAATTTTTTTCTGTTTAAAAATACTTTAAAGATTATAAAAATTACACTAAAGAGTATATTTTTATTCCAGAAAATTATGAAAGGGGGAAATCCTGAAAGAATAAATTTAAATTTAGAATTTAACTTTTTTAGCAAGGATACATTTTTTTATAAGAATCACAAACCCAGGGGTGCCTGGATGGCTCAGTTGGTTAAGCTTCTACATTTGAGCTACAAGTAGCTCAAATCATGATCCCAGGGTCCTGGGATTGAGCCTATGTTGGACTTCCTACTAGGCAGGGAGTCTGCTTTTTCCCCTTCCCCCTGCTCATGCTCTCTCTCAAGTAATAAATAAAATCATTAAAAAAAAATCACAAACCCAAATTACAAGATTACATTAAGAAGAAAAGAGAATTAATTGGGCTCACATAATTTAGACATCCAGAAGTTTGCCTGTTTCAGGTATTTCTTATATCAGCCATTTAACAATGCTATTAGTTCTCTCTCCCTTTCTTTACCTACTCTGAGTACTTCTGAGTGTGGGGCTTATTGTCCCCTACTGAACATAACTGAACATGTATATGGGGAATATTGGCACATGAGCCACCTTACATTGTTTCCAGAATTTGAAAGGAAAGGAAAAGAGAAAAATCTTTACTGGTATATGGTTCCAACATACTGACTACAACTGGCCTAACTTAATCATTGATCATTTGCATTGAATAAAAGAACCATGGATCCCTAAATAAAGGCTACTTGGAAGACAAGAGAAATGTTCACATTAAACGAAATGGGCTATGGCTGCAAACTATGATTTAAATTTGTCAATTAGCATAGCCCGAAATAAGCTTGAAAAAATCATTAGAGCCATGAGAATCCCATTCAGCATGCAAAATGTTCATTAGCCCCTGATGCATTTATTCAGTAAAACATTTATCCTCAATGGTACTGCTGGCTTTTCTAAATTGGAGATTGTGTGTAAGCCACTAGGAAGAACCTCATTATAATCTTATTTCACTTTTATTTAAGGTAGAAGAGCAGAAATATATAAGAGGGCACTCAAAATATTTGAGTCTTTATGCTGCTTCAATCTCTTCCAAAACAATATGCCTGGACAAAAATGGTATCTCCTCCCCAGTGCACTACACAGTGCAACTCAGGCTGGCAAATTTTCCTGTGCAAGGGCCACATGACAAATGCTTTCAGCATCGTGGGTCTACAGTCTCTGTCACAACTACTCAATTCTGTTGGGTAGCATGAAAGCAATCACAGACAACATAGAAACGAGTGTACATCATTGTGGTCCAATAAAACTACTGTGAATTAAAGTAAGACTTTCCAACAAGAATATCAAGAATAGCTTAATATTCCACCTATTAACACATGTCATCTTTCACAGTGTTATGATTTAAATGGAAAAGAGATGAAGCATAGAGGTAAATTGGTAGAATTTAAAAATCATTAATATAAATGTATCTTATTATACCCTGTCAAATAAGCATAGCTTAATCTATTTATAGTAGTTTTTATTTACCTTAAACTTGTTTTTGTTTTGTTTTTTGTCTTCTTTCTTACTTTCTTTCTTTTAGGCTCTTGAGTTTTGGAGAGTAGGCTTTTTATAAAAGCAGTCTCTGACTTGAACAACCTTTCAATTCTGTCCAATATCAACAAGAATAGTTTTACTCTTGGCTCCCATCGTTACATGGCATCCCATTATTTCTAGAGACCATTTTAAGTGATAAGTTTTTTCTCTAGTCCATTTAAAGCTTTGTGCATTTCACATAGTTTTTGAGCTTTAGTAAAATAGATTTAGAAGTAAACTATGACTGTAATAAACAAAAATAGACTCCTTCAATACTAGGGCTTCTCCTTGATGAGAAAATTCCTATTTCTTCTAATTTTACCCTTTATTCGGGGTAGGTATTGATTTATTTCATTTACTCAAGACTGCAATTTCTTTATTAGATAATATTATATTTTGGCCTTTCTGCCAATTATAGGTTTAAGTTTGTTTCTTTTATTTCTCTCCCTTCTTCTTGCTCTCTTTCAACTTTTCATTGAACATATATGTGCATATGTATACATATGTGTATATTTGCATATGTGTACAGACACATATATATTATACATATGTGCATATGTATATATAGAGAGGAAGGTTTATTTCAAAGAACTGGTTTGTGTGATCATGAGGGCAATGATATATGAATGGCAGGCTGGAAACTTTTGGATAGGAGCTGGTTTTGCAGTCTGAATGGAGAGTTTCTCTTCCCAGAAAGCTCAGTTTTTGCTCTTGAGGACTTTCAACTGATTGGATGAGGCCCATCCATGTTACTGAGAATAATGTCTTTTATTTATTTAAAGTCAACTGATTACACATGTTAATACGTGTCTACAAAATACCATCATAGTAAGATTTATATTTGTGTTTAATTAAATAACTGGGCAGTATATTCCAAACTGACACATAAAACTAAACATTATAAATATTCTGTCAATTCTTGAATAGACTTGGAAACTTTAACCTAAAATTAAAAACAATTATTATTTAAGTTGGCAAGTGCTTACTATCTTCTCATCTATGCTATTCTCTATATCCCTATATCTCTATATCCCAATTAGAAGGTCTCTATTCTTGTTGAGGAGATTAAGCTCAGGAATTAGTTGAAAATTCAATGCACTAACAGAGTAACCAAAACTACATTGTCTTATGTGACAGGACATTGCTAAAACACTTCAAAGATATTCCATCATGCTTAACCCTGCCCCATGCACCCAGACAACCCACAACAACTCAGCTCTTACTCTAGAGTCTCCCTTCCTCAACTCTGCTCGGCCTTGCATTGGATCCTATTAGGCACCCACAACAATCGATGCTAGAATTGGAGTGACACTTTCAAAATTCTAAAGATTTATTTACTTATTTGAATGAGAGAGAGAGAGAGAGAGAAAGCACAAGCAGGGGAGAGAAGAGAGGGAGTGAGAGAGAATCCTCAAGCAGATTCCCTGTTGAGCATGGAGTCCAGCATGGGGCTCAATTCCAAGACCATGAGATCATGACTTGAGCTGAAATCAGAGTTGGCTACTTAACTGACTGAGCCACCCAGGTGCCCCAGTATTTTAAAAATTCTAAAAGAAACATGATTTTTATCATGAATTCCATATCTCAGCCAAATAATATCCATCAAATATGAGAATTAAAAAAATCATTTATAGATCTGTTAAGATTAATAAATTTTATATCCCACAAACCCATTCAAAGAAAATGACTAGAGGGTGGGGTGCAAAAATGAAGACAGTGTAGTATTTGAAAAATTACAGAGTTTATCCATTAGTTCAGTGAAAAAAAAAAAAAAAAAAAAAAACGCTGAGGAAAACAGCAGGCCTGAGAAGTAAATTGGGCAAAATTCATGAGCAAGGTTATGTTCACTTTAAAGACTAGAATGAATTGTAAAAACCAGATGAAGTTTTGGAAATGACAAAGGAGAAATATTTTCCAAATTACAAAGAGAAATTGGAAAGGCAACCAGAAGTCCTAGGAATGAAAACAAAACAAAAATCCTAATCAACAATGTCATTATTTAAATATGAATGGAACTAACATGTAACATAAATTGAGCAACTAGTGGAGTTTAAAAAGAAAATCTACTTGACCTTGCTCCCAGGCAATTTCTCCTTTTAGTGGCACAGAGCATGGGCACTGATAGCCAGAGAGGAAGATGCAATCCATCAGATCTTACTAATTGGATCTGCAGTAAACAATATTTATATAAACATGTCATATTAAATGTTATTTATCCATACTCAATTTTTAGATAAAAAGTACAAACCACAGAAATTTTAATTAATTAATAAAGAATAAATAAATAATAAAATTCAATTAATAAAATAATAAATAAATATCAATTTTAGTAATCAAATGCAAATAAATGTACATTTGAAGTAATGTAGGAGGGGATATATGGAGGAGGAGAGGTAGAAGGATGGGTGAAAAATTTAGATAATCTCTTTTTACTAGGAAGAAGAGAATCAATAGACACTATTTTATATTCAAAAAGCAAGATATTCAGATTGAAGTTTATTGTTTGAAACTTAAAAATTACCAGTTAAGGTAATAAAAATAAGGAATTATAAGAAAGGAGGGGCTTACAAGCATGGGAAATGTAAATCAATTATTTCTCCATCATTATCATCAATATTAGGTCAATAGTTAATAAGTGAACTTGATTAAGCATGAAATAATAATCTCAGAGTCTGGAAGATGGTGAGAAAATAGGAGGATCATAGGCTTGCATTGTCCCACAAATACAATGAGATAACTATCAAACCATTCTACAAACCCCAGAAATCAACCTCAAGACTGGCAGAACAAACTCTACAACTAAAGGTGGAGAAGAGGCCACATAAAAGAAGGTAGGAAATGAAGTGACATAGTTTGAGAGAAAAACAGATCTTGCCCACTGAGGTGGGGAGGGAGCCATGGTAATAGAGAAGGGTGAGAGATAGACAGAGGTAACAGAGAGTGAGAGAGAGAGGAGCACATAGGAAAAACTAATTCCCATAACAATTGACTTAGAAAGTGAGAGAGGACAAATTTCATGAGTTCTTGCAACCAGAGGGGTTTAAAGTATGGAGTTTAAAAGGTAAGTGGGCTTGACTTTGGCAGAGTCTGGAAGCACTGGGGCTGTTCTTAGAGAGATGGACAAACAGTCCCTGGACATACAGTGTGGAAACAGCAATCTGAAGAGCACCTGGGGCACACAGTGGGGAAGTTACTTGCTCATCTTGGAGCATATCCCAGAGAAGCAACATTCATGGAGAGATCCCCTCCAGGGAACAAAGGAGCTGGCTGGCACCATTTGTATCTCCAGCCCTTCAGCATAAGCAGAGGGCCACCTGCAGGAACCAGGACAGCAACAATAATTACTACCCAACTTTCTTACACAACTCCCAACCCCCCATGCTTTTGGTGGAACCACCCTTCCCAGTCACACATTTTTTAGTTTCAGTGAAGCAACCTCCTGCCAAGAAGATTGGCCTAAATCACTTTCTGCACTTCTCCCAATCTGGGAGTTATGCACACCCTTGCTTCCAGTGGTGGTGGTGATAGGTCTCGTTTCACAAGCAGACCAGAGGCCACTTAGTTAAAACTCAACCACATTCAGACCAGGGACTGCCGATAGTAGACAGAGAGAGTTTCTGTAGATTGGCCTGAAGGATAAAGAGGCCAGAACACAATAGTAGTGTGCATGCAGCACACACTGGAAACACTCCCTGAAGCACCAGGCCCTGGAGAACAGGGGATGGTACACTTTAGGGCACTACAGGACCTCTATTTCATAAAGCTGTTACTCTCAAGAATAGGACACATGGCAGACTGGCCTAACACACAAAGGCAGGCACAGAGACTTAGACAAAAAGAGAAGACAGAAGAATTTATCCCAAATCAAAGAACAGGATAAGGCTATGGCCAGAAATTTAAGTGAAACAGATATAAGTAAATGGCTGATAGAGAATTTAACGTAAGGTTCATAAAGATACTCACTGGACTTGAAGATATGAGACCTTAACAGAGAGATAAGGAATAACATAGCAGAGATAAAGGGCTCAATAAACAAAATGAGAAACGAGACTGATGGAATGAATAGCAGGCTGGAAGAAGCAGAGGAATAAATTAATGACCTAGAAGATACAGTAATGGAAAGTAATCAAACTGAACAGAGAAAACAGAATTATGCAGAATGGGAATAGACTTAGGGAACTTAGTGACTCCATCAGACATAATAACATTTTCATTATAGGAGTCCTACAAGAAGAGAGAGAAAGAGGGCGGAAAATTTATTTGAAGAGATAACAGCTGAAAATCTGGGTAAGGAAACAGATATCCAGATCCAGGAGGCCCAGAGACCCAGAGAACCCCCAATGAAATCAACAAAAGCAAATCCACACCGGGACATACTATGATTAAAATGGCAAAATATAAGTGATAAAAGAAGAAGAAGAAGAAGAAGAAGAAGAAGAAGAAGAAGAAGAAGAAGAAGAAGAAGAAAAGAAGCAAGACAAAAGAAGACAGTTATCTATAAGTGAAACTCACTAAGGCTATCAGGGGATTTTGAGCAGAAACTTTCCAAGCCAGAAAGCAGTGGCATGATATACTCAAATTGCTAAATGGGAAAAATCTGTAGTCAAGAATACTCTATCCAGCAAGGTTACCACTCAGAATAGAAGGGGATATAAATAATTTCCCAGACAAACAAAAACTAAAGGAGTTCATGACCATTAACACAGTCCTGCAAGAAATATTAAAGGAGACTCTTTAAAAATTTATTTATTTTCTTATTTATTTGTTTGTTTGTTTGTTTATTTGAGAGAGAGTGTGTGTGAGTGGAGGGAAGAACAGAGGGAGAGAGAATCCCAAGCAGACTCTGCACTGAGAGTGGAGCTGGATGTGGGGCTGAATCTTACAACCATGAGATCATGACCTGAACTGAAACCAAGAGATGGATGGTCACCTGACTGTACCACCCAGGGGCCTGAGAAGAAGACTCTTTGAGTGGAAATATCAGTCAAGAAACTCACAAAACGAAAGTATGTAAAATAGGATGTCACATAACTAAAATGCGGGGAGGAGAGGAGTAAAGAATGGATCAAGCTTTAATGGCTATCAACTTAATATGGACTGCTATATGTAGAAGATGTTATATACAAAGTAAATGGTATCCACAAGTCAAAAATCACTAACAAATATGCAAAGAATAAAGAGAAAGAAATCCAAATATATCACTAAAGAAAGCCAAAAAAACATGAAAGAAAGACAAGGGGGATCAGAGAAAATCTTCAGAAACAACCACAAAACAGGCAATAAAATGGTAATAAATACATATTTATCAATCATTACTTTAAATGTAAATGTACTAAGCACTCCAATCCAAAGACACAGGGTGATAGAATGAGTAAAGAAACAAAAGCCATTTATATGCTGCTTACAAGAAATTAATTTTATTTTAAAGATTTTTTATTTATTTGACAGAGAGAAAGAGAGAGATCATAAGTAGGCAGAGAGGCAGGCAGAGAGAGAGGGGGAAGCAGGCTCCCCGCTGAGCAGAGAGCCTGATTTGGTGCTCAGTCCCAAGACCCTGAGATCACGACCTGAGCCAAAGGCAGAGACTTTAACCCACTGAGTCACCCAGGTGCCCTAAGAAATTCATTCTAAAGCTAAAGACACCTGCAACTTGGAAAGTGAGTAGTGGAGAAAGACCTATCATGCAAATGGATGTCAAAAAAAAAAAAAAAAACAAATAATAAAGAAAGCTGGAGTAGCACTACTTACATCAGACAAAATGGGCTTTAAAACAAAGACCATAACAAGAGACAAAGAAGGACACTAAATAATAATAAAGGGGACAATCCAACAAGACATAAAAATAAATATTTATGCATCCAACATGGGAGCACTAAATACACAAAAAAGTTAATAATATACATAAAGGAACTAATCTATAACACAATAATAGGAGGGGACTTAAATACCCCACATATATCAATAGATCATTTCGACAGAAAATCAACATGGAAACAATGGGTTTGAATGACACACAGGACCAGGTGGATTTAACAAATATATTCAGACCATACCATCCTAAAATAGCAGAATATACATTCTTTTCAGGGCACACGAAACATTCTCCAGAACAGATCATATATTAGGTCATAAAACAACCCTCAACAAATTCCAAAGATCAAAGTCATAACATGCATCTTTTCTGACCACAGAACTATGAAATTAGCCAACCAGAAGAAAAAAATCTAGGAAAACCACAAATACATGGAGATTAAAGAACATGCCTAAGCAATGAATGGGTGAACTGGGAAATAAAAGTAGGAATAAAAAAGTACATTGAAATGAATGAAAATGAAAACACAACAGTCTAAAATCTTTGGGATGTAGCAAAAGTGGTTCTAAGAGGGAAGTTTATAGCAATACAGGCCTACCTTAAGAAGCAAGAAAAAGCTCAAAGAAACAACCTAACCTTTCACCTCAAGAAGCCAGAAAAATAACAATAATAATACCCAAAAAAAGCAGAAGGAAGGAAATAATAAAGATTAGAGCAGAAATAAATAATACAGAAACTAAAAAAGCAATAGAACAGATTAATGAAACCAAGAGTTAGCTCTTTGAATAAAAATCAATAAAATTGATAAACTTCTAGCTAGACTTACCAAGAAAAAAGAGATAGGGCTTAAATAAATAAAATCACAAATGAGAGAGGAGAAATAATAACCACCACCACAGAAATACAGTTATAAGAGAATATTATGAAAAACTGTGTGCCAACAAATTGTACAACATAGAAGAAATGCATGAATTCCTAGAAACATATAAACTACCAAAACTGAAGAAGGAAGAAATAGAAATTTGACCAGATCAACTACCAGCAGCGAAATTGAATCAGTAATCAAAAAACTCTTAGCAAACAAAAGTCTAATACCAGATAAGTGTACAGGTGAATTCTGTCACTCATTTAAAAAAGAGTTAATACTTATTCTTCTCAAACTATTCCAAAAAATAGAAAAGGAAGGAAAACTTCCAAATTCATTCTATGAGGCCAGCATCATCCTTGATACCAAAACCAGATAAAGACACCACAAAAAAATAGAACTATAAGCCAATATATCTGATGAATATAGATAAAATAAACCTCAGCAAAATACTAGCAAACTGAATCCAACAATATATTTAAAAAATTCTTCATAATCAGGTGGAATTTATTCCTGGGTTGCCAGGGAGCTTCAGTATTTGCAAATCAATCAACATAATACACCATATTAACAAGAGAAAGGATAAGAACTATATGATCACTTCAATAGAGAAAAAGCATTTGACAGAGTACAACATTCATTTATCGTAAAAATCCTCAAAAAAGTAGGATTAGAAGGAACACATCTCAACATAATAAAGGCCAAATATGAAGGACCCATTGCTAACATCATCCTTAATGGGGAAAAATGGAGAGCCTTTCCCCTAAGGTCAGGAAAAAGACAGAGATGTCCACTCTTACACATTTATATAACATAGAACTAAAAGTACTGGTCATGGCAATCAAACAACAAAAAGAAATAAAAGGCATCCAAATCATCAAGGAAGAAGTAAAACTTTTACTATTTTCACATGACATACTACATATAGAAAACCCAAAAGACTCCATCAAAAAATTGCTAGAACTGATAAATTCAGTAGAGTCGCCAGATACAAAATCAGTGTACAGCAATCTGTTTCATTTCTATACACCAATAATGAAGCAGCAGGAAGAGAAATTAAGGAATTAATCCCATTTACAATTGCACCACACATAATAAGATAACTAGGAATAAATCAAAGAGGTGAAAGACCTGTACTCTGAAAACTATAAAACACTAATGAAAGAAATAAAGGTGACACAAAGAAATGGAAAGACACTCCATGTTTATGGACTGGAAGAACAAATATTATTAAAAATATCTATACTACCCAAAGCAATCTACACATTTAAAGCAGTCCCCACCAAAAAATACCAACATTTTTCACAGAACTAGAACAAACAATTCTAAAATTTGTATGGATCCACAAAAGATCCCAAATAGCCCAAATGATCTTGAAAAAGCAAAGCAAAGCTAGAGACATCACAATCCTCAACTTCAAGTTATATTATAAGGCTGTAGTAATCAAAACTGTATGGTACTGGTAAAAAAAAAAAAAAAAAAAAAGACACATAGATCAATAGAACAAAATAGAAAACCCCAAAATAAACCCACAATTGTATGGTTAACTAATATTCAACAAAGCAGGAAAGACTATCCAATGGAAAAAAGACAGTATCTTCAACAAATGTTGCTGGGAAAACTGGACAGCAACATGAAAAGAATAAAACTGGACCACTTTCTTGCACCATACACAAAAAATAAATTCAAAATGGATTAAGAACTGAATGTGAGACCTGAAACTGTAAAAATCCTAGAGGAAAACACAGGCAGTACCTTCTCTGACATAGGCTGTAGCAATCTTTTTTAGGTAAGCATCCTGAGGCAAGGGAAACCAAAGCAAAAATAAACTATCTGGACTTGATCAAAATAAAAAGCTTCTGCACAGTAAAGGAAACAATCAACAAACTAAAAGGCAACCTATGAAATGGGAGAATATATTTGCCAATTACATATCTGATAAAGGATTACTATCCAAAATATAGAAAAGAACTTAGAAAGTTCAATACCCCAAAACCAAATAGTTTGATTAAAAAATAGGCAGAAGACATGAACTCACACTTCTTCAAAGAAGACATCCAGATGGCAAACGGACACATGGAAAGATGCTCAATATCACTTATCATCAGGGAAATGAAAAGCAAACCACAATGTGATATTACCTTACACTTGTCAGAATGGCTAAAAATCAACAACTCAAGAAATAACAGGTGTTGGTGAGGATGTGGGAGAAAAGGAAACTTCTTGCACTGTTGGTGGGAATGCAAACTGGTACAGCCACTATGAAAAACACTATGGAATTTCCTCAAAAAATGAAAAATAGAACTAGCCTAAGATCCAGCAATGATACTACTAGGAATTTACCCAAAGAATACAAAAACACTAATTCAAAGGGATACATAGACCCCAATATTTATAGCAGCATTATTTATAGTAGCCAAGATATGGAAGTAGCCCAGTGTCTACCAACTGCTGAATGGCTAAAAAAGACATGGTTATCTATATAAGATGGAATATAAGCATAAAAAAGAATGAAATCCTACCATTTACAATGATATGGGGAAGCTAGACAGTATAATACTAAGCGAACTAAGAGAAAGACAAATACCATGTAATTCCATTCATGTGGAATTTAAGAAACAAAACAAATGAGCAAAGAAAATAAAGAGAGATACAGAGAGACAACCATATAACAGACTCTTTTTTTAAAGATTTTATTTATTACCATCAGAGACGTGCTGGCCGTGATCAAACACTGCAAACACCCTCCGACTCAAGTGTGTCAAACAAGATCTTCAACACATCTGTCTTTGGGTCTTCCTACATTGGTATCCAATGACCAAAGCATGTGGCCTTAAGGATGTATGTTTTGTTTAGAAGCCTTCTTCCTATTAAAAAAAAAAAACCGGAGGAGGAGCAAGATGGCGGAGAAGTAGGAGGTTGAGATAGAGTCGGAACCCAGAAGTTCATCTAGATAGTTAATAAATCATTTTAAAAGCCAGCAACTCAAAAAGGGAGAAGAGAGGAAGAAGAGCAATTCTAGGAGCAGAAAATCGACCACCTTCGGAAAGGTAGGACGTTTGGAAAAGTGATTCCAAAGCAACCGGAAGAGAGACCGCGGGGGGAGGGGCCGGCTCCCTGCAGCCGCAGAGCCGCGGAGCACAAAATCGGAACTTTTAGAGTCCGCTCCGCTGAGGGACATTGCTCCAGAGGCTACGCCAGAGGTCTGGCCCTTGCGGGAACAGAGTGGTTTCAGGACCCGCGAGATCATAAAGAGACCAGGGGTGTCTGAGTGCGGCAGAGCTCCCAGATATCAGGGCGGAGAAGCCGGCGGCAGAGAAAGAGCCGCGCAGTGCG
>CM052810.1:32206103-32274376 GCA_028533885.1 Nasua narica | reverse complement strand
GAAACAAACTAAGGGTTGCTGGGAGGTGGGGGGGTGGATAGGGATATGGACATTGGGGAGGGTATGTGCTATGGCAAATGCTGTGAAATGTGTAAGCCTGATGATTCACAGACCTGTACCCTGGGGTAAATAATACATTATATGTTAATAAAAAAATTAAAAAAAAACAAAAACAAACAAACAAACAAAAAACAAACAAAAAAAAGAATCATGTAAGAACCTGGGAGGCACAGTACTACACCCCACCGTCAGTAACAGTGGGGTTCTGCAACAATGCTTAGTATGGAAGGACTTGACCAAACCCTCCAAAGGGAAGGAGGCATCTCGGGCCACTGCCACAGGGAGAGACATAAAGGAATAAATAATCTGACTAATTGGATCCTTGGTTCCAGTGTTCTTCTGATGTGTCCCTTTTGTGGACCCCAACCTGAAGCCAGAGAGCCAGGGAAGTGTTGCCACAGGTTAAGTTCCTGGTGAATATTTGAGAAGGACAGATCTGCTAGGTTAGACAGATTAATTCACACATAAGCATTTTTTGAAAATCCTGGCCTTATATCCAATTTGATGTCAGATATTTTGGAAGTTTTAGGCAAAATGTTAGGTCTCACAATCTCAAATAAGACTTTCTCTTAATCTTTACTAATGCTTTGACTCGGGAATTCATTTTTTATATGTCCTGTGACTTAAACCTCTTTTTGATTAACTGAGATTCAAATACTGTTTCTCATGCATAATTCTCTGAATTAGTCACTCAAAAAACACTCCGTTTTTTTCAGATCTGGGACTGTATGTTCTTCTTTGATTGATCTTCTAGTAACTATTGCTATCTTTTCTCCCAAATCCCTACCTTGTAATTCTGAGCCCAATACTTTGAATTTTAGCAAGTTGATATCAACCACATGCCTAAGTGAGTTTTTGTATGCCACTTTCTTCATGACTCCCTGATACCACATTCTTCCAAACTTCCTGTTATTCTTCCCTTTATTTTTCCTTTATTATTTTGTTTTAAAGTATAATTGTACCATGATTAATAATTGCAATAACAATAATATAAAGAATGACAAATGTATGTAAATAGTAATAATGTACCAGTCATTATTTTAAATAATTTCAAGAATTATTTCTTTTAAGAGTCCTACTTGACTTTTGCAGTAGTTACTGCTATTATCAGCTATTTACAGATGGGGAAATCAAGGCAGAGAGCATGCAAGTATCCTGCTGATCTCACAGCTCGAAAGTGGGAGAGAATGGGTATCAACCTCATAATTTGCACTTAAATCATCTTAATCATTGCACTGAATCATCACTCTTAGTAAAATGTTCTAACATCTTGGATGGAATTTTCTTCCACTTTTTATGGGTTCACCTCCAAAAGACTCTCATCCCTATCATGTTTACACCTATAGGTATTATAAATTTTGGTCTCAAAGTTTCTGCTTTCATCTGCCCCTGCCTTCCTTCCCCCACGACTGATAGACTCAAATCAACTTCTGGTAAATTACAAAATCTTAGAATTAACTAACAATAATTTCAATAAACTTGGAAAATACAGATGTGCAATGCTTGCTTTCTTTTTTTTAAAATTTTATTTATTTATTTGATACAGAGAGAGATCGCAAGTAGGCAGAGAGGCAGGCAGAGAGAGAGGAAGAAGCAGGCTCCCTGTCAAGCAGAGAGCCCGATGTGGGACTCGATCCCAGGACTCTGAGATCATGACCCGAGCCGAAGGCAGCAGCTCAACCAACTGAGCCACCCAGGCGCCCCAATGCTTGCTTTTTATAATCCTTTAATATCTAAGTCAAAATGAAGGGAAATGATCAAAAAGTAATTAACACCTAGAACTGTCCCACAGACTTTCTCAACTTAAAGAGATTCATTTGGGGAAATTTTCTAGACTATGTACTAGTATATAATGTAAACTTCTTGAGTTAAAATTCATGTAAATTAAACAAAAATAAAGCTTTTTTTTTTTTTGAGAGAAAGTGAGAGAGCACAATTGGTGTGGGTGGTGAGGGGCAGAGAGAGAGGGAGAGAGAGAATCTCAGGCAGACTCCACTGAGAGTGGAGTCTGATGCAGGGCTTGATCTCATGATCCTGAGATCATGACCTGAGCCAAAATCAAGAGCTGAACTCCTAACCGACTGAACTACCTAGGTGCCTCAATGCCCACCACTATTCTTATCAAGCATTTCAGCAGTCAAGAGAAATAATGATCCTTTTTTCATATGCTTTGCCTGCTAGAATGACTATATGGAAGATTTCCCCCCATGTTGTCTTATTTTTAATATATCCAGTAAGAATGGGCTCAATGTGGATGCTTATAGTACTTAATTCAGATTATTTACTAAAATTGTGAGCTGAAAGGTTTTTGGTCCCAAATATGATAATAAATTCAAAACAAGACAAAATAAAACACAAGTCCACCCCCTCTTTCTCAATGGTTATTATCCTTTTTCCCCTTCTAACTCCAGTCGAATTTTTAGTTTTCTCAAGATTAACTTCTCCTCTGGAAGATATTCAGTCTGATATTGATATTCTACATATAATTTCAAGAAAGTATCTCTCTCTCTCTCTTCTCCTTCTCTTTTTCTTTGGCAGGCAAAACACAGAGTTCCACCAACCAGATGGGACTTCATGAGAGCAAGAAGAAATAATGCTGTGTTTGGAACAATCAAATTGGTATGTGTAGTTTGAATGTGAAATTAAATCTGCCTTCTTGGTTTGATATCCCAGAGAGGAAAGAAGGAAGGAATTGAGGATTAAAAAAAGAAAAAAATCTCAGATATCCCATCTTTTGCACAAAATAGTCTAAATGTAACCCAAGACAGGAAAAATGTAAGTGGAAAGACATCTGCAGGTGCCTTTGTCACCTAAGGATGTACGAAAAATAAAATGCTACAAATACTGAAATTTTTCCATGATATGCTATAGAGAGTTTCTAGTGATTCAGGGTTAATATCTGTTAGACTGCACAAAGTAATACCTGAAAGTAAAGTTGCCAAAGAGAAATCTATAACAGTAGAATATAACACCAGCTTCCTCTGCTCTAGGTGCCTGGAGTCCTTTATCTGTCTTCTGACTTTATCCCATCACTATATTTCTGGAACATGGTTGTCCAAGATGAACTCTCCCCATTCAATTATGGGTAGTGATAAAGAAAGAACTATTTTGGAAATTATATAAAAGCATTGCACCCCTAAAGGGTAAAAAGGAGTGTGATAATGATTTTCACAGAAATAATCCCAAACCAACAAGATGAAACTGTTAAAAATGTGAAACTTTCAAGAAAAACATTGCTCATGAAATTTGAGAATCTAAGTGCAGTATGGCCTCAGTATTTAAAGACCTAAAAATAGGAGATCTGCCTCAGGAGGAGGCAGAGGAGATCTGCCTCAGGAGATCTGCCTCAGGAAGAGATTATATAAAACTAGTAAGAGATCAATTTTAAGCTTCCAGAGCTTAAGAAATGAATGTCAAAGAGAGGAAGGAAAGGAAAGGAAAGGAAAGGAAAGGAAAGGAAAGGAAAGGAGAAAGAAAGAAAGAAAGAAAGAAAGAAAGAAAGAAAGAAAGAAAGAAAGAAAGAAAGAAAGAAAGAGAAAGAAAGAAAGAAATTTATCTGGAACTGAGGATTGTATTATAATGGAAAGATAAATTTAAAAAAAAAGAAAAGGAAAGGAAAGAACTCCACTGACAATCCAATCAGAAATATGTTGTAGTGGCAGAGAAAAGTGAAAAAAAAACAAAACAAAACAGTGAGGTAAAAAAGATAGAGAAGTATAAACTAGAATGTGAGCAATAAATATGAAAGGAGAAAGTGATTCTGCATTGGCATAACTACTATTTTGGCGAATGGAACCAATACAACTTAAACATACACAGAAGAAGAAAAATTATCACTAAAGGAAACGTGATTTGAATGAAGAAAGACTTGAATATATAGACTGAAAGAAGAGACTCTGACTCCTGGGAAACATGATTCTGGTAGATTAATACGAGCATAGATTTTTTTTTTTAATTTACTAGAAATCATCAATAAAGAATTCTCTGAGTAACCAGACCAGAAAATACACACACATGGAGGAAACACTTAAAAAGGAAAGATCAGGCTAGATTTAGATTTCTTCAGATCAGCAGTCAGTGACAGAACATAGTGGAGCAAATTTTTTAAATCTCAGGAGCAGAAAAATCACACAGATTTTTATTTTCAGTTAAAATCCCATCCAAGGTGAAAAGTAATGGAAGATATGTTCAAATATGCAAAACTGAATGAATTAGATGTACTCAATTGGTTCTTGAGAAAAATTACCAAGAGAAACTATTAGACAACAAAAAGAATTAATAGGATAAATAATGGCATGTGTAGTAATCAGCACAGAAAGAAAAAAACCCCACAAAATTCTAAGCATACCAATTAGTTTGGAACACAGTGAGAAACTGGGTACTTTAATATAACTTTTCTGTAATTGTGTGTGTGTTTGTGTGTGTGTGTAATATTCTATCTTTCATCTGTAAATTCATGCATAAAAAGAAAAATAATAAAAGTACAAGAGATAAAAAAATCTGTCCTTATAATTAATGTTGAAACACATAAGCCTCTCAGTAATAGAAGGAACAGGGCAAGGTGATGACTGTCATTAAAAATTTAACATTATAGAAGTGTCAGCTAATTCTCTGACTCAATTTATAATGTTATAAAAATTGGGAAGGATGGAAAACATTATCACAACAGTATAATCTGAAATATGCCCGTTTGACTTACAAGAATTTGACATCATAGAGGATTACTTTCCATATTTTCTTTTATGTTGGGAGGCATTTCCTTGCAAGACCAAGCTCAGTTAGATTTCCCATGGCTTGCTGAGAGAGGAGATCAACTAGGCAGTTACCTTCTCAGGTGAGTAGCTGACACCATGGCATTCAGGTCTTCTTTCATGCATCATTTGCTTTGCTAATATTGATTTATTTTGTCTCTCCGTTTGTATTTTTTTACATAAAAATTTCAATTACATGGGCTATCTCATGATTTTTTTGTTTGTTAACTACTGAAGAAATTGTGTACCCATGATGTCACTTATACTTAATGTTCTAATGATGATAATTGACCCAGATCTGTTTTTCCAGGAACAAATTGCTATTTTAAATAAGGGGTAGATTAGATGCACATATGGATAATCGTATACTTGTCAAACCTAAGATAATAAAATAAAAAAAGGAATTCAGTAAAGGGGTAAGTTACATAATTGTCAGGCAAAATTCAATAGTTTTCTTCCATTAGAACATCTTTTAGGAAACATCATGGAAGAAATATTTGTATTAATAATAGTGACAGGAGAATAACATGTCTATAAATAAACTTAATATTAATGGGAAACATTTAACCTTTGAGAGATGATTGTCATGAATATTGTGATGATCTGCCTGGATGCCCCCTTCAGGGCCAACACATCAATTTCACTTGCTGCTAAAAATATCAGCAGCTGAATATCACACCTGAGCCTCTCATTGTGACTTGTCCCTGGCCACAGGGAAATATGTCCCCAAGGTTACACCTCCTTCCAGGGCTCTGCCCACAGTCACTGACTATAGAGGAGAGAAAAGAAGTTTTCCTCAACTCCCTGAGGGATCCTGGCTGGGTCTGAATGTCACATGAACACAGGAAGATTTATAAGAGAAAAGCAAACAGATTTCATGGACTTTTTACATAACATGGGAGTTTTCACAACGGACGAAAACCTGAAGAAGTGATCAGAGCAGGAAGACAAAGAAACAATCAATTTGGAAAGAATTGATAAGACTCAGGGATTGGGGTTAGGGATCTTAAATGGTGAGGAAGTAACTAAGAGGGTACAGTTGGTTTAACAAGGTTATACGATTCTTTGTCTCTAGAGATAACAATGTCTTCCTTTCTCTTGATACAGGGAAGACATTTTTCACATTGGGGATTTCTCTCCTGCTTTCAGGGAAGAAGGACAAGTGTAGAGGGACATCAGAGGGGACTTCCTGCTTTTGTCATTTTCTCAAACTCCTTCAGCTTAAACTATTCTATATACCAACATGCCATATTTTGGGATCATATGTGAACTCCATCAACTGGCTGATATGAAAATATGAAGGCCTTGTCTTCTTGCCTCAGCTGGGGATAATTATAAAGGGCCATCCCAGCTTCATAGCACCTTGCAGAATTAGCTACGGTCTTACTTACAAATACAAGTTGAGTCCGATTTCCTTTGGCCTAATGCTGCCTTTCGCTCATGACTTTTCTGTTGCACTCTTAGGCATACTTGGAATTGGCCTTTCCTTGTACTCTTAGGCTGAAGTTGTGAGTGTGAATAGAGGAAGCAGATTCCAGGTGATCTTTACAGGTGCTCTTCCTTAGCATCATCTGAGCTTACTAGAAGAGACCTACATTCAGAGCTTGTCACATGCTTGCCTAGATCAATAAAGGTATTTCTTTTTCCTCTTTTGCCATTTCTCCTTCATAGAGAGACCCACATGAGGGGACCCAAGATCCCCAGTGTGATCCTGAATTCCAAACATACATGAATGAGTTTATATAGACATGAGTAAGTATAACCTTAGTGTCTTCACATTCATAAACATTTCAGAATCTCTATTCTTTGAGTGTCCAAATAAAATAAGTTCCACATATGTCTGACAAGATCTGGGAAGTGTTTATGTGGGATACATTTCCTATGGCAGAATGAAGAATTTTGCTGCTGTTGCAGAGACGAGAAAGCAATACATTCTGCTTTGGGAATAGTGAATCGCAGAAAGAAACACATAAATTAGATCTTTGAAGGAATGTAGAAGAATAAACAAAGTTTCACATTGGCTTTATACTTAGAAACCTCAATTTACATCTCATAGGCAAAAGGAAAACCACACTTTTATTTCAAATTCCAGAAAACTACAGTTTTTCATAGTACGGGGACAATGCAATTTAATTGTGGCAAAGAGGTTTTAACCTAACTTTTAAGTTTAAGTAAATATAAAATGATTAAAATATATGAATAACATTATTTATGAACTATCACTGACTTCATTTTTGTCATATGTAAAAGGAGGTAATATGCAACCTTTGTACATCTTACATTAGTAAGTAGATCAAAATAAAAAATTGAGAAATGTATGCAAAAGCATTAAAAATGTAGTTTATGAAAAATCAAAGTATTATTGTTATTGCCTCAAATACTTTTTATTGTTATGGACACTATCACCATTCCAAAATATTTATAACCTGCTGCAAAATATTGAGATATCAATAACTTAAAAAAAAAGAAAAAAATTAAAAGACTGCAAGTTCCTTGAGGATAAAGATGGTCTTACTTCTCTTCATAGTCACTGTGTATTACACAATGGATAGAATATATTAGTTCTTGACTGGCTTGGTATTAGCCAAGGTTCTTCAGAGAAATAGAACCAACAGAATATATACAGATGAAGCAACACTATGAGGAATTGATTCATGTGATTATGGAGACTGAGAATTCCCACAATCTGCTGTCTGCAAACCGGAGTCCCAGAAAATTCAGTCTGAGTCAAAGGGCCTGTGAACCATGGGAGCTGATGGAGAACAACAGAAGACTGAATGAGATGTCCTTGCTTAATCAGTGAGGCAGGAAAATAGGGATGAACTTCTCTTTCCTCTGCCTTTTATTCTATTCAGGCCTTCATTGGTTTGGAGGATGTCTAATCATTTTGGGAAGAGCAATCTACAATGTTTAATGTGGGCATCCATGCCTCGATCAAGTTCACATATAGAATTAACCATCAGCTATAATAATACTAACAAATCAGATAGGGATAGATGGATGGATATTTATGTAGAGATATATTTTAGAAATGATATGATGTAAACATACAAAATAAAAATTTAATATATACTATATCTAGTATATGATAGTTATAAATTATTTTATTTTGAAGATTTTATAAATATTAGCAGTTATGAACTGTTTTATGAGTGTTTTATTTTTTGAATGCATTGTTTTTAAAGCTAATATGAAAATATGTAATATCTATACGTGCTTGTTTGCACTGCTACATTTAATATAGTTGCTCAAGAGTATTTTAAATCTTTAATACATTGTACTCTGACGACAGTGAGCATTATGATTTATAACACATTTTAAAATGTATTTTAATTAGATAGTGAATAATTTAAAGAACCAGATCAGCCTGCAGTATATTCTTTCAGATCTCTTAATGAAAATATAGGAACCTAAAAATACCAAGGCTTTATATTCAACATTAAATCATTCATATTGAATTTATATTGTATGTGAGGCATTAAATAAAATTTGCCTCTGTCTTGTGAAGGCAGATTCTCACAACCAATGCATTTCCAAATGAGAGCTAGAAACTTTGGAAATAAGTTTAATACTTTCAAGTCTCTCTTTGTATAGTATCCTGGTGTTCCAGTTAATAAAAATGTTAAATGTGTCTCAAGGTAAGATCTGAAAAACTAAGTGACACCAATTCTTTAAACAGAAGTATGTCGAGAGCCTATGTCATGTTTGGCACTGCACTGGACATGGGACACGCCAACTGCAAAAAGTGCACTTGTACCATATACATTCATGAAGCTTTTATTCCAGTGCAACAACGCACTCATCGAAATATTGCAATTCAAATTGATTAGATATTTGTCTACATATAGAGGAATATGCATATCAGCATGGGCATAATTTTCATTCATAGCATATTAAAGCATTCAGTGAAACATGTCTTTGGCTGCAGGGAAAAAAATACAGGTAATATTACTGAATATTTACTAATGAAAACATTCCAAAGAATTTGGCTTTGCATCTGGGAATGATAAATAATTGACCAGAAATATGATTCAGTCTGCTTGTTACCTGTAGATTGACAGAAGTCCAGATATTAGTCACATCATAGCATGAATCCTGTGTTCAGGGAACTGGATTCATAGGTCCTTTTATTCTGTGACTTGATATGTACATCAAGCCTTCAAATTAATGACAATATTTGTATAATATTTGTGTTTTGCCTATTCAACTGTTCTTTTGCCTCCACATCCCCACTCCCTTCCATCCTCCTCTTGAAGTATGGAGGCTGGGATTGTGCAAACAATATTTCTCCTTTGGCAGTTCATTCCCTACTGGATTTTGCTAATACAGGTCCCTCGAGGAAGAAGATTGAAAGGAAGAGGCAAGAGAAAGGACTTACTCCTTTTGTTGAACTGTTCCTATCAATGTCCTCTTAACAATGATTCTTTACTCTACCCTAAGCAATTTGCCTAGTTTTCACTATTTTTTTCAACTATCCCCAAACCAGCCTCATGGTAACCCTCAGAGACCATCTAGGCAGTGGCCCTCCTCAAAGGTAGGTATCCCAGTTTCAAATAAGCCCAGGTCCAAGTCTCTGACACGCCAGCCACAGATAGGTTATATCTCATCTTTAGAGATCTGAGATCCCTTCCGGGTGCTTTCCTGGAAGGTTCTAGGCTCAATAAACTCCAACATCTGCCCTTTCTTCAAAAAACCCTAGAGACAGCAGCAACTTCCTGCAAATATAATTTCTGTTATGCCTGTTTTCCCTCTCTGCCTTTCTGTCCCTCAATTACTGTTTAATTTCTTATATTAATTTTCCAGTTAAAATAATTATATGATTTGTGTTTTCCTTTCTGTGTCCCAATTGGTATGGGTTAACTAAAATTAGTTAACAAATGGGCCTGAGATTTTGAAATCAACTGTTGACACAAAAAATGATGGCAAAAGTAGATGTTCCAGACCAGGATCAAACAAGAGTTTGCGGTGAAAGACTATTCAGTACATTCAGGACAAATCTTTAAAAAGATGTCTATCTTGTTTAATTGCTATCATTCATCCTTTGTTGCAATTGAATTACAAAGAATATTGAATTCTGCTTATGGTAGTCACTGTGCAAGGCACTACATTTACAAATGCAAACGATGCATGATTCTTTACCTCAAAAACCTAGTCTGAAGAAAGATATAGCTATTTTCTAGCAGAATGTACACACTTATACATGGATATAGTTTTTAAAAAACACGTAATATTCAGAAATATTACAGAGAAGTTGGTGATTAACTGCCTGGCTGAGGAAAAGGGGTCAGCCACAGAAGAGGTGAAGACCCAGACAGAGTAAATGGATCCAGTCTCTTTATTGTGAGTCTAGTAGTTCCAATGAATTGATGAAGTTTCAAGTGGATGAAAGGAAAAGAGCATTCTGGAAAGGGGAAGTTTTAAAAAATGTGCCATGTACACAAACTACAAATTTGTTTGGCATTATTGCAGGAAGTAGTGCCCCAGGAAGGGAGGAGTTGGGTCTAGTTTGGAGGTAGATAGCCTATGAAGTTTAAAATTATTTTAAAGATGATAAGGAATCACTGAAGAATAAAAAGTACAGGAGTAAAAAAGCCACAATATTGACTTTATGGAAAAGTAAAGATGGAGGCAGAAAAAGAAGTTATAAAATTAGGTCGAGAGTCCAGGTGAAAGACGAAACAGCCTAAGGAGGTATCAACATAGATGGTGAGCCGAGGGTAGTTTAAAGAGGTATTTACCAGTCAATGTTATTACTGCTATCAGTCACATGAAAATGACTGTAAATGTGGAGTGAAAGGGAAGTGCCTAAAAGGCATAGCAGGTCTCTGGTTTGGATAAATGGTGTCGAAAACCAACACAGGAAATTTAATGAGGAATTTTGCTTTGGAGGAATGATAGAAAGGTAATTTTAGTATTCAGTGTATTGTGTTTGCAGGTCCTGGATCTCATATGCAGAACCACTCTAAGCAATCATGAGCCTTTAGGCATTCGTGGGTGTGAAACTTGCAGCTTGGAACATAGACTGGGGAGTTAAATGTATATTCAATTGATGTTAAACTAAGCAACTAAATGAGGATTCCTAGGCGCACATACAGAATCAGGAAAGACGAAAATCAAGGATAGAAATCTAGGGAATCCCAATATTTGGCAAACTGCCCAGAGCACTAACTCTATGATATGCACGTAGTTACCTATCTTTATAAGACTCAGAATTAAAAGAATATCTTGAATAAATTGTGGCATATCTATGTTATACACTTCTAAATAGAATTGAGATGATTATTTTTCAAATGCCTTAATCTTATATGTACACAATGAAAAATTAAGTTGGTCAAAACAGATTCCCAAACCACATAGATGGTGTCATTTTAATTAAAATACATATATATCTATAGAAAAAAATGAGACTAAGATTTAACATAATGTGATCTCTACCTGTTAGGATTCTTGGTGTCTTTTCTTCTTTGTATATTTAGCTATTTATAAAAATATTTGATACACACACACACACACACACATATATATATTTAAACCTCAAAAATATAAGTATGTTTAAAACTTTGCTTCAGATATTGTTAATGAGATTTTAAAAAAAACTGTGATCTCAAATGGCATTATCAGCCAAGGTCTTGATGTCTACAGAGAGTAGATGATGTAATAAAAAGGCTTCTCTACAAATATATATGCAATGTAACCATCCCTGTGACCTCACTTTGATCAACATAGTCCAACTCAACAGGCTACCTGGTTATTTGTTTGCCCTCACTAAGTAGTTTCCTTCCTTCCATTACTGTCAATGACTAGAGCCTATTCTCCACACAGCAGCCAGAATGTTATTTTAAAATGATAATCCAGATTATGTTACTCCTTAAAACAAAATGTAAAGGCCTTATTTTACATTATCACTCCATTCATAATTTGACCCTTAACCCCATCTCCGAACTTGACCCGTAGCCTCCTACTCCATGTGAGTTGCTGCCAGGAATATTAGTCTTGTTGCTGGTCTGTGAGTATTCTGAGTCTACTCCTGCCCATGTCCCTTTGCACTTAATGTTCCTTCTTTCTCAAATTTACTTAGTCTCAGAAAAATATTAGTCCCTTGCAGATGACCTACCTGAATATTTTGTCCTGTTATTTTCTTTTACTCTGTGCCCCCTTACCATGCTTCATTTGCCTAGATAGACTTTAGCCACTGAGATAATATATATGAAGAAATTTATGTGTATTTGCATATGTTCTTTCTCCCCCATTAGAATGGGAACTCTGTGAGAGAGGGACCTTATTTGTCTTATTTATTAGTGAATTATCAACCTTAAAAAAGCAGGCTTTCCAGTATTTGCTGAATGAGTGAATGTCTTTTTATAGAAATGCCTCAATAAGAGCTAGTTCTTTTTGGGTGTATAGGTACTTGCTTTAAAAAAATCCTCAGAAAGGCAAAACAGAAATTGCTATAAAAGCAAAAAAAAAAAAAAAAAAAAACCCACCAATATTTATCTACAAGAAATTTACCTGTAGAGCTTAAAAAAATTCACTCATGCAACCATCTGCCTTATCACTGAAGACTTTGATTCATGAAATCTAAGTTGGGTAGAAGGGTTTTTTCATTATTATTTTGTTTTGTTTTGTTTTGTCTTGAAGTTTCATAGTTGAAATAATGGTTATTCACTTCAGAAACTATTTATAAAATAATATTTTTTGACATAAAATAACATGGTCAATTTTTTTACTTAATTAATTTTAGCATTTTGGCTGGACAATTTATGTGTAAAGATATGCAATTAATTTTGAATTACAACTCTTAATAAAATATGAAACTTTATAAAGTATTTATAATTGTGAACTCTGGTATCATATTGGAGAAATGTTTCTGCAGATTTAGCATTATGTGTTTTGATTTTCATTTCATATTCATGCAAATTCATGCTATAGCATATTCATAGCATCTAACAATGAATTTTAACGAATAATTAGAAATATGGATTCACAAACATTCATTAAAAATGTGTGACTCTGTTGGAGTGTTACGAAAAGCAGCAACTGTCCAGGCTTAACAGCACATTTTTTTTCAGATTTTAGTTCATTGAACTCTTCTAAAGATATCTTATTAGCATAACAGAGTAATTTTTTAAGGTTATGGTCAAGTTGCTTACACATAAATTTAAACATCATCACATTAAATCCAAACTCTCTTTTATGTGACAAAATATTAACATACACAACATCTACTTCATAAGTAAACATTTTGAGTAGGATAGGAAAATACAAATACTTTTTCTTAATCACGTCATGTGACAGATCTGTTAACATTCATCTGAAACCTGTGTAGAACTGGTTCAGATATGGGGAGACTCAAAAAAAGCTCTGAACTGGTTTGTTCTGCTTTTCCTTTGCTTGTGAATGAATAGGGACACTCACATACTCTCTAAAGAGTGAAGTAAGGTTTCCACTCCCTCAGTGATGAGATAATACACATGAATCCCTATGAAGACAGAGACAACGTAGAATTCTACAACATTGAAGAATTGAACTGATAGACAACCAATACTGAAATTTGATTGGCCTGTAAGTAGAAAGAAGATTGAACTGGGTGGGCAGGAGGGGTCAGTGCTTGGTCTCTAAAGCCTTTACCTCATGACAGCCTGAAAGGAGAAACAAAGTAATCACCCTCCATTCTTTGCTCTTATAATTTCCACATCTATGAAAACACTGCAAATTCTTTTAAAAAAAACAGACGGGTAAAAATTGGTTAGAAAACAGGTGAGAGCATACTTATTATAGTCTCCAAGTCAGGGTAACAACAACAACAACAAAAAAGTCTGGTAGGAATTTAGCCTGGATGGACACTATGGTTTTTAAGAGATAACATGTATTTCTTGTGTTAAAAAAAATATTCAAACTCAGATAGAAGACAAAAGGATGAACTAAGTGTCTTTTCAATATCATACTGGCAACTGTCTTATAGGACCACCCAGGGACTATTTAATTATCTAAGAAAAGCAAGCACTTTTTTGGTTTTTGTTTGTTTGTTTACTATTTATCATTGATAACAGCCCAGACTCGAGGGTGTTACATGTTTACTTGTATATTTTTTCCCAATAAAAGTGGAAATGAATTCTGTGTATTAGAGAAGATAACTCTAAAGGTTCAGTTTTTCACTCAGTAGGATAGTAAACTGTTGTCTCTAACTTAGCAAACTTATCACTGCATGTCTTCTTTGACTATGTAAATCTCCCTCATATCCACTTTCAACCAGTTTTACTATCCTGCTGATGTCCTTGCTAGATAAATCTTTACTATGCATGCAATCTATATTTGTAAATTATATTTTGACACTACCATACTGATGAAAGGAAAATACTACTTCAGTAGGGTGGAAATTCTCTAGGTTTCTGCTGTTGATCATCTGAACAGAGAGCTGCATGCTTAATTATCTTTGTTTGGAGATACACTCCAATCTGGATTTCCCTGCCTGCCTCTACAGTCTGGTTTCCAATGCTTTTTTCTCCAAAAACTAGCTTAAAAATCCTTCAAAATCTCTTGTTCTGTTAATATCCATTCTAGAAAAATTAGAATTCTACATGAACCCAAACTTCTGCCCTTTTTATGTCTGTCCGGAGGTAGCTGCAGGCTGCCATGTAGAAAAATGAGTAAACTAACACCAGTATATATTCATGGTTACCTAGACAAGTAGAATAGCAATCTTAACTATGCTCTCTCATCAATCTGCTCTCCATATCCTTAGAAATTCTCAGCAGGTGCCCTTGCCTCCTGCTCACAGAAAGTAGAAACAATAGGATATAAATATTCTCTACTTCTTGATATAAAAATCTATAAATATATAAACCTACCTGAATTTACCTGAAACCACATCCTCCCTTTAATGATTAGTAGTAAATGATTAATAATGTTAGATTTCCATTAAACACATAGATTTAGGAATATATAATGAGAAATAGTTATACATAATAATAAAAGCAGGATACAGAAATACATGGTAGGAATATATTTTATAAAAAGTTATATAGGAATATTGCATAGGAAGTACTATTTGAAAATACAAATTATTCAGAATGGTTGTCTGTCTCTTGTGGGATTTTTGTTTATTTTAATTTTCTTCTTCACATTTTACGTGTTTCAAGTTCTCTCTGGATCCTTCAAGAAATATTTTGGGTCTGCCCAGTTTGTGATTTGTTTTCTTAGAAAGATGTTATCATGTTTCCTTAGGTTCTTTGTATAATAATTTCCCTCTTCAGAACTGGAGGTTTTTCTCAGTTCAAGGTGGGCTTTTCTTGTTTGTTTTCTGTGTTTCCATTTGTTTTTGTTTCTATTTTAGTTTTACTGGAGGGTAAATACCTTTTGTTGACCTTTCTATACAGCAGTCCTAAGCTCAGCAAAGAAGTCCATCCCTACTAAGTCACATATTTCTTTCCCAGGGATATTAAACTCACTATACGTGAAATGTTTCTCTTTTATCAAGTATCTTAACTTAATGATCTATGGCACACAGATTTACGAATTTACAAAAGAGATAAGTCAAATTGTCAACTGAGACGTTTACTTTTATAACCAAGCAAACTTCCTCCCAAAGAATCACTTTTAGGTGATGGCCTCTTAATTTTACATACAATCTGATATTGGGGGCAAATATTATACATGTATACTAATTTTTGAAGCCTTCTTATATTCTTTCCTAGGCAGTCAGAGAGATTTTTATAAAGCTAGATAAGCTTGTAGGTAGCTTAAATTATCCACATTTATGAGTCAATAGATTTTCATAGCAACTAATCTTTCCAGTGTATCTATTTGAACATTAGCTATACAAAGAACATGAACACTTGGCAGGGTTTTTTATTTTAGGGTGTGATGTCTAAATGCTAGCAATAAATATTTTAGTAGTTAATGAATGCTTTAAGAATTAAAACATATATTTCAGTCTGAAATATAGCTACTCTAACTTCTTCAACTATATGGTGTCATGTAAAAATAAATGAAACTAAGTAGGCTAACAATATTTTAAATCCACCAGAATTAATGGAATGGAAAAAAATAAAAGAAGAAAATGATTTGGAGAGTCACCAAAAGAAAAATCCCTAGGCTTCTGGAGATTACAGTGAATTGGGAAACTACTGTGGCACCTTTCTTTCATTGAATTTAAATGATATATTTCTTCACACATACTGCATTTAAAGATGTATTACAAAATGGAATTTTAAAATGACACCAAATTTTAAAAAGTGAGATTCAAGAAAATCTAAGATGTTTGACTTCTACATGGAATTACATATACTTTGAAATTCTTTTCTTTTTGTGATTAAAGAGAGAAAAAAACTGAACTTCTTTTGTTAATTGATTCAGCCAGCATTTATTAAGCACCCATTATGTCTAAGTTGTCACATAATCTGAAAGCTGCCTTATGATAATGCATGAAATACGTAATACATTGAAGATGCAAAAATGAAGAATGTTTTGATGATTAGAAATAAGAAATTTACCAGGATATCTTAAACATTTTAGAAGGAAGATGTCCTGGTAAAGTGTTCATTTCTAATCATCAAATTCTTTTTCATTTTTGTCTAGAAACATTTTGCATCTTCAATGTATTGTTATACATTTCATGCAAAGAAAAAAAGAAGAAAATAAAAAACAGATTCTAAAATAGAGAGCAAACAGGTGGTTGCTGGAGCAGAGGTGGATGGCAGGATGCATGGAATAGGTGAAGGGGATTAGGAGCACACATATCATGAGGTGCACTGAGCAATGTATCGAATTGTTGAATAATTATGCTGTACACCTGAAACTAATGTACCACTGCTGTTAATTATACTTCAGTAAAAAAGAAAAAAATGTGGCATTAATATAGATATTATTGCTTAAGTAAAAATTACCTGATGTTAATTTAACAAGTTAGGGTGGACCTTAATCTTCTCTCCTCCTAAAATATGCACTGGACTTAGTGACTCAGTATAAAAATAAAGTATGAAAAGGGAAAAAATAGTAACTTTACACTGGGATAACTTGGAACAACTACCCTAACTAAGTGATCGAAGTTAACGAAATCAATCACAGTGGATGGGCATCAGGTATTCTGACACGATGATGTCAGACGATACAACGACAAGGTGACAAGGGTATTGGACTTCTCTGACATTCTTCCCCAAAAGCCATAATCCCAGTCCAGTCATGAGAAAAGCACCAAATAAACCCCAAATATGGAAAGTTTTACAGGGTATTTTTCCTGTACCCCTTGAAAGTGTCAAAACCATGCAAATCAAATACTGAGAAACTTATAGAAGAAACTAAGGAGACAAATACAGTCAAGACACAACATAGTATCCGGATGGGATCCAGAGACAGAAAAAGAATGGTGGAAAAATTGATGAACTCCAAATAAGCTATACTTTATTTTGCTTAATAATAAACTCAAGAGTAATGTGCTAATGATAATTCCTAGTTTGACAAATGGACCATGGTTAACACTAATGGAAACCAAATAAAGTATATATGGAAACTCTCTGTACTATCTTTGTAACTTTCCTGTACATGTAAGTTTATTTCACACTAAGCGCGCGTGTGTGTGTGTGTGTGTGTGTGTGTGTTATACTCAACCTCCAGATGATGGAGTATCTACAGATACTATTTGGAAATCTTTGACAGTAAGGCAGGCTCTATCTATCATTCAATACTTATTTTTAAAAACTCAGATACATGTAAAATAGTTTCAAAACTGCTAAGCTATATAATCTGTGAGAAATAAATTTATTAGACTACCATGTTTTTACACAATTCTTTTTTTTTTGTTTGACTTAATTTTTCCAGCCAAAATACTGTTTTCCAGCAGTACTTGGGTCAGTTCCATTTTCATTCCATGCTCTTCAGTAAAGTTATGCTATACATTTGTAATACAGTTAGGCTCACTTTTTACATGTTGCATTCCATCACTAGACCCCTTGACATTCTACTGGATTCTTTTTTATTCTTTTTAAGTTTTCATACACTAAGGTTCATGCTCTGTACACTGCATTTCCTGAATTTGGACAGTTACACAGAATGATGTATCCAGCACCCCAGTATCATATAGAACATTTCTATCACCTAAATCATCCTCTGTATAGTCCTTTTGTCCTCAAACCACATTCCATGCCTCTAAACCGTACCACTGACCTTCTTCTGTTCCTATGGATTGGCCTTTCTGGAATGTAATATGAAAATAGAACATTACAATCAATAGTCTTTTATATTCAGGTTTATTGCACTGGGCAAAATGTATTTAGATTCAAACACGCTTCTCTATCAATATTTTTTTATTATTAAAGTATAGTTGATATACAATGTTATATTAGTTTCAGGTATATAACATAATGATTTGAAAATTCTATGCATTACTCAATGCTTACCAAATTAAGTGTAGTCACCATCTGTCCCTGTACAATGTTATTACAATATTATTGATTATATTCCCTATGCTATACTTTTCATCTCCTTGATTTATTTATTTTATGACTGGAAGTTCATACCCCTCAATTCCTTTCACCTATTGTGTCCATACCTCCATCCCCCACCTTCTGGCAACCACTAGTTTATTTTCTATTTAGTTTGTTCTGGTTTTTCATATTTGTTTGCTAATTAGTTTTGTGTTTTTTAGATTCCACATATAAGTGAAATCATATGGTACTTGTCTTTCTTGGTCTGACTTATTTCATTTAGCATCATACCCTCTAGGTCTATGCATGTTGTCAGAAATGGCAGGATTTCATTATTTTACATGGCTGACTGTGTATATATTCAACGTGTGTGTGTGTATATATATATATATATATATATATATATATATCTCACCTCTTCTTTATCCATTCATTTATTGATGGACACTTGGGAGACTCCCATATCTTGGCTATTATAAATAATGTTTCAATAAACATAGCAGTGCATATATCTTTTCAAATTAATGTTTTTGTTTTCTTTGGGTAAATACCCTGTAATGGAATTACTGGATCATATGGTACTTCTATTTTTAGTTTTTTTGAGAAATCTCCATACTGTTTTCCATAGTGGCTGTATTAATTTACATTTCCTCCAACAGTTCACTTTGGATTCCCTTTTCTCCATACCCTCACCAACACTTGTTATTTCTTGTCTTTTGGATAATAGCCATTTTGGCTGGTATGAGGTCATATTTCACTGGGGTTTTGATTTGCATTTTCCTGATGATGAGTGATCTTAAACACCTTTTCATGTGTGTGTTTGTCACCTGTACATCTCTTGGGAAAATGTCTATTTGAGTTCTCTGCACATTTTTAATTTAATTTTGTTTTGGTTTTGAGTTGTATATATTTTTATATATTTTGGATGTTAACCCCTTATTGGGTATATCATTTGCAAATATATGCTCTCATTAGTAGTTTGCCTTTTTGTTTCATTGATAGTTTCCTTCACTATGCAAAAGCTTTTTAGTTAGATATAGCCTGGTTAATTTTTGCCTTTGTTTCCTAATATATTTTTCTTTTTATTGTCGAAGAGATATTCTACTGAAGAGAAGTATCAGTTTGTTTATCCATTCATTCCTGTTAGTGGACATTTTAGTTGCTTCCAATTTTTGGAAATTCTGAATAAAGACGCTACAAGCATTCACAAACACCTGTTTGTGTGAACAGGCGTTTTCAATTTATTTGAATAAACATCTCAGGAAAGGATTGATGGGTCTATTACGAGCTGTATAAAATTTTCCTAACTGTCTTTCAAAGTGGCTCTTTTATTTGGTATTCCCACCAGCAATGGATGGGAGCTCTTTTCACTCTGCATTTATTTGGTGTTATTTTTAAATTTTTTTCACACCAACATTCTCTATATTCCTTTCCCTAATTCAAGCCTCAGCACAGTGTTAGTTATTTGCTAAACTACTAAGAATATTGCTAATATTAGGATAATTTGACTAGTTTACTATATAACTATGATATGGGTATTGGTGTAGTTTATTAATTACCTTTCATTTATGTACTTTCTGCAAGTTTTATAAAAAGGTGGGGAACAGAGAATGTTGACACAACATAGAAGTGCTTTAAAATATTAATCTTCCAGGCACCTGGGTGGCTTGATCAGGTGAACATCCGACTTTGGCTCAGGTCATAATGTCATGGTCCTGGGATAGAGCAGTACATCCAGCTCCCCACTCAATAGAGAGGCTCTCCCTCTGCCCTTCCCCCTACTCATGCTCTCTCTCTCCCTCCCTCTTTTTCTCAAATACATGAATAAAATCTTAAAAACATATTAATCTTGTAACATTGAAAAAATAAAATAAACATATTTGGGGAAAAAATCTTGCATTTGAGTTCAACTTCACATTTGTATTTTTCTGCTTGACACATAGAATCCAAGTTAACCTCACTAAGAACTATAAATTCGGATTACTGACATTTACACGAACATATTAATATATATTAATATATAATATATACATATTATATGTATATACTATGTATATGTATATTTATATATAGTATATATACTATACATATGTAATATATGTATACACGAATATAAATATTCTAGATTCAGGAATCTATGACATGAAGGTAGGTGACACTTCAATTAGCATAGTCCAAATTCCATTAAACCTAGAAGTCATCCTTTAAAATAATATGACTGTCCCATTATTTGATTTTATAATAGATGTTTTAGTAATCATCACGTAGATAACAGAATATCTGTAATAAAATAAGTTTGCAAGTTTGCAAGTGGTCTTATGAAATCTATGATATATACTGGAAAATATAATGATATCCAAACTAGCAGAAAATTATATTTGGAAAATATGTAAAAAAATCTGAAAAAATAATATGACATATTATTATAATATAAACATAATATATAATATAATATATATTATATTATTTAAATTATATTATAATATATAATATAATTTATAAAATATATAAATATATTAATAATATAATATTATAATATAATATAAATATAATATATTATATAATATATAAATAATATCTGAAAAAATATCTTAAAGGTTAACCTAAACTAAAAATTATTGTCATATTCCAGTTATCTTCAACCGCATCTCCTCAGACATGTAGAAAAGGCATGATGAGTTTTCAGCATCTATAATAAATTCATCCTTAGGTACAGTGGAACATCTGCTCTTTTTTGGGGGTTTGATTCTTCTGCTTTAAGTTAGTTAAGCTGCTGAACATGCATTTCCTTGGTACTTCATTAATTTCAACTAGATTTTGTTGAGTTGTAGAAGATTATCAAAGTTTAGAAGTTATAAATAACACCAGTGATCAGGTTATACTTTAGACACTTAAACCTCTCTTTTTTAGAGTTTTTGCCACTCATTTCCCCCTCCAGTGGGAATCAATTACCAGGCAGTCTCAAGAATTATTTGGAAAGACTTCTGTGTTCCACTTGAATAAACATTCTTATGATAAATACAGCAAAAATAAAGCAATCCCATTATATATATGTAATATATATATTTCACAGCTTTCCACCCTATTTCCTACCCAGACAACTTTCCCAGAATACCCTAGAGTTTACTGAGAAAAGTTAGGCAGAGAAACATGATACTGTGTAAATCTAGCTAATCGTCTAATTTATTTATTTATTTAAAAATTATAATTCTGGGAGTAAAATGAGTTAGAGGGTGACCTAGACATTAAGTCCTTTGTGTCCTTTTTAGTCTGTACTATCTCCCAGAAAAAGAGAGTCAATAGGCAATTTCATTCTAATTTATTTCTCTGCTTCCAGTTATACCCTAATATAGTTTCCAATATTTTACATTAATTCAAATGTGTTTTTTCCTAGATAATAAATTTGAAGAAAAAAAATAGTAGGTAATACCATGACAGGTCACAATTAAAATAATTTCCAGTCAACCATGAACAAGATTACCATGAAGTCATTATAGAACTTCTGACAGTGTCCGTAATTAAGCCTATGGGCACATATAAGTCTTCTGCTTATATACTCTCTGAATTTAAGAAGCTGATTTTAAAAATAAATAGCTTCTAAAATTTCTAATTTATAAACACTTTCTGTCAATAGTATAGACTGATGGCTACAAATCCTGGGCTCAGTAAATTACAATGTAGAGCTAAGCTCTATTTTCAATAAATGTTTCCATGCATGCTTTCAGTAAATTCAGCAACTGCTAACCTTTGAGTTAATGCTTTATGTTTTTCCTTTTTGTTCTTGTTAGTGCAAACAGTCTTGACATGAACATAAAGTATGTTGTGTATTTAACAAACTTTGATGGGGAGTATATAATCAGGAATCAATGTGAACAAAGTATACAACTTTAGTTCCAAATGCAGAAAGTTTAAGGTAAATGTACACAATTCTCAATTTGAAAGAAATAAATGAAGATTATCTTTACACAAATCTAGAATTATTCATGGATTCCCAATTAACAAATGGGCTATATTTCTAAAGGTTTGTTTTAAAGTTTCTTTTTGGGAGGAAATTAGTGTTTCCTTTAAAATGCAGTAATAATTATACTGGTTGGTTTCTGAGGCTATAGTTTAAACTGTGTCATGATGAATTAGTGGGCTTTTGTGGTCAGGAATAACATTCTATCATTTGATCATTGTAGCCCTATTTGGGTAATAAGGTTTTGAAAATACACAGCTCTCTCTTCTCTCTTCTGCCTAATATTCCGTGTCCCATTGCTTCAACCCCTGATCATTATGTAAAGCCAGAATTTTTAATTCTTGTGATACAGAACTTTCCTATAGATAATAATTAAAGAATATACTGGTTGACCTTGATTGGCTATTGGGGATTTCAAGATGAGATGATTTTTAACTTCCTTTTAGTGCTGATATTGAAAATCCTAATTTCTCCTTTTAAATAAATTTTACCTTGAGGGTAACAATAGTCGGCACAATGAAGTAAGGATTGACAAATGCTTTCAAAGAAGGCAATAATTTTGCTGTGAAGTACTGCTGTAATAATTGCTAACAATATCTACTGCCATAAATATATCACCACAGGTCTGGATAGATATATAAATAGTTATTGGCATAAATATATATATTAATTTGCAGCGATAATATATTATAAATACTTTTGACCATTCTATGTCTATAATAAAGTGCTGTCAACTAGCTGAATAGAGTTAATTCAAACAAATCACAGGAAGCTTATCAAATGTTTTAGTGATAGTATGATTCTTTTGAAGAACAAAATACCATTGTTAACAGGAGACAGGGGGTACTAAATATAAAGTGGTGGCACAGAATACTAAAATTCTGTATCCCCCTGGGTGCTATTCTCAATTAAAATTTTGATTTGATTTTTCAATGTAATAATCTGACTAAATATAGATATACAATTTCTTCTGTAACTCATATTTTCAAGATATTATTAATAAATACTTAAAAATACAGCTTAACCTCAAAAAATAAGATCTGGACATTAACATTTAGATATAATATCAATGAAGGTATTTTAATTATATTCTTACATATGAATTAAGATATAAAATGTACAATTTTTAAAAATGTTTAATAGGAGTACAGATCAGTCCAAGCACAACTAAGAATAAAACATTTTAATATTTGTTTCTAATCCCTCTTTTCTATTTCTTTTCCTTCTTCACCCCTGACTTCAGGGATTTACCAATGTGTTCATGTTCTCTCTTCCACTAAAATTATTTTCTAAGAAAAACTTCTTGGAGTATGGGATGTCTAAGCAAAAACCATGAACTGTGCAGTGGAAATTAGCCAGGTACAGATGGTGAGAAGTCATTTAAACCTAAGGAGCAGCATGAGCAAAGGCCAGAGGTGTGAGAAAGCATGACCTAATCAAGAAAATGCCAGTAGTCAACCTGTCACAACCTTCAAAAAAAGAAATAGGCTTTATCATCATGAGAGAATTAATGACTATATAACTTATTATAAGAAATGCAAATGTAGTACCATGTGCTGAGAGTTGAAATTGTACTAGTACTAGTGCTACTGTTGTTATTGTTATTTCTGGAGGTGGGTGAGGGGCACTTAAAGGTGGGGAGTGGTTTTATATGTGCATCATCTTGTTGTTATTGTTCTGGGTAGGTGATCTGAGTGGCTATATATATATATATATATATATATATATATATACATACATACATACATACATACACCCACAAGTCTGTGGTGGACATCTTTGTAAACAGAACCCACATTCCAAGGTAGCCATGAAAAGATGAATTTGTTTTCCTGAAACAAATCAAATCCTGATAGGATATTCATCCTGCCATTCTACAGGTGCTCTGTGCTACCTCCAGTCAATTTGTGCAAAATTATGGAGATCTAATCAGTCATTTATTAATTAATTGACTAAGTAAACACATTTATCTATTATTTACTAGAGCAGTTCTGGGAACTGTTTTCCTGTCAAGCATATAGTGTTCATGTAACAAGAAAGTCAAGGGCCTCACCTCATGGGATTTCTATTTTAACGGTTTAAATTCTAGCACTGATGACTGAGATGTCCTTTGTTCCAGTCCCTTCAGGTCTGAAAATTGGGCTGCTTCTTCCATATTGTGTATGGGACCCAAAAATCCTTACCAAATGGTATATACCACCTGCTTGGGACATTGTCCTAGAATAGATTTGTGCATTCTCAGTACTTAGAAGATGAACCAGTATTTCTGTCTCTCATTTCATGACACCATTCCCCTCATTAGGAAATTCATTAGAGATGTTCTTCATCTTTTCTTCAATACCACTGCCCTATGTAATCAAGTCAGTTTAGTTTTTAACAAAAGAAGGAAGAGTTTTTAACCTAAGACTGTTTCTACTTGGCTTACTAACACCACCAAAGTAAGAAATTACAAAACTTCTCTACCCAAGAAAAGGAAACAAAGCAAAAGTACATAAGTTGTTATAAAAATGCATATCCTCTGAACTACCTGGCCATAAATGTTAGATGAATATCTACTTCTTACTTTTAGAGTAGTCCTGCACTGTGTAGATGCTATAATCTAAATTCCTTACATAGTGGATCAACACTCAGGAAAAGGAAAAGTCTGGCAAGTAGGCAGGAACCAGTGTTAAGTTGATGGTCTGAGTTCAGGCAAGCTGTGAATCTGAATGAGGAGAACCACCTGCAGGGGTTGGCAACCAGAGGGCTCTGGAAGGTGACGTGAGGGCTTTGAAGCATCTGGGATTGGGTGCACAAACAACTGGCAGAGATAACAGTGATAGAACAAAGGATTTCACCATGATATAAGCATTTCCTTGGGAGTTACAGAGCTTACTTGTGAGGAGGAAAACAAATGAAAAAATACTAGCTAACATTTTCACAGCATCACTGTGTGCTAAGCATAGCTCTAACCACTTCACATGCAGTAATTTAAACTTCATGGTAATTCTAAGTATTATGTCCAATTTTCAGATGAAGGGGATAAAGTATAGGTAAGTTATAAAAGTATTCTACACTGTGGTTAGTAAATGACAGATCTAGTAGTCAATCAAACCTGGCGGTGTGGTTGAAGAGTATGTGCTTTTAATCACCAGACTGCCTGGAGGGATGGGCTGCCTGAAATTCATAGCTTGGTAATGATGAGAAAAACACCCCCTGGAATCTCAGACTTGATCTGGTACTCTCAGATAGACCAAGGTGTTCTTCTATCAAACCTTATCAATTTCACAAAATAGCAACATCAGATAATATCTTTCTGTGACTAGGTCGATTTCCAACAAACCAAGACCTTTTTGTAACCCTATCTGAACAGACAAACATGAACAATGTCTGAGCCACAAAAATGACCAGACATACCCGTATTTTGGTAATAGAAATGACCAGTGCTTCTTTAATAATTATAGCTCTGCTTCTATCCAGTTTTCCTTCCTTCTAGAAGGAACTGAGTAAGAATCAATTACTCACGCTTCCTGAGGGCATTTGATCCAAATCAAAACCCCACTGCCTTAAACTCACCTTAACTTGATGAATCATAAGCTCTGATACTATAATAGTTTTCTTTTCTAACATCCTTGCACTGAGATCCCCCATGGTGTGTGTTCTTTCACTTGAACAATCATTAAACCCAACTTTATTAACAACACATACTCCTGGTGGTCTTTGTCTAGAAGGAATTGATAGTGACTTTAAATTGTTATTTGGATGTTCAAAATGAGTGTATCTGATACTAACTAGTGAACTGGAATAAAGCTGTTACACAAATACACACACACAAAAAAGAAATTAAAAAAAAAAAGAAGAAGAGAAGGGCATACACAAAGAGGAAGCAAAGAGGCGATAGAGAAATAGGGATATAGTTGTATCTAGAGAGTAAGAGAGAGACAGAGAGACAGAGATTCTTTCCTTAGTCTCCCTCAAGGACTAAAGGTTGGAGAAAAATATTTTGTTGATGAGCATAGACTTTACAAAGCATTGCTTCCCCAATTCTAACAGTGATAATATTATATTCTATTACTGGACTTAAAGGCATTATCCCTTCTAGTATTTTTCCCTACTTATAGAGTGAAAGATTTTCAAGAAGCAGATAAGGGGGCATATGTGAGTACAGAAGTGGTCTTCTGGAGCCATCCAAATGTCACATATGCACAGTTAACTCAGCAAACTGATGAAGCAAGCCTTTAGTAGTAAAATTTGAATACTAAATAAACATAATTTCTATATACATATTTTTTCTGTGTTATAGATTGCATAAGAAAACACTATTTCAGAAGTGGCTTAAATGATATGAGCTTAGAACCTCACTCTCAAATTGTAATACCTATGCCTATTTCTCAGCAAAATTATGTTGGAAATATCTTATGGTTCAAGGTTAAAGTATGAAAAAAGGGCAATCATTATTAACATATATATAAATTATATTTATATATTTATTGTCACAGTATGTCTTAATGTGGTGCTAGAAAGTAGATGCCAAAAAAGCTCACAGTTACCCATCCTTTTTCTTCACCAAAGAGTGTTAATACATAGATCTTAACTTGAGAGAAATGACCTTGGGTTGTCCCTAAGCCTAGTTTTCCAGCCATGAGATCCTCAGGTCAGCTCAATGTCACCTTAGATAAAAGTCAAACTAAAACCCTGATGGAATTAAATCTACTGCAATAAGAACAGTCTTTAGTAAATCTCTGTTCATCCTTGTTCATATTTATTTATTTATTTATTTTAAGAGGTGAAATGTACAATGTATTTCCCTTTGTTCTTCCAGTTCAATACATAGAAGAAAGTAAACTGAACTTATCTGTAAATGCATGTGTTTATTACTGATATTATCTACTTCGACATAAAACACTCCAATTATATCTTAGCATTTGAATGTGAAGTCGGCTAAAATTGGTCCACCTGAATTGGAAAACAAAACTAAAGAAACGCCAGAGACCAACTCCTTATTTCCTCTGTAACATTTGAGTGAAACAAATTTTAGGGAAAGCAAATAAGAGCCTTCTCTATGTCATACAGAGATTCAGAGGCAGAATGAGAAATAGAACTTTGTTCTAAATCTTCATTCAGTGCTTCTGCCATTTGTGTGTGTCTGAGCATGTCTATGTGCATGTATGTATGAATTGCGGTTGGATTTTTAAACAAAGCAATTTGATATCAATGAATTATATATAGTTCCTACAGAATATGATAACTGGCCAATGATAGTTATAAATTACACTCATTTAAATGATTAGGAAAATATATGTAGACCTAGAAACATGGATTCAATTATAAAACTATATGTAAAACAGAAAACATGGAATGTACCAGAAGAGTTTATCTTTTGATCAATGGTATATTCTGGATAAATAAAAAGGAGGAGCTGACCAAATGTGGGTGGTTGATTGGGAAAGGCAAACAGCAAAGATTTTTAATACATTTTCATTTTAACTAAAGTAGATCTTTTGATTTATAATCAGCTTAGTACAGAAAAGAAATGCATTGTCAAAAACATTTATTTTTTATTATTTTTTTCTTTAAAGATTATTTGAGAGCATACTCATGAGAGAAAGAGAGAGAGAGAGAGAGAGAGAGAGAATGAATGAATGAGCAGGGAGTTGGAGCAGAGGGAGAGGGAAAAGCAGACTATCTGCTGAGCAGGGGGCCCTATGTGGGGCTCAATCCCAGAACCCCAGGATGATGACCTGAACTGAACGCAGATGCTTAACCTACTAAGTCACCTAGGTGTGCCCATCGTCAACAACATTTAACTGTTTTTGGCACACTAATATAGCTGGAAGGAAATTCAAATGTAACTCAAAAAATGGATTTTATAGGAAACTATGGAAAAGTCAGTTGGCAATTTCTTTTGTTGTTCTTTTAAAGGTTATACATTATTTTTCTCTACTTTTTTTTTTTTTAAAGATTTTATTTATTTATTAGAGAGAGAGAGACTGAGAATGAGAGGGGAGAAGGTCAGAGGGAGAAGCAGACTTCCCGCAGAGCCGGGAGTCCAATATGGGACTCGATCCCGGGACTCCGGGACTCCGGGACCATGACCTGAGCCGAAGGTAGTCGCCCAACCAACTGAGCCACCCAGGCGCCCTATTTTTCTCTACTTTAACAGCTTTTCCCATATGTCTCATTTTGATTAATCTTCCTGTACTTCATAAAGTCATTATGAATTTCATAATATTAAAAAAGATATTGGTCTTTTTTCATATGAATCATGATGGAAATCAAAAAGAATGGCTTCAATTCTGTGGGTCAGTGAGAATTTTGGAAAATTCTCAGCAGTTGTCTTTCCTGACCCATTCATTCTTTCCTCCCACTCTGAAACTACATTATCTGGAATCACACATGTTTTAGGTCTTTTCATTGATTCTTTTATGTCTCTTAGGATCTTGTTTCATTTTTTCTATTTAGTGTCTGTATTCTTCAGTTCTGATATTTCCTATAAATCTGTTCTTCAGAGTCACTAGTCATGTCTTCTGCTTTTCCAGATCTTTTAAAGCAAACTAACAAGTTCTTAATTTTGCATACCAAGTTTTGCAAGTCTACAATTTCCATTTGATTTTTAAATAGATTTAGTTCTCTCATCAAACTCTTTATACTGTCATTTATTTTCATACTACTGAATATTTTTCTAATATTTTTCCTATTGTTATTCTACGGTCTCTTTCAGTTAACTCTGATAACTTTTGTGAATAAAAATGAACCATTTGTGATTGTCTTCTTTCTCTCTCTCTCTCTCTCTCTGACTTTGACCATGTCATCTTTTTGGTATGCTTAATATGTCTATATATTCATTATTCAGTTGAGTTATTTTTCTCTGACTGCTTTAAGACTTTTTCCCATTATCTTGATTTTTTTCATTGTTTAAAAATTTTTATTCAAATTCCAGTTAGTTAACATACAGTGTAATATTAGTTTCAGGAGTACAACATACTGATTCAATACTTCCATATATCACCTGGTACTCATCACAAGTGCACACTTTAATCCTCATCACCTATTTCTCCCACCCCCCCACCTACTCTCCTCTGGTAACCATCAGTTTGTTCTCTATAGTTAAGAATCTGTTTCTTGGGGTGCCTGAGTGGCTCAGTGGGTTAAAGCCTCTGCCTTCAGCTCAGGTCATGTTCTCAGGGTCCAGGGATCAAGCCCCGCATTGGGCTCTCTGCTCAGCGGGGAGCCTGCTTCCCTCTCTCCCTCTGCCTGCCTCTCTGCCTACTTGTAATCTCTCTCTCTCTCTCTCTGTCAAATAAATAAATAAAATATTTAAAAAAAAGAATCTATTTCTTGGTTTGCCTCTCTTTCTTTTTTTTCTTTGCTTGTTTGTTTTGTTTCTTAAATTCCACATGAGTGAAATTACATCATTATTTCTGATTTTTAAGTGGCTCCTGATTCTTTTATCTTTCTCTAGTGAGGATCCAACTCTTCCTCTCCTCCCTCAGTCAGAGAATACAGTGACTACTCACCTTAATAAAACACAAATGGTATTGATTCAAGGAAGGGATGCAGCCTTGGTAAGTCTCAGTCTACTCTGGTAGTTGTATGAACCTCAATGGCTTTTTATGCACCTTCATGGCTTTCAAATGAAAACCATGTGTTGGTGAATGTACAGGTATGGTTTGCATGTGTAGGTTTGTATGTGTGGCAAACAGAAGAAAGGACTAGAATACAAAAGTAAGAAGACAGAAGAGTGAGATAATAGTGACTGAATATAAGAAAATAAAATTTAAAAATTTCAGTTTTTCTACAGGGAGGTAATCAATTTCTTTCCATTAGTCTTGCTGACATGATAAGTTTTATTTTTATTTTTTTTATTTTTTTGTATATTACTTGCAGGTTAACTTTATTTATTTTTTTTTTTACTTTTTGCTTTTATTTTTTTTTTACTTGCAGGTTAACTTTATGTTTTAGTTTTATTGCAGGCCCAGTAAAGATACAATGAACCACTATTTGGGATATAATCTAAACAATAAATATAATTTCTAAAAATGCTTAAGAAACAATTACCTTAATCTTTTTATATTAATAATTGGCACTCTTTCCTAAAGTTATAAGAAAATGTTGATAATTTGTTATCTAAAATATTTAATACATTTAGATTTGAAAGATAATAATTTTATATAGATGGTTATTAAAGTAGATTCTTTTGGAATACAAGTGCTCTGAAATCTCAAAGTCCCCTGCTATTAATAATGAAATGGTAATAAAATTTTAAAGTTAATTAAAAAAGTATAGAGCTTTTAAATTTAAATTTTTTATAAAATATATTTATTCTTAAAATTTTATTACCTGATATATGCTAGAACCCTAGAAACTTTATATATAAGATACCATTAATTTATATATTTAATTATTTTAAGTTTGGCATAACAGTATTTCTTGCCGTTAGCGTAAGATGATATCCAACTTTTTTTAACTGAGACACTTTAGATTGACCAATTTATAACACACTGATAATTTTTCCTGTTTCAGTCTCTTTGGGTAAGTATTTATGAACAAGCTCAATTTTCTTACTCAAATGTTATCATGGAAATTTGCATGTTTTATACATTTGTTATCCATTAACCTTGCAATAATTTCATTCCTTCAAAGCTTTGTCATAACCTTAACTTTATTCCTCCTATTTGCTTTTGTTCTCTTTTCATTTCTTCACTTCTGTAGTTTTCTGGAATTTTTAAGAATGTCAGTCTGTTCTAGGTAGTTCAAATTCTTTCTTAAGTGAAAAGTTTCATGAGGGAACATTTCTTAGGAGGAATTTAAGATACAATCGCTTCAGTTTAATAGTTTGGAGTCCTACTTATTTTTACATTTTCTATTTTATTCTATTCAGCTCAACAAAGTGTGTGAGTGCTACCTTTATTCTTTTTTTACTTGTATTTTTATTTAATCACTAGTGAATGTTAATTTGTGAAGCCAGTGGTAAATACATGTTAAATATTTAAGACTCTATTGAATAAAAGTCAGCCCTTATTCATGCTTCTTGGGGCTATGGTTCAAAATATAATTCTATCATAAAATGAGTCATCAACTAGGAGAGACCATTTGACAAAATTAGAGCTTACCAAATAGGAACATACATATTCAAAAAGAGTGCATTACTTAGCATAATATTTTCTTGATTTTTAAGCTTCTCTTTGTGGTAATGATTTCTTTCATTATTTCATACATTTTTAGATGCCAAGCATCATCTGTTTTTCATTTTGCCTTGTTTATTTAAACATTTCAGCTTATGTGTTACAAACTTTTAAAAATCACTTATATCATTTCTGCATGTATTATTCTTAATGTCTGCCATGTCCCCAGCACTGTTAGAGAGTAATTCCTATAAAATATGTCCAGCATTGATTTCAAAGCTTAAATAATTGGGAGTTCCTGGCTAGTAGGCAGTAAAGCATATGACTCTTGATCTCAGGATTGTGAGTTTGAGCCCACATTGGGTGTAGAGATTACTTAAAAAAAAATATTTTAAAAGTACTTAAATAAATGAAAACTGCATTGTATCTATAATAACATAGTCATTTTAGAACGTATATTTGTAAAAATAGGTAGCATGAGTTGTTAATATTAGAATAATAATCTTATTTAAGCAAAAGTTTAAAGCTTACCTATATTTTAAGAAGGAAAGGTGAAGAAAAGTATACATCTAAATTTAGAGAAGGCTAGCATTAATAAACCCTTTTTAAGCATAACTTTCCACATTCAGTTATTTACTTACTCTTTTATTACAGGTTGGATTCTCTAGGTGCATTTTCAAAAGTTCATATTATTTTCCATTAAAGCTCAGCAAAAACGTTATAATTTTTTGAAGCCCAGATGGTTTGCTAAACGATCTGTGTATTATTAAGCTCTATTCAGGAATGTATCATATTGCATAAAATAAACATAATAAGGTGAGTAATACAGAAATAGCATTTTTTCAATTGTTTTTATGAACACATGAAGTGAAAGTTTTATATTAATTTAATAGCAAAAACTCTTTCTGTAGCACAGACATAAAAAACTAATTAGTGCATGCAGTAAATGTAGGTGAAGCCAATATTGGTGAGAGTTTTTTGTAAGTACTCACCGTTAACGATTTCATTTCTCTGATTCCTCTTTTACTGCATCAACAACTTCTTTCTCTGTGTGATATGCTGAGGACAACATGAAAAAGTACTGATTTGGTTATTTTAATTCTCAAACTTTCCTTAAAATGTCATATATATGAATATCTGCCAACACTTATTAGTAATAGCTAGATCACTTTATCATCATCTGCTCCATACATTTGTTAGGTTTTAGTTTCATGAGAATAATTGGATATATAGTAACCCTAACTATATTTGTTTGTATCTTATTTTATATCTTATTCCCTTGGATACCAGTACCCCAAGTGAGAAGATCTATTTATTTTAGGCTGCTAAAAGTGTACTAAATTAAATCACAGTTTTAGAATTTTTTTTCAAATCACAATTGTATAAAAATATTTTTTTACATCTGGAAAATAACTTGCAAGGATAAATGTTTACTGATGATTCAGAGATAAGTTAGCTATAATTTATTGAATTTTTAGCAGAAGTCAAATGTTGTGCTCTATATTTTACTATATAGTAGATATAATGCCTTCCATAATGTTATTATTATTTGTATGTTACATACAGTATACTAGGCTTGAAAATGTTATTTTCTTATGTTATCAAAGCAATGAGTTGCAGAGTTCAAATTTAAACTCAAAGCCTTCAAAAGTAAGGCTGTATTGAGGCCTGTGTTTGTGCAGATTTTGGTTAAACTGAATTTTTTCAACCACACTGCAAATATACATTACACTTGAACTTAACTATGTAGCTGAATTCTTTTCTTTAAGTTAAATTTCAGTTGAGAATGTTTAGGTATCTGTTTGGGTCCTGATCACTTAATTCGCACTCACACCAAATGACCAAGAATTATTTTTACCATGTTATTATATTTGGAGAACAGTATTTGGAGTTATTTGGAGAACTGTGAATTTCAGTTCTAATGCAATCATACTAACTTTGTATTTAGAGAACTGTGAATTTCAATTCTAATGCAATCATACTAACTTTTACATGTGTTTTTATAATTTTTGAGACAGCAATAATTCAATTACTACCTCGTGCCACAATTTACATAATCTGTAAAATTATTCTCACATATCCTATATTTCATACTAAAATGAATCCTATAACGAGTCCTATGATGATGGTCATTTAATCTAAGCCAGGTGGTCATGAAGTCCAGCAAATAAACAAGACATGGAGAGAGCTAACCAGAAAGATGTATGTTTTCCTTCCACATAGAACAGAGTCTGGCAGAGCATTCCTGGGGCAGGTATTGTAACTACATATCATAGAAAGAGTTTGGCTCATACATATCCCTAGTCCAAGAGAGAAAAATAAATAGAAACATATCTGAGTGGGCCAAATCTCCTTGAGTCTCAAAGACTGAAACAAGGGACATGAATCCACCCCAAACTGAGATGAGAAGAAATGTAAGAGATTAACAAGTAAAGAGACCATAGTCTGGTATCTTCATAAAGAACTGACCATTTTCCTGCTAGCTATAGTATATGACAAGTACCACTTAGAATGTGTCTGGACTATTTTCTGGGGTCTCCTAGCAGGTGATCCTGACCTCCCGTGAACTCACATTGACAAATAATAGACTCCTGATTCTGGTAATATGGAAAACTTAAAAATGAAAAAAAAAATCCTAACTAAAATGCACATAAAAATATATGATAAACATTATTTTAAATAAATAAACGAAACTGGTAAAAAAAAATGTGACTATCAGGGGCTGACAGCAAAAATGGAAATGAAATCCATAGTAATAAGAATGTTAATCTGAAACAAGATCGGCCTGGACTTCATTTAGAGGACCTGAAGTTGTAAGTATGAATAATTAAGGGTGATACCAAATTACTCACAATCAATATGTTAAATATTGATTGTCAGACTGTATAGACAATTGATTATAAGGAACATGTCTAAAATGTAAGACAAAAATGTTGTAAAGGGTTAAAAATGCTAACCAATGAAATTAAGGTAGAGTAACATAGACAAACTTTTATGAACTGAAATAAACACTCATAAATTGAATTACATGAGGCATTTAGAGAAAGGCAAAACCTAAAACTAACCAAATGATCATAAATCATAGGAAAATCTGATCAAGCTCACTAGTAATCAGGAAAATCCAAATTGAAATTGATATGCAATAACATTTCACAAATATCAGACTTGCAAAATTTAGTCTGGAAATAAAGACGGCTGGCAACAAAGTGGAACAATAGGCATTCTCACACACTGCTGGTCAGAGTGTAATTTGGTATAGCTACTTTACAGTGCAATTTGGCTGGGAATATCTAGTAAACTTGAAAATGTGCATATTTTGTAATCCAGCAATTGCCCTTTTAGGTATAATTGCCTGGGAGAAATTCTCATAGATGCACCTAAGGAAACATGTAGAAAATGTTCACTGAAAATGCATTTGTATTAGCAAAAACTGGAAGCAATCTAAATTTGTAAGCTATTACAGTGATGATTGATGAAAAAGCTGACATTACTGAAAGCATAATGCTATGCATCAAGGTCTATAAACCTCAACTTCCAATAACAAATTGATAATGATATATACAGTCCAATAATACACATACTCATGCACACAAACACACATATGTATGATTTAAAAATAGGCCAAACTAGACCTGCGCTATTTATGAATTAGTAGTTAATGAGTAAAATTAAATACAACATATAAAAATGGTAAATATCAAAATCAGAAGTGTTTTTTACCATTTTTAGGGAAAAGGATGAGGTTGAGACTGGGAATGAGTATATATGATAGATTAATTATATATAATGTGTTTGTTTTTTAAAAAAGAAAAATCAAGGGGTGCGTGGGTGGCTCAGTCATTAAGCATCTGCCTTCAGGTCTTGGTCCCACGGTCCTGAGATTGAGCTCCGTTTTGGGCTCCCTGCTCAGCGGAAAGCTGATTCTCCTTCTCCCACTCCCCTTGCTTGTGTTCCCTCTCTCACTGTGTCTCTCTCCATCAAATAAAAAATAAAATCTTTAAAAAACCAAAACAAACAAAAATAAATAAAAAAGAAAAATCAAGATCTGAAACAAACTTGATAAATATTCGGAAGATGTGTGATGTTGGCACAGAGTTGGTCACTATATTACCCTTTATAATTTTCAATATAATTGAACATTTCATGCAGCAAATGATAATAATACCATAGGATCCTGTCTCCAGGGAGTTAAAGAAGAATCAGAAAATTAGAAAAGATACCTAGGAAAATAGAGTCTCTGAAATCTCCTCCTGGGCATACCCTGAACAAAGGCAAAATACTCATAATATTTAAGACCAGTGCATTACAGAAGTTCCCTTGAGCTATAAACAAACAAACAAACAAACAAACAAACAAATAAATAAATAAATTTCTGTCCGCATTTTGCAAAGAAGATAGAAACTACCAAGACTTAAATTAGTGAGCTGGAGAATAATGGTAAAAACATCTGAAGTCACAGAAAACCACGATGTTTGAAAAGGGAAGTGATAAACCCAAAGGCTTAACATATTTAAGAGAGCAATTCCATCAGAAGACAAGGAAATAGATGACGGAGAGACAAAAACTCAGCAAATAATAGAAGTTCCCCCTGGGACTGAAGAAAAGACCTGAGACTGCAGGTTGAAAGAGCTCATCTAATTCCAGAAGGGAATGATGAGCAAGGGACACAAATCTTGGCACATCTTGCAAAAATTCCTGACCTAGAAAAATATTAAAATGCAAAAATGTCCTATTGCTGTTGGAGAGTCATAGTAAAGTGAACTCTCACATTTTGCTGATGGATAGGCAAATCGTTGTGGCATTGCTGGAAAGCAACCTGCCAACATCTCTTAAACATAAGATGCACATACCTATTCTTCTACCCAACAGTCTTACACTTGGGGATATCACAGATAATTTTAGAAAATACAAGTAACTAAGGATATAAGTAAAATGTATTTATTAGAACACTGTTTTTACAGGATCCCAGTAAATTCATCAATGAAGAAATGATTGCAAAAAATATGGTGCATCTACCTAATGGAATACTATGCAACTTCTAAAAAGAATTAGCACAAAATATACTAGCTGACTTCAGGGGATTTCCATACTATATTATGAAGTTAGAAGAACTAAGATAAAAATAATTTTGAATCATGTGTAATATTCTATTTTTAGAAGGCAATTAATGACCTTAACATTTTGTAATAGTTTATATGCATATGAATGTTTATGTCTATGCATGTTTAAAGGTATTACACAAATTCATACATATAAAATACCCATATAAGAAAATGATTAAAAAGTGGAAGGAAGTTATACTTAATGCTAATGTAGGTTGTGGGTTGTAATCCAATTTGAGAACAGAAAGGTTGAATGTATAGCAATGACAGAAGAAAAAAAAGTTGCTTATGTAAAGAAAGCATGCATGAAATGATACTTTGGATATAATTGTGTATATGTGTATAGATTAAGAAACATTATGTAGTTTAAAAAAATGGTAATTAGTATTTATATAACTATGAGTCTAAATGAAGGGCTCTGAAAAAATAAATTTAGGTCTAAAGAGATTGCCTCTTAAAGGTATCCCTATGGGGTGAAGAGAGAAGATTATATGTATTAAAGTTTTGCTTCAACAAAACAAGAAACAAACAGCAAATAATTTATGAGTATCATGGTTGATTATATTTGCATTAGCAAGGATACATGTAGGCCATAAACATGAGTTACCTGTACGGCAAGATTGGTTAGCCTTGTCTTAATTCATCTTGCTATTAATTTGTCAAGTATGGAAACAATTTCTCTTTTTTTAATTGAGTAAAATTATAAAATAATTAAAATTACTCAACAAATTTCTTGAAGAACTTTAACCTAAACGTTATCAAATTCAATTGCAAAAATGAGTTTATATTTAATTCAATTAAAATATAAATACTACAGTGACAAAATTCTGGAATGCACAATGGCCTAATGATTTTTTTTTTAAGATTTTTTATTTATTTATTAGAGAGAGAGAGGCTGAGAATGAAAGGGGAGAAGGTCAGAGGGAGAAGCAGACTTCCCGCAGAGCCAGGAGCCCGATACGGGACTCGATCCTGGGACTCCGGGATCATGACCTGAGCTGAAGGCAGTCGCCCAACCAACTGAGCCACACAGGCGCCCAACCTAATGATTTTTTGTTCAAGTTTTAAAATCAAAGAAACTGGGATCTATCCCATTTCTGACACATATTATCTATGGAATCTTGGAAAATTACCCAATGGCATCATGTGCCAGTTCACTTGTATGTAAAACACAAATAACAACAGGAAGAATAAGGATAATAATAGATGATTAATAGTACTTCTGAAAATAATACACATAGAATTCTCAAACTGCCTGACATATATTAAATGTCAAATATAGATTAGTTATAATAATTAAAACAAAAAAGTCTTTAGTGAGAATAAGACAGAAATAACTAACTCTATCTCAGTGAATACTACCTGTGTGCTACAAAGTTCAGAAGATTTACAAATGTCCATTTAAGGATTCAGAAAGGCTAAGTGATTTTGCCATTGTCACTCAGATTGTCTACCTCAAAATTTAGATTTTCCGATTCTTGGTCCAGTGATCACACACCTGGGATATTTCAAAAGCCCTTATTTACATTACTGATATATCTCTGAATATGTATTACGAAGTGTCTTCTGTACATATGAATAAGGCCATTTGAAACTGAATCTTAATTTTGAAAACTGATAGTATGAATAGTTAGGCATGCGTTACATGTTTATAGTCAGTTTATCTTTTATTCATGGTAGATATCAATTTTATATATTTCAATTGTTGAATATTTATATGGATTTTTATATTTGCAATCTTCACAGAGATGGATTACCTTCAAACATTGGTTGTAACAATATCTTCCCAATGCTGTTCAGTAAGGACCGGGGAAAGTCAATATATATTTGGCTTTGCTTATGGCTTCCTCTTATTTAGATTGAGACAAATGCAAGCTCATTTAATGGTTCATCTTGCGGAAATCCACTCTGCTTCTATCGAAGAGGTGGGTGTCATGCCCCATGGCCCCAGATAGCTACCTCTGTGGTTGCCCAGAGCACTTAACCCTCTGAGCTAGCATGTTGGAATTTAATTATAAACTGACTTGTGAGTTTTTATAATTATATACAAAGTAGTTTGTAATCTCAATTACATACTAAAATCATTAAAATAGGAATAATTCCTTTCATTTCTTCTATAACTCTCCAGTTTGGAACATATCATATAATCACAGAATTTTTATTTTATGACTTAAAGGTGAAAAAAATCATCTTTTAGATGCAAGCATCCTAATTAATTCAAAACTGGTGCAGGTGTTATAACTATGTCTAGGAGATGTTTTTCTTTTTGTTTGTCTTTTTTTGTATTCAGTAAAAGACTGCTAAATATTCAGAAAATACTTTGAAATTTTTTTTAATAAAGTGGGTTTAATATAAAGACATTGGAAGAACTAGAAGTTCACAGCATGCCCTAGTTTCAGAATACTCTGGGAAAAAAAGGCTTATTCTTAGAATTACAATTAAATACTTATGGACTTTGGGGAAATGTTACAATTTTCTATTTAGTTCACAGTAACTAGAAATAAGAGTTTTATCTAAGTCTAAGGAAGAATGCTGCACTTTGACTTCTCTCCACCCTTTCCTTATGCCAGCAAGCCTAGCTTAATTAGAGAGCAAGTTCAAAGTGAAGAGCTGCCATTTAAAACTACCTTGATCATGAGTGTCTTCTGTGGTGTTGTGATAGCATAGTTTACAGATCTTGTGTGTACAAAAGCTCTGAAATTACTTATAGATCAATTTTTAAAAATATTCTGCACATACATGGGGATCAGAGGACTCTATTGTAGAGCCCCATTGATGTTAAATAGCACTTTATGGTCTGTTACTTGTTTCTCTCACAAAATAGGGAGCATTGCCTCATTTAATCTTAGTTCTGAAAGTAAGCATGATACAGGAATGGAAAATGACATTTTTTTTACTGTTTGCATTTTTCAAATGCTTTATATTTGTTAAGTGAAATATCCATTTTTTTAAGATTTATGTTTTTATTTTAGAGACAGGGCAGAGGCAGAGGGAGAGAGAGAGAATTCTCTAGCAGACTCCCTGCTGACTGTGGAGCTAGACATGGGGCTCGATCCCAGGCCCCTGAAATCATGACCTGAGCCAAAATCAAGAGTTGGCTGCTTAACCAACGGAGCCACCCAGACACCCCGAAATATCCATGTTTCTAGCCCTTTATACTACATCTCATCATTTAGAATATGTCTCAAGTAATAGTCCCTCCTATCTCTAAATCATCAGCCTTTCTCTCCCTACTATATCATCAGATGAGAATATGAACATGTTACTTCTCTGTTCAAAGTATTGTCTATTGAGCCCATTATCCCTTATATCTATCGGCATATTTCTTTGCTACCCTTTACAATAAAATGCCTTAATAGATTTATATTACATATATATGCATATATACATATACATACCCACACACATATATAGTTAATTTAATATATATATTTAACTATACTTCTTTTTACTCACAGAAAAATATCTCTTGTCAAGATCACCAATAATCTTTGTTTTAGCTTTAAAACTAATGAACAATTTCCGTTTCTTAACTAAACTCCCATCCACATTTCATGCATTTGTCCACATCCTTATCCTTGATGCACATGTTTCATGTGTCTTCTGGGACACCACCCTCTACTGGTTTGCTTCTTACCCATCTGTTTGCTTTTTCTCAATGTCTTTTGCCAGTTCCTCTTCACTGTTTAGATGAATAAATGTTAGTTAAAGACTCTTCTCTTTCTACATTCATTCTTTCACTATTTTGGGATCTCTCCCAGCCTCGTAGCTTTAAATAGCACATAGAAGCTTTCAATATTATCCCCAGATCAGCTGTCTTTCTTAAAATCTGGGCTGGCTTTATATGAATTTGACAGCTATCAACAAAAAGATGGAATTGAGGATAAGATAGTGAAAGAGTGACCTAGATTTGTAGCATCTGACTTTGGCTTATCTCTGCCAGCTCCATCTCACTACTCTCCTCCTGGTCTACCACATTCCACATACCACATAAATACCAGAGTATTTAAGAATATAGTTCAGGGGGTCCCTGAGTGACTCAGTCAGTTGGACGGACAACTCTTTATTTTGGATCAGGTCATGATCTCAGGGTCCTGGTATTGAGCCCCACATTGGGCTCTGTGCTCAGCATGGGGTTTGCTTGGGGATTTTGCTCTCTTCCTCTCCCTCTGCTCCTCTCATCGCTCACTCTCTTCCTCTCTCTCTAAAATAAATAAATAAATCTTTTAAAAAATACAGTTCAGAACCTTTGCAAAGGCTATCGTTTCCCATAGCATGCTCTCTGCCCTGCCTCTCCCCTCCCCCCACCCGCCCTACTAACCCATACCGGGATCTTTCAGCTCAGTTTCACAAGCCCTTCCTTAAGGAATATATATATATATATTATATATTTACATATATTTTTCTAATTACCTAAATAAGTTCTATATTATTCTGTCATTAATATGTCATTCTCATCTGTATGATACTAATGTGATACTAATTGTATCACAATTAGTATTTAGATATTTATTTCCTGATTTTTGCTTTTCTACTTCAATAGGGTATAAGCTCCATGAGGGCAGAACCTATGACTGCTTTATTTACCAAGTATCCCTAGTTCTTAGAATATACTAAACAGTCAAAAAGATTTGTTTAGTGTCTGACTGAACATGATCATAGAGGGCTAGATAAAATAGTTCACTTAAAATAACAAAACAGAGGCTAATAAGGAAACAGAAAAACCATGAGAAAGTGGTATTATGGAAACTAAAAGAAAGGAAAGAGTTTAAAGAGGGATTAAGTTGTCAAAAATAACACGTTGCTTACGGTAAGGTAAGACAAAGATCAAAAAGTGTCCTAAGACAGATGGTAATGAGTTCAAAATGCCACCTTCAAGACAGCACTTTCAGTTTTCATATTCTAGAGTTTTGAGAAGTTAATGAAAGATAATAGAGAAAACAATCGAATTTAGGCAACATTTCAAAATTTATCTTTTCACATGAAGATGAGCAAATTAGAGAAGATAGAGCAATAGCTGGGAAAGGATGTAGTGACCACAAGAGATTTTGTTTTGCTTAAATTGGTTTAAGGTGATATATACTGACACTACTATTATTCTGACCTTGATTTACTCCCAGCAAAGTAGAATAGTAACCAGCCAGTAGAGGAAACCATATAGAAAGCACTTTCATAAGAACTAATATTTAATTATATTACACAGGCATATTTCAATCAATAGCAAGATTATAAAATAGCCTCGGTAGAATACCACATTTCATGTACATAAATTTCCCCTGAAGAATTGCATATAGAACTTTCATTTAAGACTTTAGTTTATAACAGGGCTTTAGAAAATATTTTTCCAGTTATGTTAATTATTAATACTACTTGGTTTTAATACGAATTAGGAATTTTAAAGTATGATTTCTGCTTATCTTTAAACAATGCCCAATAGGAATATTCTGATTTCTTGTCCTAGAACATGTGACATGAGAAGTGGGGTTTGCCAATTCTCAAACCCAGAAGCACAAAACAAAATATAGGTAGAGGTTTAGGGCTGAGAGAACGTAGCTTAATAAATGGCACACTTGCATGTTTGATTTTTTTTTTCTTATCCTCTTGCACCAATTACATGCTCTAGTACAATGTTAAATATAAGAGATCATAGCCAACATCACTTCCTGAGCTGAGGAATATATTTTTCAGTATTTCACCATGTATGATGTCTGCTCTTAACATTAAGTAGATATCCTTTATCAGTTTGTTTCTTGTTTAAAAAATTATTTTTGATAAACCATATATTTGTGCTATATTTTACTAGCTTATTTTTTGTATTTAAAGAAAAGAATGTGTGTTTTACTTTTCTCCAAATTTTGTGGAAGCAATGAACTACATTGATTTTCAAATGTTAATCCAAACTTACATTCCAGGAATGAAAATGGGCTTGTTGTGAGGTATCATACTTCTATATTGCTGGATTTGATTTGTTGATATTTTGCTTAGTATATTTGCATCTATGTTTATGAGAATAACTAGCCAGAAATTTTTCTTTTTTAAAATAATGTCAGGTTTTGATAACAGTTACATTATGTTCACAAAGTAATTTGGGAAATATCTTTATTCTTTGGAAAAATGTGTGCAGGGAAGGTGACATTTCTTTCTTAAATTATTAGAATAATTCAATATTCAAGATATCTGGGTGTTATCTTGAATGAATTTTATTTGTTGGAAGTTTTTAATCAAAGGTTCAATTTTCAATAAGTAAAGGCCAGTTTTAAAAAAATTGTGTATTCTGGAATTTGTGTATTTTAAGGAATTTATAAATTTTGTAAAGTTATTAGGTTTATTAGTACAAAGTTTTATTCTATTCTACTATTTTCTTTTTAGTGGTTAAAGTTTTTAGTCGTGTTTACTGCTCACTCTTAATATTATTTTTACCTCTTCTTTTTTTTTCTTAACCATTGTTTTGAGTTTATTAATATTAGTTCCTTTCTAAGAGCCAATTTTAGTTTTCTAGAATCTATTTTGTGTTTGCAACATATTAGTTAATTTCTGCTCTTGCTATCATTATTGTTTTTATTCTTCTTTCCTTGGGTTTAACTCTTTACTTGTGTGTTAAATTGAGACATGTACTTAGGTCATTGCTTTTTCAAACCTTCTGATTGCTAATGTTTTTAAGACTATACATTTTTCTCCAAGCACTGCTTTGTCAGTATCCCATGGATTTTGATATGCCACATTTTGATAATCACTTAACCTAAAAGTACTTTCTAATTTCCATTGTGGTTTCTTATTATATTTGGTAACATTTTAAGGGGATTGATTAATTTCAACATTTCTAGTAAGCTTTATTATGTATTTTTACCTTGATTCCACCATAACTAGAGAATACTCTGGGGCTGATTTGAAGGTAAGCTTTTAGTCCCTGAGAGATTCATTTTTTCTGCCCTTACTACTATTTGGTAGCGCTTCCCACTGCCATCTGAACAGCTGGGATCTATCCCCACCTTCTCTGCCCCAGCAGGCCCCAGGCTACAGCTTTTGTATCTCTAGCTTCATAAGATTATGGAATGCTCTACTCAGCTTCTTCCAGGCTTTCAGATTGACAAATGACTCAATGGAAAAACAGTGTTAAATGTCAAGCTCATTTTCTGAGTTTCTTTTCTCTCTGAAATTTTGGAATACAAGTCCTCCCTGCCTTCTAATAAATTGTTGATTGTTGTTGTTGCTAATGTCATCCAGAAATAAGGCTGATTTAGGGGCGCCTGGGTGGCTCAGTGGGTTAAAGCCTCTGCCTTCGGCTCAGGTCAAAATCTTAGGGTCCTGGGATCTAGCCCCACATCAGTCTCTCTGCTCAGCGGGGAGCCTGCTTCCCCCTCTCTCTCTCCCTGCCTCTCTGCCTACTTGTGATCTCTCTCTCTCTGTCAAATAAATAAATAAAATCTTTTAAAAAAATAAATAAGGCTGATTTAAAGCACTGTCAACATTTTAGAATCAATAAAACCTCAATTTTTAAACACTGTGCTCCATTTAATGTGTTTCATTTTGTTACATTTGAACGAAAGTTGGAACGGTTTATGTCCAATAAACACAAGATTGTTTCTAAAATTTAGTGCTTTAGTATCCAAAATTCATAGTACGCTACATTTTCACTTATTTTAATGAGATTACAAGAGCAAAATATTTCATTAAATCATCAAGAAAACTCTTAATATATAAAGATGTCTACATGCTGGAGTGGACCACTTTGCAGTAACTTGAATCTTATTTTATTTGCTTACATAGGACAAAATAAATTTTCCCAGGTAGAAAGCCAAGAGTAGTAGTAAGTAACATATAAAGCCTCAGGATATACGAAGGTCAAAACTTTCAAAGTCTTGAATTATCTTAACTTTCATTCCATATTACCATCTATATGTTGTTTCCTGTAATTCTCTCATCATTTTGTATTTAAAAAAAAAAAAGACCTAGGATGGAGTATACTTGTGCTATAGGAAAAGATTATAGGACTTCATTTATAAACCTATGCACAACTTTTTAAAGAGGTAGTAAAACTATACCACGTTAAATTAGTGGTAGGAGGCATATTAATTTTAAAAATCCTCAGCTAGGTTTAATCTTAGCTTGAAAAACAGAGTACGTGCCTTGGAAGACAATCTTACTAAGACATATATATTTAAAGCCTTTCAAGCACAATCTTATGAAGGAAATCAGAACTCCCTTACTTAAAATGCAGGGATTAAAAAAACAAAATAACAACAACAAACAAAGCAAAACAAACAAACAAAAAACAACAGTCATTATTTTCACGTTTCAAATGTTAGAATTTAATTGGCTATATCTAAAATAAATGGTACTGATCCCTAGCACCATTAGAAATAAGTATGTTAGGGCGCCCTGGATGGCTCAGTGAGTTAAGGCCTCTGCCTTCTGGTTAGGTCATGATCTCAGGGTCCTGGGATCAAGCCCTGAGTCAGGCTCTCTGCTCAGTGGGGACCCTGCTTCCCCTTCTCTCTCTGCTTGCCTCTCTGTCTACTTGTGATCTCTCACTCTGTGTCAAATAAATAAAATAAAATCTTAAAAAAAAAGAAGTATGTTAATTATAACATTATTAAAAATTAAAAATAAATGTTATGTCAAACATATAATGGAGTTTGGTATAGTTACTTATTATTTTAAGCAATAAGTAAATAAATGAATAAATAAATATAACATGTATTGAGTACCTAGTATATGCTGGGCAATGTTCTAAATACTTTTAATTTTAACATCATTCGATTTATGTTACCTTGACTTTATTGTCCCAGAACTCAGAACAGTAATTACATAAACAGAGCATTTCCTGCCCATAACAGGTACAATTCTTGGCTTATTCCTATAAAGGAAAATATTCACAATAAAAAGGAGAGATAAAGGTATTAGATCATTACCCATTTTTCCTACCTGTGTTTATTACACTTCTTCCTTTATATATATGCATATATTTTAAATTATTACAAACCAGCTGATAGCAAGAAAAAAGAAAACTTGTAATAATATCCTGGGATCTGTTTATAAATTCAAACATGTAGAATACATACCTGCTGCGTGAAAATACAGTACAGATCCTGCTTATTGGCAAAGACAGTAAAACTATCTGGTACCTTATCTGGAAGAGATTATGATCTGCCAGTTAAGACAGGATTTAAATAAATGAATATATACAGAACTATAGATAATGTAAACATTGGCAAAAATGTCTTTTCTGTATGAGTCTGTTCTTATGTAGCTAAGAATGTAGGCAGTTTCAAAACAGGCAAAAGCTGTTTTACTTTAAACTCCTATGAAGTGAGACTCAAAATCATACTGGAAATTCACTAAGCCAAACTAGAGTATTCTTTCATCTGCTAGAAAATTCTTTACGATTTCTTTGTATACTTATTTGTAAGCTTTACCTCTCATTACAACCATGATTTTCATAAGTCCTTAAAAAACAAGAAATCATGTATGTGTACATGTGTGTGCGGGCACACTAACAGGAAAGGAGTAAAAGAAACATATTCCATTCCATAGCCCCAATTATCTGTTCTTATGAATGTTTAGTAGAACCTGGGCAATTTTTGCAACTAAAACATTGCAATCAATTGTGGCACAAAGAACTGGGACATATTTTAAGGGCATCGCACTTCTTACCACCCAAACCTCTACCAAGACAGAGGAACACATTTTTCCATTTGAAATAGATGATGCTAATTTCCTCACACTGTAATCACTCTGGATATATAACTCACCAAAAAGAAGTAAGATTTGTTCAGAAAATGTTCGCTAAGCACCAATTCTATACTAGGCATGTTCTAGGCTAACCTGGTCCAAAAGAACATTTTTGTGTGATGGAAATGCTCTCTTCAGTCATTAGGTACTAACCACATATGGCTACTGAGCACTTGAAATGAGATGGATATGACTAAGGAGCCATATTTTTATTTGAATTGATTTTTAATTATTTTAATTTTAAGAGCCATATCTGTCTAGTGGCTGTCATACTGGAGAATGCATTTAGGCCCAGAGATTGCCATTTCAAATAAAAGAGACAAGGTTCTAGCTCATAGGCCGCATCAACTCTGGTAGGATCAGTCAGGCAATAAGTAGTACATAATTAAGTGTATGCATGTTAGGTAATGAGTACTATCTTAAATGGGGAGTGAGAAGTTAGCAATTGGAATGAAAAAAGTCTAAAATTTTAGAAAGGATAAATGAGTAGGGTGAAATTTGAGCCCAAACTTAAAGCATATAGGGGAGTTATGCTGATATATTTGGGAAAGCATTTAAGGCAAAGGGAACAGAATGTACAAAAGAATCGGAATGGGAGTATGCTTCACATATTCAAATAGAGCAAGACCACTGTGCCTCAAGAAGGGACATATAGGGAGTCAGAGAGGATGAGGTAGGCCACAGTGTTTACTGCCTTATAAGTTCTATGAAGAACTGATTTTTCTAGTATATGAGAAGGAAGCCACTGAGCTACATACTGGAAAAAAATATGAAATTCATAATATATAATTAGAGAAATCACAGCAATGAAAAGTCCTGTGCTGAACATGTTGCAAAGTAATTTCTAGATACAAGAAAATCCCTTCATACAGGACACAGTAAATTCTCATTTGTCCTCAATTAGCAGAATAGAGGTCTTCCTCTTTTGCTCCCCCAATATCTCATGCACTTAGCAGCATTTTTTAAATGTACATAACAGGGGTGCCTGGGTGACACAGTGGGTTAAGCCTCTGCCTTCAGCTCAGGTGATGATCTCAGGGTCCTGGGATTATGATCTCAGGGTCCTGGATCGAGCCCCGCATTGGGCTCTCTGCTCAGCAGGGAGCCTGATTCCCCTTCTCCCTCTGCCTGCCTCTCTGCCTACTTGTGATCTCTTTCTCTCTTTCAATAAATAAAATCTTAAAATAAATAAATAAATAAATGTACATAATATATAATTATTTTATGTATATTTTTTGCCAAAAATTTAGAAAACAGAAGTAACAGTCATTTGGAAATCCCAAACTTTTAAAGAAAATTATCTATACTTTCTTTTCCTATTTCCTATTTCTAATCATCCTGTAAACCATGGCAGAGTGAGTTCTCGGAAACTGTTCCCATGCACGGGAGTAATGACTTTCTAGCTAAATCTAGCACATTTGTTTCTCTATCCTACTTGATTTCTTGGCATCATCTAGCATTGTTATCCCTAGTGTCCCTCTTACAATGTACTTTTATTTTAGCTTCTGAGATAAAACTCCAACTTGAATTATTCCAAAAGGCTCTGATTGTTCACTCATAATCTCTTTAGTGGAGTCTTATTCTCGTGCTCACGGCTTTGAAATGGAAGTTTTTTGGGTTCTTGCACTGTGACTTCTATCCTTAGTTACATAGTTTCCCTGGGTTATTTCATTCCATTACTTCAGTTGATACTTCTGTGCCAAAGACTTCTAAATTTCTAAAACTAAATTTTACATCCACTCATTTGCCTCAGTGTTACCTAAAATATATACTGCCTCCTATCCACTTTTATCCTCCTCACTCTTCTTACTTAAGTGAATACCACTAAGTTTTGTTGAATACAAAACTTAAGGTTCCTAAACTACAACAACCATCGTAACTACAATTATGTCTTTGTTATATGTGTCATACAGCATATATTGGAGCCATTACTACATGTCAAGGAAAAATGAATCACAGACTTCAAATTCAAGTGTCACAGTCCAATATTTGATTCTAAAATCTCTCACAATTTGATTTACATTTTAATTTCAGTTCACTTTAGACAGACAGGATGGTAGAAAATGTTCTTGTCTCTGCTTCTCTCCATCCACTGAAGCTAAGTCCATTTCTCTGGGGAAGGCTGACTTCTATTCTAAGATAGAATTTACAGAGTGAATCAGGTTTTCACAGACATAACACACGTCCAATAGCCTACTGGGAGATGATCATGGTGTGCATTTATTCTTTCTTTCTTCTATGCCTCACTTGAGAACAGAAACCCTCTGTAAGAACTTTCCATAGATCGGGGTGCCTGGGTGGCTCAGTGGGTTAGAGCCTCTGCCTTCAGCTCAGGTCGTGACCTCTGAGTCCTGGGATCAAGCACCACATCTGGGTTCTCTGCTTGGCAAGGAAACTGCTTCCCCCTCTCTCTCTACCTGCCTCTCTGCCTACTTGTGATCCCTCTCTCTCTGACAAATAAATAAATAAAATCTTAAAAAAAAAAAAAAAGAACTGTCCATGAATCAAACTGACCAGATACATTTATACATCCATTTTCTCTCAAGGTTCTTGACATCTTTCAAGGTAGTATTGGCTGGCAGTCTAAAAAAGCCTCTTTTCTTTCACTTTTCTCTTCTCCCTCATACTCGGGATAGTTATTTTCTGGAAATGAAGCAAGTGGCATCACAACCACACATTGCTTCTGCCAGACTTGTGTCATATACTCTGAATCATCTCTCTATAACCTATTCCACAAAAACATTAAAGGCTTTAGACACTTAAAATGAAAATCCAGAAAGATATTAAATCTATTTCAGTTTTCTTTTCATCGTTTCCTTCTAAAATCAAAGAAAGCTTATGATGATTGAACAGGAAGATAGGAAAAATTATTTTTAAAAGTCCTCAACAAGCATCTCAAAATACTACATACACTATGCCATATATTTTAATTTCCTATATATTGTCTCCATTTCTCAATCACTCAAAACTCAGTGCACGCTAGAACTATACATAACTCCTTTGCCTTTATATCCCTATTGATGCCAATGTCAGAGATATTGAGGACGAACATGCATTTATGGATAATATAAATGAATATTTATTATAGAAAACCTTTATCTGTCTTCTTCTTCATATGCAGACACAATTTCCATGAGTTGTGGCAAAATTACTTATCCCTGTGGCCAAATAGAGAATAGAATTCAGATCAAAGAAAAGGTAGGGCATTGCCCTGATTCAAAACTCTTCACAAAGATTATCAAATCCCTGAGAGTTACATTAAAAAAAATTATTCAGAGTTCAAATTTTGATCCAAATGAGAATTTTTAGGAAACTAACAATCTAAAGCAGAGCAAACAGCTATCTTAATATCCTTTGGAGGCCTTTGGCTTGTTTTATTGCAGATTTAATCTTTTGGATGTGTTATTGGGCATGAACCAAAGCCAAACATGTTTAACTAGCAAAGCTGTGCAGTTATTTCAGAACTGCTCAATGGAATGTGTTATTACAGATACAAAATGATGTTTTGTTATAGTGAGTGCATTTTTCTTAGAAACCATATATGTATTTATAATTATATTTGGAATTAGAAACAGCAAGATGGAGCAAGATGGAGGAGGAATAGGAAACTGTGAGATATCATCAGGTCCCAGAAGTTCAGCTAGAAAGTTATCAAACCATTCTGAACACCTACAAACTCAACAGGAGATAGAAAAGAAGAACAGCAATTCTAGGAACAGAAAATTGACCACTTTCTGGAAGGTAGGACATGCAGAGAAGTGAATCCAAAGCAACAGGAAGAAAGACCACGGGGGGAGGGGCTGGCTCCCGCAGCCACAGAATAGCGGAGCACAGAATTGCAACTTTTAGAAGTCTGTTCCACTGAGGGACATTGCTCCAGAGGCTAAGCAGGGGTGGGGTGTGTGAGCCCTCCCTGGGACAGTGTGCTCTCAGGACCCGTGGGGTCACAAAAAGACTGGGGGATGTCTGAGGGTGGCAGACCTTCTAGGTATCAGAGTTGGGAAGCCAACAGCAGAGATGGAGCTGAGCAGAGGGGTATCAGCTCAGGCTTACCTTAAACTATGATCCGAGGCACAGTCAGGCCACTGCTCTTCCAGCAGGGACCCTATAAGCAGCAGCTCCGGAGAGATCCTTTCCCTCCCCTTCAAGGAGGAGCGGCGCAGGAGCATGCTGCAGGAATCTGCTGGGTTTGGAGACTACAAACGAGGCCGTGCGCCAGAAATAGAAACACTCCGTCACCAGCCGGCTGAGCTCAGAATGCACCAGAGACCAGGGAGACAGGAGGGAATGACTGCTTTTCTCCGAGGGCATACTGAGGAGTAGGGCCCTGAGATCTCGGCCCCAGCAGACCAGAGCTTGGGTGGTCGTCATTTTCATTCCCATCCTCCAAAGCTGTATGGAAAGCGTTCAGGGAACAAAAGCTACGAGAGCGAACCTGAGGAGATTACTTAGGCTGGCCCCTGGCAAAGGCTATGCAATACCACCTCGGGCAAAGACATCTGAGAATCACTGCAACAGGTCCCTCCTCCAGAAGATCAGCAAGAATATCCAGCCAAGAACAAGTTCACCACCAATGAGAACTGCAGAACTCCAGAATTAGGAAAAAGCCACACATAGAATTCATGGCTTTTCCCCCATGATCCTTTAGTCTTTCAAAGTTAAATTCTTTTAATTTTTTTTCTTATTCATTTTTTTTTATTTTCTGCTTTCTTATTTTAACGTTTTTTAACTAGTATCCTATCAATACCTTTTTAAAAATATTTTCTAATTTTCATGGTTATATTCATATTTTATCCCATCATTGTATTTAACTTTATTTTTTGTATACATATAGTTTTTTTTTTTCTATAAAATTTTGGGATGAAAAAAGCTCTATAGTCACCAATAAAATCTTAAAAAACAAACAAAAAAAAAATTGGGGATAAAATTTCGTCTAGTAGACCAAAATATACCCTAAATCTAGCACACAGCTTTGTTCTAGTCTCCAGCCTGATCACATGCTTTCCTTTTCTTTTCTTTTTTCAACCAACTTATCTTACCAATTCCTTTTTTAGAATCTTTGTTAATTTTCATCTTTATATTCATATTCCATACCATCATGGTGTTTATCCTTATTTTTGTATATTTATATGTTTTTCTTTCTTTAAAATTTTGGGAGGCAGTTTCATCTAACAGACCAAAATACACCCAAACTCAAGTGTGTGGCTCTGTTCTATTCACCAGTCTAATATATATATTTTTTCTCTCTTTTTTTCCCTTATTCTTCTTTGTTTTTTTTCCCCCCCTTTTCTTCAGCCCCCGATATTGGGTCTCTTCTGATTTGGTTAGTGTATTTTTCTGGAATCACTGCTACCTTTTAGTATTTTCTCTCACCCATCTATTCTTATCTGAATAATATGACAGGGTGGAAAAACTCACAACAAAAATAGTAACAAGAAGCAGTACCAATGGCTAGGGACCTAATCAATATGGATATTAGTAATATGTCAGAACTATAGTTCAAAATGATGATTATCAAGGTGCTAGCAGGGCTCAAAAAAAGCATGGAAGATATTAGAGAATCTGTTTCTGGAGAAATAAAATCCCTTTCTAGAGAAATAAAAGAACTAAAATAGAACCAAGTTGAAAACAAAAAAGCTATTAATAAGGTGCAATCAATAATGGAAGCTCTTACTGCTAGAATAAATGAGGCAGAAGAATGAATTCGTGATATAGAAGACCAGATGATGGAGAATAAAGTTGATCAAGAGAAAAACAACTACTGGACCATGAGGGAAGAATTTGAGAGATACGTGATACCATAAGATAAATTAATATTAGAATAATTGGGATCCCAGAAGAAGAAGAAAGAAAGAGAGGGCAAAAGGTATATTGGAGCAACTTATAGTAGAGAATTTCCCTAATTTGGCAAAGGGAACAAGCATCAGAATCCAGGAGACACAGAAACCCCCCCTCGAAATCAATAAAAATAGGTCCACACCCTGTCCTCTAATAGTAAAACTTACAAGTCTCAGTGACAAAGAAAAATCCTGAAAGCAGCTCAGGACAAGATGTCTGTAACATAAAAAGGCAGAAATATTAGATTGGCAGAAGACCTATTCACAGAGACTTGGCAGGTCAGAAAGGACTGGCATGATATATTCAGAGCACTAAATGAGAAAAAGTCCCCATCAAAAAGGAGAATTACAGACCAATATCCTTGATGAACATGGATGTAAAAATTCTCGCCAAAATACTATCAGTAGGATCCAAGAGTTCATTAAAAGGATTGTTCACCATGACCAAGTGGGACTTATTCCTGGGCTGCAAGTTTGGTTCATCCGCAAATCTGCAACATCTGCAAATCAATCAATGTGATATAATACATGAATAAAAGAAAGAACAAGAACCATATGATACTCTCAATTGATGCAGAAAAAGCATTTGACAAAGTATAGCAGCCTTTCTTGATCAAAACTCTTCAAAAAAAAAAAAAACTCTTCATACTGTAGGCATAGAGGTTACATTCCTCAACATTATCAAAGTCATCTATGAAAAACCCACAGCAAATATCTCAAAGGGGAAAAGCTGAGAACTTTACTCCTGAGATCAGGAACACGGCAGGGATGTCTACTATCTCCACTGCTATTCAACATAGTACTAGAAGTCCTAGCCTCAGCAATCAGACAACAGAAAGAAATAAAAGGCATCCAAATCAGCAAAGAAGTCAAACTCTCACTCTTTGAAGATGATATGATACTTTATGTGGAAAACCCAAAAATCTCCACTCCAAGACTGCTAGAACTCATAGAGGAATTCAGTAAAGTGTCACGATATAAAATTAATGCACAGAAATCAGTTGCATTTCTATACCCCAACAGCAAGACAGAAGAAAGAGAAATTAAGGCGTCAATCCCATTTACAATTGTACCCAAAATCATAAGATACCTAGGAATAAACCTAACCAAAGCGGCAAAGAATCTGTACTCAGAAAACTGTAAAGTGCTCATGAAAGAAATTGAGGAAGACACAAAGAAATGGAAAATGGAATGCAAGCTGGTGCAGCCACTCTGGAAAACAGTATGGAGGTTCCTCAAAAAGTTGAAAATAGAGCTACCCTATGACCCAGCAATTGCACAACTGGGTATTTACCCTAAAGATACAAATGTAGTGATCTGAAGGGGCACATTCACTCGAATGTTTATAGCAGCAATGTCTACAATAGCCAAACTATGGAAAGAACCTAGATATCCATCAACAGATGAATGGATAAAGAAGAGGTTGTATATATATTAAATGGAATACTATGTAGCCATCAAGATAAACGAAATCTTGTCATTTGCAATGACGTGGATGGAACTAGAGGGTATTATGCTGAATAAAATAAGTCAATCAGAGAAAGACAATTATCATATGATCTCTCTGATATGAAGAATTTGAGAGGCAGGGTGAGGGTTATGGGGGGTGGGGGGAATGAACCAAGATGGGATCAGGAGGGAGACAAACCATAAGTGACTCTTAAACTCATGAAACAAACTGAGGGTTGCTGGGGGTTAGGGGGATAGGGATAGGGTGGCTGGGTTATGGACATTGGGGAGGGTATGTGCTATGGTCAGTGCTGTGAAATGTGTAAGCCTGACGATTCACAGACATGTACCCCTAGGGCAAATAATACATTATATATTAATATAAAAAAGTAATTATCTTTGAGAAAATAAATTAGTAAAATATAATCCTTCACAATCACTAAAATGGCAAAGAAAAAAAGAAACTATTTATTTGAATAAGAAAATTAGGTTGCTAGACCTAGTATTCAGAACATCAGATTTTCATATTTATTTTGTTTCATGGATCAGTTCATGGTTATAATCCACTTGAAAGCTGAACTCTGTGATTTATTTTTTTAGTGGATAATTTTCTGAAATAGTTTCCTTGAAAATACTTCATTGATTTATTTCTAATTTTAAATACTAACCATATAGCTTCAAGACTGAAGTGATATCCTCAGTAGTGTGTGATAGACTTTTACTTCATTTATTTAATATATCGCTATCGAATGCCTAGTCTCTCCTATGAAACTTTTAGATAAAAATTTTTACTGCTCCTGCTTACAACATCTACATTGTTATTATCTAGCCTGTCCTCCATTTGTTTTCTTAAGAATAAAAGGCTAAACTAATTAAAATAGGCTGATACAAGTTCAGACTTTTTTTGTGGCTTGTTCCTTCTTTATGGTAAACTGCAGAGAATTAATAGAGGTAAACTGCAGCTAAGGGTCTATGTATAGCCTGCATAAGTGGTGTTTTTTTAAATGCATTTTCTTTTTTGCTATATTTTTTATTGAGATATAATTGACATATAACATTGTGTAAGGTTGAGGTGGGCAAAGTGTTGGGTTAATACATTTATATATTGAAATATGATTACTATAGTAGTGTTAGCTAAACAAACCTTTTGTCATGTCATATAATTCATTTCTTTTTTTGTGTTGAGAACAGTTAAGTTCTAGTCTCTTAGCAACTTTGAAATATATAATACAGTATTGTTGACTATAATCACTATGTTGTACATGAGCTCTCCAGAACATATTTACTTACTAGCTGAAAGTTTATACCCTTAAATAACATCTCCCCAATTTCCCCCCACCCCCAACCCAGCCTTGGAAAGCCTCCTACTCTATGTTTTCAGAACTTCAACATTTTTATCTTTTTTTCAAGTTCAATATTTTTAGATCTCACATATAAGTGATATCATAAGTATTTATCTTTCTCTGTCTTACTTATCTCACTTGGCATAAACCCTCAAGGTCCATCCGTGTGTAGCAAATGGAAGGATGTCTCCAACACATTTTTATTACCCATATGTCTGTTGATGGACACTTTAGCCTTTTTCATAGTGCCTCAGTGAACATAGTTGTATAGATATCTCTTCAAGATATTGATTTCAATTCCTTCTGTATATACCCAAGTGTGGGATACCTAGATCATATGGTAGTTCAATTTTTAATTGTTATCAGAAGAAAACCATGCCTCCATATTCATGTGCTATCTATGGTAGCTTTTGTGTTATGATTGCAGACCTGAATAATTGCAATAGAAAGGATATGGCCCATGAGTCTACAATATTCACTAACTGGTCAACCAATTTGGTGAATTTGTGACCTCACCAAGTTTGCTAACCCTTGCTCTTTTAGAATAATTAACTTAAAATGCAAATTCATGTATTTTACATAACAATATTTCTTGCTGTAAGTAGACAAATAAATGTATATTGTCACACATTTTCTAAAACAGGGCATGGGAAGACCACAGATATGAAAATAAGATAAGGGTGGGAAAAGGGATACTGGAAATATATAATTTCAGGAGGAGGAATTTTGAAGAGAAAATAACAGCTGGTGCAAATATAAGCGAGAGTTGCCCAAGGGAAGCAAGCAGGAGGGAGGTTTTATTTGTGAGATTTGAAAGGAACAGTTCTAAAAAAAGTAAATTAAAATCTGGTCTCTGTTTGTTTTGTGGCCATATTACAAAGGTGAGCTATCTCACTCCTTCCCCACCCCCAGAAATGTGGTTGAACATAAATACTGATATGCCCACTCATACCAAGAAGGTATGGAAGGGTTTCCTGCTGACAAAATTAAGTTTATTCATTAAGGGAGAAAGCAGGGCAGTTTCTAAAGCTGGTCCAAAAATGGTTTGAGGGAGAGGAGGAAAAGAAGACTAGCTTGGGTTTGTTGTTGTTGTTGTTCAAGTTTATTTACATATTTTTTAGTTATCTTTACACACAACGTGGAACTTGAACCCATGACTCCAAGATCAAGAGTCACATGCTCTTCTGACTGAACCAGCCAAGGACCCTTTGGCTTGGGTTCAATAGTGATAAGGGGTGGGGGCTTAGATGAGCCATGATTTGCATGTTCCTCCACCAGCACCAAAGGACAGAGCACCAGGGATTTCTTATTAGGTTGCCTGTGTAGTCAGAGGGGGAAGGAGTAGTAAGGCCTTGCTGTCCCCAGCCAAACATCAAAAATGGAGTTATCTGAATATTCAGCTCTTTTGGGAAATGACACTAGAATATAAATATGGGATTTGAATTTCAGTTTTGTTTAAATAATTGGCATTTGGTTAGGTCTTTTAACCTCATGTTTATGCTTGAGCAAAATGGGAATAATAATATTAGGACTTCCTACTACACAAAAGTACTGTGATATTCAGGAGAAATACTTGTGGAATAACACTGAAAGATGAAAGGGAGGGGTGGAAAGTGTGCTATTATATGTTAGTGCTTTATATTCTTCGGGTTGCTTGTTTTATTTTTTTTAAATTTTTTTTCGGGTTGCTTGTTTTAAATAAGGTGCTACCTTAGTACAAAAATAGACTATGATTATTTGAGTGAAATTTTGTAGATGGCTCTAAGTATTTTTGAAGGTAATTGCAAACCTGCTTTTGTTTCCTTTTAGCAGCAATTTGTCTGTCAGAAAAAAAAAAAAAAAAGGCTATTTTGAAATCACCCAGGCCATCACTTCAGCAGGGAGAAAGAAAGGACAGTGTCATGACCTTCTGGTTACATTTTGACACTGTTGTATTATAAAACATGATAAAAATCTTCACCACCAACAACAAAGTATTAAGCAGTGTATCAGTTGCACAACTCAAGCAGATGCTGTAAAAAAAAGTCTTAACAGGGATGCCTCACCGGTTCCAGGTGGAAACAGGATAAATATCTCCTAATTGAAACACTTTATAACCATCCCTACATTTTAATTTATGGCTGAGAATATGCATTCTCATAGCAACCCATTTGACATTTACAAGTTGAGAAACAATACACCTTCCTTTCTGCTACTGGTTATAAAAATGATAATAATAAGAATGACTCGGAACTCCTGCCAACAAATGTTGACCTTCAGGCTCACAAAAATGAAGTGAAAGAGATTCTCAATAGTAAATCAACACAGAGAATTTTCTGGTACATATTTTTAAAAAGACACCACATATCTGATTTTAAGAAGTGACACCAAAATCTGAAATGCTTTAAAAACTCTAAAAAATTCTCATTAAATTGTCTATTTCTAGATATCTGTTGTATCTGATCTTTTTAAATTGTCATATAATTGACTAATAGTAGTGTCATACCAGGGGATGTGTTTTATGTTTAATACCCCATTTTAGGGGCGCCTGGATGGCTCAGTGAGTTAAAGCCTCTGCCTTTGGCTCAGGTCATGATCTCAGGGTCCTGGGATCGAGCCCCACATTGGGCTCCCTGCTCAGCAGGAAGCCTACTTCTCCCACTCTCTCTGCCTGCCTCTCTGCCTACTTGTGATCTCTCTCTCTCTGTCAAATAAATAAATAAAATCTTTTAAAAATAATAATAATACCCCTTTTTAGATGCTTTAGGACAAGCAAGACATAAACAGATCATTTATGTATTTTTAATTCTTAATGAAATCAATACTACTAGATTATATCATCCCAATAATAATAAATTTTGAAATTTGTGCTTCCTAAATTCTCTGATTAAATTCACATCTTCATTTCACTTTTATTTTGGCAATTAGAAGTTATTTTGTTGAGTATTCTTGATAAGTATACTTCATTATAGATATCTACCTTCTCTGGGCATTAAAGTAGTATTCTACCTTAAAATTTTAAAATACAGAAAATTTAAAAGATTTTTTAAGAGGTAAAATATTTTAGAAGTATTATATTTTCCCCAAAACTCATTTAATTTTTAGCTTAGCCATATAATTCCTAACATTCCTTAGGTCTTTATGGAATATAAAATGTAAAACCACTGATAGGAAATATATTCCAATATATAAAATTCTTTTGTTATTATCAACAATGGTGAATAATTTTGTCTTTTATATATAATTATCAGAAAAAATAAATACATTTGTAACAATTTCTTCTCCCCATATGGTGGCGGAACAAAAATTATGATGTTATCTCAAGTTTCTGCATAAAAAAAGTAAGTCACCCATTCATCCTAATCTTAATGCTTTTGGCTAACATATAGAAAAAAAATCCAAATGTCACTGGCTGTGACTTAACGTGTAGATTGCAGGTACAGAAATGCAATCTATATTTTCTCTGCCACCATTTACTTTGTATAATAGATGGCTGCATTTGCATGCTATCAAAGTTATTTCTGTTGTCTCTCCCAAAAAGGGAGCATACTCCTTAAACAAGGTAAGATTCCACAAGCGACACAGGAAGTTCTGTCCTAATATTTTGTAATCATACCTCATATCTCTTAAGGTTACAGCATTCATCTCCATGTTTGTGCATTTTAGAATAAACTAATATAAGGTGAAATACCTATTCCAGAGAGATCACTGTGTGACAGGAATGCATCATTAGAAAGGAGGTGGGGTTCTAGAAGCATTTCCATTACAATCTGTGCAACATGAATATTCATTACATCATATACTTTACAAGCCAATGACTTTATAACATTGCAGTAATAATGAGGTTATATAGGACTATTGCTACAGCTGATGTTAAAAGATTTGATATTGGAAACTTTCCCCTGTCATTTTGCATCTCAATATAAATGATTATTAGGATGCTAGTGCTTAACAGATGACCTCTGAGAACATTTTATTAGGTCTCAATGATTTCAACTTGGCTATATGTATTATTTACATAATCAGGTTCTGCTTGTTCACAAGTGGGTTCAAAGTGAGCTATACGTTTTATTCTTCCATATTTCACAATTTGTATTTCATGTAAGTAGTATGCACCACACTATTCAATCTGGATGCAAAAAAATGAAAAAGATGGACATAACTACTTTTTCATAACATTCACAGTTTGGTGAAGCCAATAAGAGAGTTAAAAAAAAAGTAGTTGAGTGTACTAAATTCTATGTTGTGGGAATTACATGATTAATTGAACGCAGGGAATACTGAAAATAGGCTATTATAGAGTTACTAAATATAGCATCCTGCCACTTGCCCCTCAGGGATCCTATGCAGGCATTGTTAATTGATCATAGCATTCTGCCAAGATCCCAGTCATGGGAGAGTAATCCATGTAGTATTTGCCAATCGAAAGGAGTTTGCCAGCAAGTAAGGCTCTTCACAATCTAGTCAAATACTATCACCCAAAGTCCAATAATAATACTATGTCCTTCTTAAAAAAAAAAAAAAATATATATATATATATATATATATATATATATATAATCAGCTCTCCCCTTTGTCTTTCAGGCATATATTTGTGCCCCTCTGCAATGTTACTCCAACTTACACGCATATTACCTTTAACTGGCAGAGACTACTATTACATTATATCTGTAATCTGATCTTTCCAGTCTCAGTTTCTTTGTGAGATGCGGATAAGAATAGCATCCACCTGACAGGGTTGTTGTGAGGTATAAAGAAAATATGTATTAAAAGCCCAAAGTCAGGCTCATAGTAAATGCATTCTATCAGATGCCCTTTTTTAAAATATAAAAATAATTCATTTAATATATGTATAGTTGGATAGATACAGAAGTAACTATAGCTATACAAATATAAATGTGTTAGTAGACATAGAGTGTTACCTATGTCTGCTTTCTGGGAGGCCTAGAAGTAATGACACCTCAGAGCATGGAGTTTACCAAGTGGCCAGACTCAGTTTCTAAATATAATTTTCTGATAAAAGGAACAAGGGCACTGAGTGTTATATGCAACTAATGAATCACTGAACACTAAAACAAAAACTTATGATGTACTATATGCTGGCTAACGGAACATAATAAAAAAAATTTAAAAAGATGATATGTATTGAATCATACAATGTGTATCATGTATGTACAAACAGAATAGTTAAAAAAAAGGAACAAGGGCTATTAGAGAACAGTGACTAATGATAGGCCTTAAGCATGAAAATGCAAGATAAGCCTAGAATATCTTTTAGTACCAGAAAGTAAGTTCTAAGTGTTCAGAGAAGAAGAGGTCACTTTAGGCATAAGATTGAGATGAACCACTCTGTTCAAATAAGCAGAAAATTAGTAATGAATGGCCAAAGTAACAGAAGGTAAAAAAATGACTAGATATAATAAACATATTTCTATGAATATTGAGCATTATATAAAACTAAAAAAATGAGCCTGAAAAAAAAGCTATTTATCTTATTACTGCTACCATTTTAAATTAAACTTGTTTTCTTCTTTTAGAATATACAACATGATTTGTGAATATAATTTTATTCACAAGTTGTAAAAATATCTAAGAAAATGCTTCAGAGTATTTATTTTAGGGAAAAAAATACACGAGAGTGACTGAATAAATTGAGCAAAGACACATAATTTATAAAAATTTTAGGTGATACTTAGGCATAAGTCTTAAGTCTCAGATTTCCATCAACAGAAAACTTGATAACGTGAGGGTCTGAAAAAGATTTGAACACCAGACTTCATTATGATTTTATGCTGTGGGAAGTTAGAATCCATCATTTTAGAGCTATTAGTCTAGATTGTATGAATGTATTTGAGGAGGAATATGAAGGATAGAGTTACAAAGTCATTTGGTAGGCTATTCAAGCTCTTCTGTGTCCATTAAAGAGAGTCTCAAAAGTAAATCCAAAATAGAAGTAGTTGGGAGAAAAAGAAATAAAAAGGAGAGCTGTTAGAATATTGGATATAATTAATTATCAGGAAAGAATTTTGAGGGAAAGAAAGGATCAAGGGTGATACAAAACTTGGATGGCATGGAGAATTGCGACATTAACAGAAATAGATCTGTCAAGGGGAAGAAATGTCTTACAGATATCTAGCCATATTTTTAGAGGTTTGCATGAGAACGGCAGATGTTTCTGGTGGCCACAATTATTTTCTATAGGGATATTAGCATGTGTTTGGGATGAGTCCAGATACAGAAAGATACTTGAAAAAAATTCCTAGTAGAACATCACGAACCTCATTTTAGAAAGTTAAATATATTTGGGAAAGCAGCAGTTGTATGGTAAACTAAGGTAAATAACTAAATAAATGGCAGAATAGACAGAAAAAATTACACTGAGGACACATGGAAGTAAAATTTCGGACATGAAGCATCACTGTGGATACGTGGCACTAGTTTTTTAAGAGATGGGCCACCTGTGGCATCCCAGAGAGCAATGCCATTCCTGGCGCTTTCTCACTCACCCTCAAATGCAGTTCCATTCATCCCATGATATTGTTTCCACAAAGTAAGGCTGAAGTCTCAGCCAAAGAGAGTCTATCTACTACTTCTGTATTACTTTTATTATCTTGCAATTAGTCATTACATATCAGCCAATAATACTGGGAGATGAATGCATATATACGGAGTTTTTCAAATATCTTAAATAATCTCAAAATACTTTTTCAAGTAACTTTTTAAAAATATGAAACTTATTTAGGATAGAATTATTTCTGTAGCATATAATAGATTTTTCTGCTTTCTTATGCAGAATAAATGAATTTTTTATTAATGATTCAATGTGATTAACATATTATTGTCCTAATAAATGTAGTGAGATCTAACCCCTATCTGCTTTGTCACTGTCACTCTGTCAACAGTAAATGGTTACTTTTCCTGCTGTCAGTGGGTTTGGCTCTAAAATCCCCAACATGTTCTAACTTATTATTGTTTTTCCTTTAAAAAATAGAGACAAAATTCTGACTTTCAATATTTAGCAGAATGAGGGTGTTAGGAGTAAGTTGAGAGAGTTTATTTTAGTGTGCAGTTTGTTATTTTATGGTCAGGGGAATGAAACCTCCCATATGCAATGAAAAAGTTTAGGCCAAGAAGAGAGATTCAGTTTAAAACTGATATATTTTCAACATCAGAACCAAAAAATAAAAATGAAAAAGTTAGGTTAACAGCCTTAAAGATTACATATGAAGTAAATAAAACAAGTTTTCTGTTTTCATGTACTTAATTTTGTTCCTAATATTCATTATGCATTTTTAGATATATACATAGAAAGAACCTACTTTGAATTCCACTTTGAACCTGAGAATTAATCTTTAAATACACATCTTGTTTTAAAAAGGAGTGCATCTGTTATACAGAATTATTAATGAAGTTAGAAGACATGGTAATCTTTGTTTTAATCAGCTATATTCTGACAAAGTGAGCCATTTTTAACACAAAATCATACCACCATCTATCTAGTGGCTGTTTACTAAAGATACAGGCATGAGAGAACATCTAGCAGCCTCTAGAGCCCTGATATTACAAACCCACATGGATGAATAGATAATTCAATTGTAACAACAACAAATCGTATCATTATTATTGATGCATCCGAATTTATCTTTAAACCTAGGAAGAGGCTAGGCATTGGGATTCAATTTCATGTAGGAAACAATGTACCTACTAAAAAAAAATAGTATCTTTACAATATTGTGTAACCAAAATCCATTAAGCATAGTTCCTCACACAAAACAAGAGAGACTATTAGATGCACAACTAACTAAAATGTGACATGAATGTGATATTCACCAAGGCAGAAACACAAATGAGGTGCCATCGGAGTGTAGAGTATGAAAGAAATTCTATGCCAGAGCACTGATTCTTAGTCAGGGGTGATTCTGTACACAAACACTCTTCCTACATAATGAACATTTAGCAGTATCTGAAAATACTTTTTGGTTTTCAGAGCTGGGAGCAGGGTGGAGTGAGATGGCATATGAAAGATAGTAGATAGGGGTGCCTGGTAGCATCCTTCAATGCTCAAGACAGTTCTCACAACAAGGAATTACTTGGCTTAAAATATAAACAGTTCCAAGTTGAAGAAACCCTATTGCAGGAATTGTGAAAAGCTTCCTCAAAGAGGCCACTTATTAGTTTCCCATTGAAAAATATGTAGGGTTTCTAAAGGCAGAATGGAGGTGGAAATATAATGAAACTGAGTAGTCAGTATGGGCAAAATCCATTATTTTTAAATAAAGGTCATATTCAAGGAATGAAGGATTGAGAATGTCGTTAATGGCTGGAATGTAATGCACATATGAGATAAGAGAGGAGGTTGAAAAACTGAGTTGAGGACCGTGCCAAGACTTTGCATAAATGAACTATATATTTATGTATAACAAAAACAAGGTGTTTCATTTATAACAAACAGGGATGTTTCTATAATTCTATTTTGCCATGAGTTCTTTTCTTGTTTTGTTTTGTTTTGTTTTACCTAGCTGTTAGTCTGCCAAGTTTTCTTCTAATGAGTGATTTTATTTCACTGTATAAATGTGTCAGGATGTACACAACCAGTCCACCACCAATGGGAACTTAGACTGCTTTATAATACATTTATGTAAACAATACTACTTTTAATATACATGTACATATTTGCAAATGTTTTCTGGTGATATTTTTTCTAAAGTACTTTAGTAGCAATGAAGGGTTTTATGAGAGAACTTTCAAACACAGATGTTTTTGCTAAGCTGAAGCAGGAGCTTACAGGGACTATAAATAAGGAAGAAACAGTGGGAATGAAAATAAATAGGCCCACTCAATAATTATTGCAGAGGGATATATGATGGAGTTGATGTTAATTAGAGAGTGTGTGGAATTTGAAGGAGAATCCACATTTTCTAGGATGAGTGCTTGATGGTGACATGGTAGTGTAAAGGTTAATTTTAGTTGCCAACTTGACTGGGCCTTGGGGTGTCTAGACATTTGTTCAAACACTATTCTGGGTGTGTCTGTGAGGATGTTTCTGTGAGGATGAGACCGAGATATGAATTGGTAGGCTGAGTAAAGCAAATGTGGGTGGGCCCATCTTATCAGTTGAAGACCTGAATAAAACAAAAAGACATTATTTACTGTGTTTTTAGTAATAATATGAATTCCATTCTGATCCACAACCTTAGAAATGTATATGTGGCCTACACCTTGTTCATGGGGAATCTCAATTTTATGGATCTTACATGAGAGTTCTTTTCTGTATTTTACAAAAGTAATTAACAACTATGCTCTTCTCACTATCAGCATATATTCAAGAGGTAGTAGTATATTTATTCCAGAGTATGCAGAATACCTTATTCTTCTCTCTCTGTGATAAGAGGGATATAAACTTTAATTTAATACTAGTATTAGAAATACAGTCTAAGAAGGAAAAAAAGAAATATAGTTTAAGACTGGAGAAGAAGAGAGGATTTCCTCAACACAGACTTGAGTCTCTAATGAGGGAAACAAATATGTAACATAGACAGTGTGTTATTGTCTGACCTTCAAGGATCAGGAAACTAGACATGTTATTTAAGCATTAAATAAAAATAATGAGTTAAAATGGTAACTACCATGTAATAAAAAACAAGATACTTAATGTGCCTAATTGTCTACACTGATAAAAAAGGTCTCTTCCTTTCTTCAACAAATACCAAATGTATACTTCTCATAGACTAGTGTACCAACCTTCCGAACATTCAAAATAACTGGGCGCCTGGGTGGCTCAGTTGGTTGGGCGACTGCCTTCGGCTCGGGTCATGGTCCCGGAGTCCCGGGATCGAGTCCCATATCAGACTCCCGGCTCTGTGGGGAGTCTGCTTCTCCCTCTGACCTTCTCCCCTCTCATTCTCAGTCTCTCTCTAATAAATAAAAAAAAAAAAAAAAAAAAAAAAATCTTCAAAATAACTGGGAAGTGAAGAAAAGAATAGTTGTCATAGGAGGGTTGATAACAAAGTGATATTCAAAACATACACATAAACAGAAGTCATCAATATACATGATTCCTTTGGTATACTGATATCCCTAAGTGAAACCTAAATCATAGACAAAATAAACTCTTAGTAGGAAAAGAAAAGTTACATTCATAAATACCACCTTTTATCACTAAAAAATGAAATTATATATATACATATACGTGTGTGTATAATATATAATCCAAATATTATATATAAAATTTTATTTTTTAAATTTAAAAATTCATATTTTGAAATATATAATTAAAGAGCACCTCTGTGTGTTTGTGTGTGTGTGTGTGTGTGAATACAGATAGTTTGTGAGAATTTCTTGATTTTTCTCTGCCAGCCTCAGTACCCACTTTCTCTTAGACATAGATGGAAAGGTATAAATATCCCACCAAGTTATTTTTTCAGGATTTGTTAGTTTTCTCAATCAAGAAGAACAAGATGATGAATCTTCCAGAAAGCCCTTTAGTGTTTATGAACCCTCAGCGCCCCCTCCCTCCTCGGAGTCCCAGGGACAGATTAATGTTCATTGAACAGGCAACTGAACTCTTTAATTACTCCTTCAGTTTCTGGAGAACCTTTACTGTAAGTCTCACCTGCGAACTCTGAGACCATTTTTTTTTTTCAAATCTATTTCTACTAAAATCACTTAATAAATCGAAATGTTGATTAAAAAAGCAGATGCTTTGGTGCCTGGGTGGCTCAGTCAGCTAAGTGGTTGCCTTCAGTTCAGGTCATGATCTCAGGGTCCTGGGATTGAGTTCCGCATTGCATTCCTTGCTCATCAGGGAGCCTGCTTTTCCCCTCTGCCTCTGCCCCTCACCCATCTTGTGCTCTCTCTCTCTCCCTCTCTCTCACTCTTCCTCTCTCAAATAAATGAATAAAATCTTAAAAAAAAATAAAATACATCAAACCATGGAGTTCTTTTTAAAAAAAAAAAGCAAGTGATCTGGTTTTCTTAAAGAATTTCAAGCATACTATGGGTCATTTCAAGTCTTACCCCCATCATTAACCTCATTTGCATGTGCCTCAGAGTTCTGGAGAAATTCTCTCAAAGCTATACAACCTTCTTCTTTTTGTCAACTGGATAACAGCAAGAACACACGTTTAGCCAATCACTATAACTGTTCCACCGACATTTACACCTGGTACGACACAATTTGTAGCCAAAGACTTCCCTGCCCACAACTGGCTCTCCTGAATAATATTGTAATATTATTGTATTCATCATCTTTGATGTTATTTTATATTAATTAATTCATTAATATTAATTAAAAACATAATGATACTGTAATCAGCATCTCTGAAGGTACTTTCAATGTATTAATCCAATGTCATGAAGGATAAGGTTGATCAAGAAGTGCATAAATCACCCTTCATGGATTTTTGGGTGCCTGGGTGGCTCAGTTGGTTAAGCAACTGCCTCCAGCTCAGGTCATGATCCCGGAGTCCCGAGATCGAGTCCCACATCGGGCTCCCAGCTCCATGGGGAGTCCGCTTCTCACTCTGACCTTCTCCCTTCTCATGTTCTCTCTCACTCTCTCTTTCTCTAATAAATAAATAAATAAAATCTTAAAAAAAAAAAAAAAGAAGTGCATAAATCACCCTTCATGGATTTTTTCTTTTAGTATACTATCACATGCACCTAGTAGAACAGACCTCTTTTATTCCTTGAGCTTCTACATTTCTTCACCAGCAACCAAAGGTTAAAGGGCTAAAAAGACTCAATTACAATATTGATGACTAGCCCTAACCTCAAAAAAGAACCCAGTACATTATGATTACAGTATGACAGTATATTTCTCAACTTAAAAACTGATGTTGATATCAATGATCGATATTCACTGAAAGTCATCTTCCTTTTTGATTTGTCTGTCACTATGACAAATTCTTAAGAATGCCCTTCCATGCCATTTTACTAAATAGACTAGAGGAAAATAGTTTAGAACAGTAATGTTAACAAACACTGTTGCACAGTTAGCAAGGATTCAGAATTTTCTTTCCAAAGCCTCTACAGATACCTTTGCTAGATGGTTCATAAAGAAGACTGGCAGATCACAGTCTTAGGACTGTTTTGTTTTGTTTTGTTTTGTTTTTAGAATTTGCTCACCAGGAAAGCATTTGATATAAAGTGGAGTTAACACTGGTGGATAGTGATAAAAAGTCTTGGATTCAAAGACTTATTGTGGTTCAGAAGTTCTTTCTTTCCTCAAGAGATATTTTGTATGCCATTCAAAGGTGAGAGCTGGAAATTCATGTGGTGAAACAAATATTTCAAAGGCTTCTAGCCTAGCATGCCAGATGTGAACTTTGAGATCATTTAAAATAACAACTTGTAAAAACAAAAACAAAACACACAAACAACAACAACAAAAAAATGATTTCATTAGTGTACTAAAATTTACAGATTAAAAATAAAACTGAGTTCTGAGTTCCTGTTCTACCTACTGAAGCCAACAGGTAACATTTTCAGCTTGATTTTTCCCCATCTGTCACACTGGAATAATTTTTTCTTTATACTTTCTGTGATATGATGAAGTATCAGAATAGTGGCAACATGGGAGGCATTAGTGAAGGAGAGAAAAATGCCATGTCTCAACTCCCAGTGGTGTAGCAAAAGCTCATTATAGGAGAGGGAAGTGATAAATATTTGGATTTCAGGCCTAGATAAAGTAGAAATTAACAAGAAGAGAAAAAAATTCCTAAAAGAACCTACTTATGTTAAGATTCCTAAAAACAGTATTGTCTACTGATGAGAGGTAGCTGCTTCAATATACCCTGGTTTTACACTTCATTTCCTTTTGGTGACTCAAATGTTGGGGAGTACTGTGGAATAGGCCCTAAATGTCACTAGCATAGATACAAGGACAATGTTTCTTGAGGCCAGAAAGTTGAATAGTTGCTTACTACATATACCCAAAAGGGATGCTAAGAATAGTCAACAATCCTATTCAAACCATAACAGCAGAGTTTTGATGACAAACAGAGGTCTATTGGAAATGATCTTCTGTTCTTTAAAGGTGAAAGGTGAGGACTGTCAGAAAGTTCTTACTAGATACAAGCAATCATTGGAAGGCGTAAGGAGCAAAGTAATGCCCCAGAAAATTTATAAACGTTTAAAAGTGAATACAGTATTTTAGGAGGGAGGAGCAAGATGGCAGAGAAGTAGGAGGTTGAGATAGAGTCGGATCCCAGAAGTTCATCTAGATAGTTAATAAATCATTCTAAAAGCCAGCATACTCAACAGGAGGGAGAAGAGAGGGAGAAGAGCAATTCTAGGAGCAGAAAATCGACCACCTTCGGAAAGGTAGGACGTTTGGAAAAGTGATTCCAAAGCAACGGGAGGAGAGACCGCGGGGGGAGGGGCCGGCTCCCTGCAGCCGCAGAGCCGTGGAGCACAAAATCGGAACTTTTAGAGTCAGCTCCGCTGAGGGACATTGCTCCGGAGGCTAGGCCAGAGGCCTGGCCCTTGCGGGAACAGAGTGGTTTCAGGACCCGCGAGATCATAAAGAGACCAGGGG
>CM052810.1:32120867-32205603 GCA_028533885.1 Nasua narica | reverse complement strand
CTGGGTATTTACCCTCAAGATACAAATGTAGTGATACGAAGGGTCACATGCACCCGAATGTTTATAGCAGCAATGTCCACAATAGCCAAGCTATGGAAAGAACCTAGATGTCCATCAACAGATGAATGGATCAAGAAGATATATTCAATGGAATACTATGCAGCCATCAAGAGAAACGAAATTTTGCCATTTGCAACGACGTGGATGGAACTAGAGGGTATTATGGTAAGCGAAATAAGTCAGTCAGAGAAAGACAATTATCACATGATCGCTCTGATATGAAGAATTTGAGAGGCAGGGCAGGGGGTTATGGGGGGGTGGAGAAGGGAAATGAAACAAGACAAACCATAAGAGACTCCTAAACTCACAAAGCAAACTAAGGGTTGCTGGGAGGTGGGGGGGTAGGGATATGGACATTGGGGAGGGTATGTGCTATGGCAAATGCTGTGAAATGTGTAAGCCTGATGATTCACAGACCTGTACCCTGGGGTAAATAATACATTATATGTTAATAAAAAAATTAAAAAAAAAAAGTGAATACAGTATTTTAAAGTTCACTGAGTGGTAAAATGAATGAGCAATATTCTAGCATTTCCTAAATCAGCAACATCTCTTGAATAAGTTATTTTAGGAGGAGATATATATATATATATATATATATATATATATATATATATATGCAGATACACATACACACACAGGTATGAGAGATAGAGAGGTATTGAGGTATTGTGAATTATTTTTTTCCTTTCCTGATACATCTAAGCAACATATATTAATATTATTTATATACTTATTTTAAACACTGATATACATAATAAGCTGTTTATATATTTATTTTAAAATACATCCCATTCACCTCTATGGCCTTACTGTATTTAGAATATCCAAGATGATGTTTGTTAATGAAAATAGTTGCATGTGTATTCTTTCCACTGCAATGAATTCAAGGTCTGCAACATATATTCATGGATATTATTGTATTACAATATTTAAACATTAGTGCTACATTGGATTTCACTCAGTGAAATACTAACACTAAATGATATATCTCCATATATTTGTTTTCAAGGTACTACATATTTTTTTAAATACATATTATTATTGACTGCTTCTGTATATTTAAAGCCAGGCAGATGTAAACTAAGAAGATACCAATCAGGCAAGAGAACAATGGGAACAGATATGAACACATTCTCCAAGGAGAAGGTATTGATAAAAAGACTATTAATCTGGAAAATCACAGTGTTAAGATCCCTGAATAAAAGAAAAATCTGCTGTGCATAGCAATATTGATAAATGTTTCATGAGTTATCATTGAAATAACATCATTTGTATTGAAATTAACATTATTTTACTATAATTTTGATAGAAGACAATATTAAGAGAAAAAATGATTATATATGTCATAGAAAACCTTGGTATTTTGGATAAAATTTTAAAAGGTTAATGACATTAATAAATATGTCATATATGATTATTTATTATTTCAGTATATTATTAACTAAGGAAAAAAAGCTCTTAGAGACAACAGAAATCCCTAAGGTATCCTGATGCATATAAAAAAAGACATACGACTTTTACAATCACAGTTAAAGTGCATTAATACAACTTAACCTTTTGACACATCCCTTATTATCCTTCCACACACATAATTGGTTATCTTATGTAAAACTGTATTTTACAAAATACATACTTACATAATAATTACATTACTCAAATATAATATTAAGTAATGCATATTTTCTAAATAATTTGCCTAGTTTTTAAGGCATTATGTTTCTTAGAACTGGATTAAGTTGACTGAATAGTTAATTTTAAAAAAAATTATTCTTCAGTTCAAACATTATCATTTAAGCAAAATGTCAATGCCATCAAATTCTTGTAGTACTGATACCGTGAATTACTATTATAATTTATTGTATCATTGAATGAGAAGTATAGGTTAAATAGTGAGATAATAAAAATAGCCACAACAATGAGACAGCCTAATTCTCACTCTTGATTTTGACTGTGCTGTCATTTCAGAATTCTTAGTTGTTAAGTTACAAATTTTCCCCTTAAGATCATACATGTATAGTTCTTAAATACACACTTGGTATCTTATTCTTTGCTTCCCATTGCCATGCACATGGCATATAGTTTCTCACAAGAAAGGTGATTTAAAATCAATTAATGAACATCTCACGTTAGAAGTGACCATTATTCAGGGACAATTTAGACTACTGCAGCAGGTTAAATCTACAAATCATCCCTCCATTCTACCCTCATCTATTGCTGCTTGCCATTAATTTGGAGGGGAAAAAAAGAGTACAAATCTAAAATATAACATTAGGAGAGATAATGTTATGTGCCATGATACACCAATGAGATATATGTTAGGTTTTCTTGTTAGATAAGAAAATTAGTGGACAGAGGAAAATAAAGGTGTCCTGGCATAAGGCAATCAATAAATCACTGTACAGTTTCAACACTACAAACATTCTATCCAGGGATATATCTCAGAAAGATAATCAAATGCACCCTTGAAAGATAACAATAAGGCAATACATTATATTTTAGGGAGAGCCTTTTGGCATGCTGTAAAAGTTTCATGAGAGCACATACTGGGATGGCTATTTGCCTAGGAGCCTCCTTTCCGTGACACAGTGCAGTTTTGTTTGGTTTTGTTGTTTGTTTGTTTTTAATGAGTTGACCATAATCCTTTCCCTTGTAGTTAATTTATCTGAATCTCTTTCAAGTAAAAGTAGCTTAGAAAATTCCCATCTACTAAGAATCAATATGTTGCTATACACTGAAGTCATGATAATTAAATACTGGTATTTAGAAAGTTCATATTTTTAACAAGCTTCCAAGTTGTTTCCAATATACCTCAAAATATAAAAATCACTGCTCTTAGAGAAACTCTGATTACCATTCCCTAACTAAACATCTACACTGTAGGAGATAAATATGGAGTAATAGTCCTTTTCACTTTAATGAGAATTTTGGGTTCACCACTCATTTCCTAAATTTTCTTCAATTAAAACCCTAGCTCTTTCCTTTTAATATATATAAATCCTTTAAAATCAGTCTGAATTTGTGTCTCATGGCATTTTCCTTCATCACTTAAGCTTTTAAAATAAATTATCATCAATTTATTACTAGTTAATATATGGCTAGTTTCAAAAACACTGGATTATTCCACCTTGATTATTCCCTAACACTGCTCTGGAAAACGTCATTAAAACCATCTTAGTTGTGAAACCCAAAAAATTCCTTCCAGATAAAATTGAAGTTTTGTTACTTACTCAAAATTTCCATGGTTTTTCCCACTGTCAGGCTTTAGTCAGATTATCCCCTGTACCTGAAACCTATATTAAATCTCACCATTCCTTCCTTTCCCCCAATTCCCCTTCCCTTTCCTTGCTCTGAATTAAAAAGCATTTATTGTTTAGTGATCTGCATAAATATTATTTTTTCTAAAAAGTCTTCCTACCCTTGCAGACTTGGTTAGTTGATCCTATAGCACACGTAATTATCTTGGCAGTGTATTTATTCCTCATTGAAAATTCTCTGTTTAGTTGTTATCTTTCCCACCAGATTGCCAGCTCCTGTAGAACAGAATCCAGGTCTTTCTTGCTAGGAGGCATTCAACTGAATGTCTGAAAGAATGAAATTCTTCCCCAAATGTTTGCCTTTGATGCAAGCTCCATTTATATGCCTAAACTTTTTATTTCTACTATTATTCGGTCTAGGGGTTTCTAAACACTATTCGAGTGTCCGTCCTATATCTTGTGGGTTTACTACAATATAAAGCCTACAATTCCAGTGTAGAACCTAGAGAGCTCACTTTCCTGTCTTTCTTGCACATGGAAGCAGACTTGTGACCTGGGTCCATCAATTAAATGCAAAGATATACATTCAGTAGCAATTTAGGGAAATGGGCACCACATGGAATCCATTTTCAATGTAAGGCTTTCTAGACCAACAAAGAAAGTGGAGGTTTTAGTATCCAATTCCCAATGTAAGCAGTGTCCACTGGAACATTTGTGCCCAGTTGTGACAGGGGATTTTGCAGGAGAAAACCATTACAGTGTATTGTATCATTCATGATCTGACTCTGAGCCTATCTTTCTGCCCTGTCCGGAGATACATTAAGCTACCAGATATCATTAAATAAATTCCTTTCCTGCTTAAGCAAGTTAAAGTGGATTTTGCTATTTTTAACTGTGAGCTCCGATACATACATCCTATTATTCAGAGCTTCCCCTTTGCAATCAGTTTTGTAGATTCTTCTCCCTATGTCTGGGCTTTAATTATATTTATTCACTTAGTTATTCAGGAAATATCAATTGTGTACCTGTAGATGTCAGATGATGCTTTAGCTGCCATTGATCCTGCAGAGGACAGAAAAGGAATATTTTGTTGCTATGTTGCTCATATTCTGGGCTGAGACAGAAATTATTATTATATAAGTGATAATTATGTTGAAAAATTAAGTGGGGTAAGTGGTATATGAATGCTGTTGGAGGTAGGATATACAGGGAAGGCTCTTCTGATCTGGGACATTTAATAAGAATCCTGTCTCTAAAACAATCTTTGACTTTCTGGAGGAAGCACATTCTAGGCAGAGCAAGGAGCAAGTGCAAAGGTCCTGAAATGGGAATATAAGTCACATACTTGAAAAACAAACAAACAAAAATGAAGGTTCAGTATGGCTGAGAAGAGTGGAGGGGGAGGGAGAGAAAATAAGACTGGAAAGTGAGCTAAAGGCAGATCCTAGGACATTGTAAGAACTTGTATTTCATTGTAAGTGAGACTGGAAGCCATTCGAGATTTTAAACAAAGGATGAGATCAATCTGGCTTTTCACTTAAAATACCACCCTGACTGCTCTACAGTAAACACAGGGAGCCTGGATTATGGTAGAAGCAGAGACCAAATTGTTTTACTACAGAAGAGGTCAAAGCACCAAGCCTTGAACTTTTTCAGCCACAGGAAGATGAGAGCGATCTAGCAAAATGGACTGAAAATGTGAGAGGAGGTACAAAGAAAGAATGTGTTCCAGACCCATTCAAAGAAAAAATTTCAAGGAAGAGGATGTCAATGACATCCACTGATGCCAGCTGACAAGATGAGGACTGAGGGTTGGCAACATGGAGGTTAGCGATAGTATGAACCTAGAGTTAGTTCCCTCATTTTGTTTACTCAATCCTGTCATCCTCTACTGCTCAATGACACCACTTAACTTGTCCTTTTTCTGCTACCTACATTTGATATCTACATGCTTCCATTCATTTACTGTTTTATTTCATACAATACCTAAATGATTGGTGACACAAAGATTGCAAGTTGCTTAATGCAGTATCTGTGCTTTCTGTTCTCCTTAGCAACAGAAGCTCATTTATTTTTTTTCAGGTCAGCAACAGACCCAGCTAAAAGGCAAAATTGCACAGTCTTCTTTGCAGCTAGGCTGGACCATGTGACTAAAATATACAGAATGAGATAAGTCAGTTTTATAGTACTTTCAAGAATCTTTTTTAGGTGCAGGAGTATTTCTTCTACCCTCCCTCCATCTACTACCTGCTGGCTGTACTCTGCATGTAATCACATGGAAAAGTGACAAGTTGGAGGAAGCTGAACCATTCTTAATTGTTCAGATGTAATGCAAAGACCCAAATGTTGAAAAATAGCCTGAAAAACTATCTATCTGGACCTTGATTTTGCATTGGCAAAGCATTTTTGGTAAAGTATTATATGCTGTGCTGTGGAAGGAGATACATACCGACCAACGTAGTAGCGTTAACTGGAATTGCAGAGGGCTGTATAGGATTACCTTGGGATGCCTATTTGCTACTCTCAAGAAAGTCCTACCACAGGGTTATGGACTCAAGTGAAGGGAAGCACATCTACAAGCAGGGACAGGCATCTCTTATTTTGTAGATCTGCAGTTTAAAAAGGCAACATCTTTGTGCTAGAAGATGCAATGTGTTTGTGTGTGTGTAGACAGATTCTTAGAGAAAGAGAGAATACATTTCCTAGGGCTGCTAAAACAAATTACTACAGACTTGGTGACTTAAAGCAAGAGAAATTTATCTCTCATGGTTAGGGATGCTAGAATTCTGAATTCAAGATGTCTGAAGGCTCTAGGGGGAGTCTCCCATAATCTCTCTGCGAGCTTCAGCCATTGCTGGCAATCTGTGACATTCCCACGACTCCTGTAGTTGTATCAATATTCTCTTTGCCTCCATTTTTCACCTATCCTTCTTCTCTTTTTTCTGTTTCTTCACATGGCCTTTCTAAAGGATTCCAGTCATTACATTTATTTCAGATGGCCTCAATTTTCAAAGAAGTGCAAATGGGAAATAAATAGAGATTAGGAAGTTTAAAAATCCTTAATCTCAAACAGTTTGTCTATATAATTTTTTTGGCTATGGTTCTTGCATTTAGGACCAGAAGCAAATAAATCAGAAGTCTACTATGTATCCGGAAACATTTATTACCTGTCCATATCTGTCCTGCAAAAATAGCCTATGGCAGTTATATCCTTAAAGAAATTCTGTGTCCTTAAAACTACACCGCTGGAAAATGGTCTATGAAAATAAAGCAATCGCAAAGGACACAGTCATCATTATTCATCTCACCAATGGCAGTGGAGAATAGAGGAAAAGGAAGAACCCTGAAGACACAGTGAGTGTAGAAAGCAACAGTTCTCAAACACTGCGTTCATTCTTATGTGCAAACTTTCTGAGAAGCAGAATTGTAGACATTTATCCCATTCAGTATTTCCAGATCTTTGCATTTTGGAACAGAGGTATATACCTGTAGAGAACAGTCAGACTCTAATTTCAAAGATAGCTTCAGTTTATCTATTACTCCAGCAAAACAATCAAAATCTAAAACAAGGCAACAAGAAATGTCCTGTACAATTGATGGGTACATTGCATAGGTTCCTTGGATTGGAATGGATTGGATTGGATTGGCAGTAAACATTTATGGGATACAAGTATTCTTCTTAACATGAAACAGTTTCTATCTTGTAAATTAGCTAATAATCATAAGCAAGATTATTTTCTATGTTAACAATGATGTCTTTGGTATGTATGTTTACTCAAAAATATAAACATAAACCAACTCAGACTTACCAAAATAGCTGTTAAACACAAAGATTGTTATTTTCCATGTGAATAGCCATATCATTGAAGTTTTATATATACCCCATGATTTATGATAATTTTATAGTCTAATGGTTATAGTTAAACTGTGTCAGATGGTTTGGGGCCAGAAATATTACAACCATAGACAAAATGGGAAGTGAGCCCTTCCAGAGATAATTGCAAGATATTCTGATGTCATGAATGGTTAATGTTTCTCCTAAAAAAATAATTACCGTCTTGGACATTGATCCAATGTCCATCAGTATTAATTGCTTTATTTTATTGCATCTTATAATAAACTGTAAACAAGTATGATAATCTGAATGATATTTATTTTAATTCCTAGTATGTTTTTAAAATTATAAAATGTAAGGATTTATATAAAGACGAATTTAGGAATAACTTCAAAAGCTTTACTGGTATATGATTAATATATAATACTTGAATTGTACACTTATCTTAAAGTGTATAACTGCATTAACAACTCAGAGATGGTCACATATGATTTATCTCAAAATGTAACTTGCATATCACTTAGAAGCAGAATGTGTATAGTAGCCTGGTGATACACTGAGGGAAAAAAAGCTAGAATACATAATATTGATAAAGCCTAAACACTGTAATTTCTTCAAATACTGGATATTACAATGGTGCTAGAATTTCTACCTTTAATAAAATAACTACTGCTTGGATTGCAAGCATTCCAAGAATTTGATGTCCTTAAAACTACACTATGTAGTACATAGTACACTATGTTTCCGGATACATAGTAGACTTCTGATTTATTTGCTTCTGGTCCTAAATGCAAGAATTTGATGGCTTCATAGACCTTTACTGTAACAACCAAAAATGAAACAGATATTCACCACAGGTGGGTAGTGAAGATCAGGAGTGCAGGATGTAGAAGAAATGTATGAATATATAACAAGTTCCACTCTGGGAAAAATAAAGAATATATTGATCAAATAGACTACAAAAAAGATATTTTTCAGGGTTGGCTATGGTTACCTTTCAGTTCCATCTTATGGAAATGGATAGTAAATATTGGTTATATGTAATTCATCAAGCATACCTTCAATTATTTTAGGTATCTCCATTAGAAATCTGCAGAGTATTCATATAAATTTAAGTATTGAGGCAAAATGATTGTTTTTAACCAGAAATATAAAACCTTTTCTCATTTGTCTCCTACAATTTGACGGAGGGAAATGTATACTGATAAATTAATAAGGTATGTATGTGGATCTGTTTGTGATCATGAAATTCAAAGTCTACAGAAACTTTTGAGGAAAAGAAGATTATTTATGAAGTAAAGATCAAAGTATACTTACATGCTTATTTAAAAATGAGTCTACTTCAAACGCACTAAGTTCATTTATCTGGTAGTTACTTAAAATTACAAAAAAATTACTAAGTGATATCATTTGATAAATATCCTCACATTTCATATACAAAAATTATTTCAGTTGACACAAATATAGATGAGATTTTTAAAATAATATTTCACTTCTTCATTTCCAGATGATGAAATAAGGAAAATAAAATCCAATCTTGATTGTGTCAGGAAATGCAAAATAAGGTGCCTAACTTTGAATAATAACAAGAGATACTGACAGCACAGGAAATATGCATTCATGGATTTTTAAAAAATGTTTTCTATTTGTTGAAAACAAAAAGAAACTTGATGAAAATGCTTTCCTTTATGAGTGAAATTGGTACACATAATTCTAGATTTTATCTTCAGTTTCTGAATGAAATCTATAAATACAAATTAGAATGTCATTCTACCATAATAAGTTATGTGATATCAACATGAAACCTACAATGTAAACTCATAAGCTCTAGACGGATTTTTTTTTTGGTCCCTAGCATTTCCTTAACTGCATGATTTCATGGGTAGCAATTTTAAGGTACAATCTTTTATATGCCAAATATGTTTGTAGTATAGTTTATTAATGAAATACTATTTTAAGTAGTTGTTACCTTATTTAAATACTTAATACCTCAGCTTTTTAAAGTATTTCAATAGATAATTCACAATCCTATAGTAGCTTAATTTTTTTTTTAATTAAACAACACACTTCACTAAGCAGGATTTTTCAAGTTCTGTGGTCTCTCAATGAGAAATTATCCAAGGTAAAAAGTTTATCTGTGTGATAAACTTATGAACATATCAATTTCATTCAAGTGTGTAAAATCATTCCATTTAAACTAAAAAAAAAACAGCATTTGAAAGAGATTAGCAACAACTAATAGTAAAATAGTTATTATCACAACACACTAAAATAAGAGTTGTGTGACTTATGATCTCTTTCTGTCTAAATATCCTATTATTTACTCACCCTTCTTATGATGATGTAGGAGGACAAAATGCTCACATGAGTGATGAAATTAGTTGAAGGATGTAGGCATTCTGATGTATTGTTGGGCTACTATTGACCTTCTGACAATACGTCAGAAGGAAGATCATGTGCTTTCTGATCACCTGACTGTGGCAACTGAACCTTGGGAAACAAAACTGTGGATAAGGGGGGACTACTGCATATTTATTTCATAACAATAGTGAACAACATACTAAAATATACAATGATGATTAATGATATTCAGTGTATTGCAGTACATTTGAATTATTTTAATCAATCTAAGATTATAACAATTAGATTAATTTTACCATTTAAATAAACAACATAATAAAACCATTTACTTTATTATCTGTTTTTCTGTGATCCCTTTATGGATAAGCTATGTAACAAATGGTCCATTAATAAAATGACCAAATTAATTTATCAGTAAAAAGTTGTTTCTTCAAAAGGACTTTCAAAAACATCAGCAGTTTTGTTAAGATAAAATTTGAAGTTTATAGTTTCTTGGTTTGCTTTATTTGAAGTGGAAAAGTTTTCTCTGAAAAAATAAGGAATAAGTAGTGTGGGGGTTTTTTTTGCACAAAACTTCTACATTTTCAGAAAATGTCTATAAAAGTAGATTTATCATGGTATTATTAGACAGTTTAACAATAAGTATTCAAATTTAGGCATTTTCACTGATTATATAATGAGATCTGAGAAATGTAACTTCAAATGCACATTGTCTTTGCCAAATTCATTTCACATAAAAAATAGTAAGATTTGTAAAGAATCACCCACATATTATTATATATCAGTCAGTTCCATGTCTAATAGTATAGGATTTGTAAAGTCCACATTGAAATGCTGTCACATATTTAACAGATTCCTTTTATGAGCCTATACCTTACAATAATCTAAATAACCCATGTGCAGAACATATACCAATTAGTCCCTTAAAATCCAAAGTTAAAGTCATCATAAAAATCCAAAATGCAAATGAAAGTAAAAAGGTTCAGTTTTTAAAAAGCAATAAAGTAAATGAACTTAAATACATTTATTTATCACTGTCTAAAAAAAGAAAATGTACTGTTAAGAAGAATAATGCACATCAAGGAAAGTGTACTACTCTTAGTCACCTTCACCTATTTTGATCAGCACTGAATAATATACAGAATTGTTGAACCACAATATTGTATACCTGAAACTAATATAGCACTGTATGTTAACTACATTGGAATTAAAATAAAATAAAAATAAATAAAATAAAATAATAAAAAAGAAGTATAATGTAAAGATCCTTCGCCATTGCAATTTTCAAAGCCACTTTTGGAATTTGGGGCCATGCTACTCTTGGTAAAATTTTCAACATAAATACAACATAATAAAGAAGGCCATATTAAGAATTTCCATAATGTTCAAGCCATATCACTAATTCTATGTTGCAATAAATTTTTGTATTGATCAGTATCTTCTTTTTTTTTCCCGTTTTTCTTTTTTTTTTCCTCCCCAAATTTGTTTATTTTAATTTTTCAGTGTTACAAGATTGATTGTTCATGCACCACACCCAGTGCTCCATGCAGTACGTGCCCCTCTCGATACCCACCACCAGGCTCACCCACCCCTCCCCCACCCGCTCCCCTCCAAAACCCTCAGTTTGTTGCTCAGAGTCCACAGTCTCTCCTGGTTCAACACCCCCTCTGAGATCAATATCTTCGAATGAGCACTTAAATATTTAGGAGCCTTTTAAATCTTCTCTTTCCACTCCCAGACCACTGGGCCAAGAGAAGAAAACCTTAACACACTAGGCCAGTCAGAGGACAAATACTGCATAATTCCTCGCATACGAGGTGTCTAAAATAATTAACTGATAGAAACAGAGAGTAGAATGGTGGTTGTGAGGGGCAGGAGGGAAAGGGAAATGAAGAATTGCTGACCAATGGGCATAAAGTTTTAGTTAGTTATGAAGGATAAAAAAGGTTCTAGAGAACTGCTGTACAACACTATGCTTACAGTTATTGAATATTAACTGAATACCTAAAAATATTTAAGATGATAGTTTTCATGTTATGTGTTTTTTGACCACAATAAGAAGGAAGGAAGGAAGGAAAGAAGGAAGGGGGAAGGAAGGGTAAAAGGAAGGATAGAAGAGGGAGGGAGAAAGGAAAGAAGGAATTTTCCTAAAGCATACCCAACAGAAATGTAATAAAGCAACTGTACCAATATTAATGACACAGGCCTCTTAATCCAACAAGAAATAACAAATTTTTCACATAGATCATCATGCATGAATCTTTTGCATCATGGATCATTGCATTATTAGGTTTTGTTATTGGAGATTCAACTTTATTATATGATGAAACTCATATAATTTTAAAGAACCTTCTAAACTCTGCATAATTAAATGTTATTTAAAGCCGACACCATGGGAACAGCCAGAGAGAGGTCCATGCATGCTTTAAGACAGACTTATTTATTTCCAACATAATGTGGGATGTGAGGATGTGAAGGATGTGTAGATGCAAGAATGGACATATTTTCCCTGTGTTTCTGGATCTTCCCTATCTTTCTTAAAATGAAATCTTTAAGCGTTATGTTAACTTCTGTGGAATGTAAAACAAATATCAGTATGTCATTTCAATTCCTTGCACATTAGATTGTTACACTTCCTGTTGAGAATAATCAATAATCTGTCATGGTATTAATTATATCAGGCAAACTTGAAAAATGCAAGTGGGTTGTATCCAAAATTAATTATTACCAAAATAATTTGTAAAACCAATATAATATGGCTCAATCACAGGCAAATTTCATAGCCTAAAGTTAGATATGCTCAGTTATTTAGTCATTAACCAATCAAACAAGTCACTTAACCTTATATTCTGTAATTTTTATATGATAATAAGTATGATTCAAATCAGATAACAAGTGAGAATGTAATTAAAACTGTGAAAGGAATACACAAATACCATTATTATCATGCTTATATAAGTGAATTACAGATAAGTCAGAAAAGAATTGGAGTCAATCTTAGAATGCATCTTCTGTCTGAATATTTTGTTTGTGTCATGGTAGACTAAAAAAATAGAATTTTTTCACAGATTGGGTTTTTAATTTGTTGTCCATGATAAATTTCCACTGAGAAATTTATTTCTAGAGTTAGAACTTTTGTTCTCTGTTTTTAGGACTTGGAAGGAAATAAAGAAGTTCCCTTATTTTGTGCTGCTTCTGTTGTCATAACTGTTTTCTTTGACCTCTGCTTATATCCCCATCAGTGAAAAGGTCAGAAAGGAATTTCCCTGTAAGCCCACTTTCACTGTTCCTTTCCAAGCAATAGCAATGAAACATAAATAGCAACAGGTAAATGGGGTTTAACATGAGGATAAATGGGGGCAAAATTTAATGAATAAAGTATGCTGAAACAAGATTCAAAATAGCTCTATGGTTCTGTTCAATCCAGTGACCACATTCCCAGAACCTTGCACTGGAAAATAGCGGATGCAGAACATTTGGTGGGAGACAATCAGAAATATCTTTTTTTTTTTTTGTAAATCAAAAGTATTACTTAGGGGCGCCTGTGTGGCTCAGTGGGTTAAAGCCTCTGTCTTTGGCTCAGGTCATGATCTCAGGATCCTGGGATCAAGCCCCACATCGGGCTCTCTGCTCAGCGGGGAGCCTGCTTCCCCCTGCTCTCTGCCTGCCTCTCTGCCTACTTGTGATCTCTCTCTCTGTCAAATAAATAAAATGTTTTTTAAAAAGTATTATTTAAATAAATGCAGAACTGGAAATGGATATATTATTTCATATTTTATAGAAACCATTCTCCCATAAATTAATCTACACATTCAATGAATTTCTAACAAAAACCTTACAACTTAATACTCAAAGCCAGAGTCAAAAATAGCCAAGACAATTTTGTATTTAGAAAGGAGACAGATCTTATCAGATTATTAGAGTTATAGACCTTGTAAGTCTACAACAATCAAGTACAGTATTGGGGCACCTAGGTGGCTCAGTTGGTTAAACATGTGACTTGGCTTAGGTTGTGATCCCAGGGTCCTGGGATGGAGCCCTGCTTCAGGGCTCCCAGCTCAGTGGGAAGCCTGCTTCTCCCTCTGTGCCTCCCCCTACTCATGCTCTCTCTCTCTCAAATAAATCAATAAAACATCTTAAAAAAAAAGAAAGTATGGTATTTTTGTGTAAGATTGGTTAAAAGATAAATGGTGGAATAGAAAGCTCAATTATAAAGTGAAAATTTAATTTAATACTTGTGTTTCCCCTTTTCCTTTATCTATACTCATTAAAATTTTTGAGATAATTTTGCTCATTTTACAAAATCCTACTATTTTAATAAAGTAGTCTTTAATAGGAAAAATAACCTTTGAAAGAATTACACATTTTAAAAGATTACAGATGGCGCATCTATCACATAAAAGTCAAATACTTTAAGAATACTTGGTCAGGAAATAACCAATGTGTTAGCTCCACTGTGTCATAATTTTTTAAAGAAGATATTTAAAGGTAGAGTAGACATCCTGAAATAATGAGCAGAATGCAGGCATAAGACTAAAGAAAGAATAGTTCTAAAGGAGGAGAGATCCTCCTCAAAAAGAAATAAAATATAAGAACAAATGAAAATAAACCTAAGAACTGCTTATGTCTTAAAGACTTCACTTTTTAATGATAAGAAACTGCTGATATGTTGCTATTTGTTTTATGAATTATCAATGATCAGTTATCATATTGATAATTATATAACTACTTCTTTTAAAGCTACAATTACAACTGAGATGTTTAAATTAAAGCCTAGAAAATACCGTTTCTTCTAAACACACAATAGGAGCACAATAAATACTGCTTGACTTTTAAATACTTTTAGCCTTTATGAAAGCATTGTACTTTGCTATTGTGAACAAAATATCTCTGAATATTTTCAAGTGGATACGAGCTCAAAATATTTTTAAGAACATATTATATGCCACATAACTACAACATAGTATGGCATAAGATGGCTGTTCTACATTTTATGATTACTTTCTCACAGAAATTTTTGTCACAGTATTAATTTATGAAAACAATGTTTACTGAAGCTAAATAGTACTGAAAACTATTAAGCAGTAAGCAGTTCTTTTCCTTTTGCCCCCTAGAGTTGATAATTTATTGTTTTAGCATGATCCAGAAGAGAAACAACATAAAAATGTATCTAGTACAATTACCCACAATTTCCTTCCCTTGCGTCACTGCTCTTTAGACCATATGTAGAACCAGGGTATCACTGTGGTAAATGAATTACCACAAATTCATTTGAAAAACAACCTGTCACTTCAGGTGAAGTAATTGATGTGAAATGGAATTAACCACTCTCAAACTCGGATTAGTCACACTGTATAAGTGAATGATGTATGCATGTTCTGGTTACCTTTCATGAGACTCAGATGTTCTCCCCCAAATACTTTCCTGAATTCCACACCTCATTAATTGGAATTTTTAAATGGTTTGGTTGACTGCCATGGTGTTTCTCCTGGCTAAATTAGTAGTTTCTCTTTATGAAAGAAGAAATGTCTATTTTTTTAAAGTCAAACCCTACATCAAAATTAAGTTCTAATATATTCTTTCTCCAAAAGAAACTTACTTATTGAAACACATTGATTTGAGAAATTATCTATTAGGTTAACATCATAAGAAAATACATTTTTGTTTGATACCAAAGCATTTATTCCTTATGTACACTCTAAATATAAAACCAGCAACCAGCAATAATTATGAAGAAATCATTAAATTGCAGGGTGCCATATGTAGTGACTTTTATAGTTCCATTCATATTGATTACATGTAATTTCTAAAGCAGACCTCTTTTAACTTTATAAGAGAAAATGGCAATTAGACACTTTTACTTCACTATATGATATATTAGCTAATAGAGGTGCAGAAAAGCTGTCTGAATTTAAATGTGTATTTTCACTACATTAAAAAAATACCCTGTTTGTTATTTTGAGAATTATAGAACAGATAGTTTAACATTGGTATTAATTTTTATGATCCTCTCATAGTCTATGAAAAAGAAATCAAATGATTGAATTGCAAAATTTAAAGGTATAAAATCAAGACATTCCACATATTTACTTACAGGATTACTAATGTTTTCACTTTTTAATATAATATCTGTATTAATGAAGATTGACATTAAGAGCCTTTTAATAAAATGTGATTTTTGTGCCTCTATAAATGACATGTATCATTCTCCTTAATGCTTACTCTCTTGCTGCTTCATAATGTGAACATTATATATATTATACATTCTCCCAATTCAAAGACATCCATTTTTTAACCCAAAATTTAGTGTATAAGATCCTCACACTGCCACCATAATACCTATGTACTTACTAGCATGATACTAAAAAAAATCAAATATGTAATTTTTTTAAAAGTAAAGAATCCTAAGGTAATGTCTATAATTTGTTCAGAATTTATCCATTATGGTGAAACTGACAGTCATTCTCTCCTATACAACATTTTTAAAAGAACACTTTTGATATGCTTTCTATTTTTCCCCAAAGTTTTCTCTTAAATAACAGTTTTAGTTCTTTTTTTCTGTAAAGTTTTCAAGCCATGCACATATAAAATCCTATTATAGATGGTGATTTTATTCTACAGAAACTCAAAATATGTTACTCTTGATGAATAAAATTTTCTGTCTCCATAAATAAAAAATTTCCATTTGAAGTTCACAGTTGAAAGTGACCATTTTAATTTCTTTATTCATGATGTATTGGCCAGCATGTGTTCCAGAGATGTGATGACACCAACTTAAAAGATGAGAGAAAGCCTCTCAAATCTACATGTCTAACTTCACAGATTAGAATAGTTCAACATCCAAAATTCTCCAATTCTTCAGTCACTGCAAGAACATTTCCATAGTACTCCTTTAATATAAAAGCAATTCATTCTAAATACAATGTGTTTCTGAAACCAAAAGCTTACCATAGAGAAATCTTTTATTTTTATATCTATATAAAGATATTAGCCTAAAAGGAATTAAATGAACTGCGCCACCAGCAGCTATAAAACAATGTACAGTTAATTGGATCCCATGAGGATCAAGCTTCTGATGTTGGCCACAGTAGCTACAGACAAAGAACAAAGATTCCCTCAGACGCTTGAACTCAGGGCGTGCCGATGGTAAGCTCTATGTACTGCCTTCCCTACTAAGGCAGCACAAGTCTGTTTCTTCCACAGATTCAGCAGAAAATACTGGCATGTGTTATAGATTTGGGCTTTTTATTATTAACCCACTAAAAACAGGAAGTGGCATCACACTGTTGCCACACAGATGAGCATAGAAACTTGCAGTACAGGACATGTTAGAAAAGACTGTGAAATACTGGAAAGAATACTTGTTTGCATATCTGCATTTTAGTCCCAATTCCTCTATCATCTGGCTATATAACTGGTAGGTCTCTATTGTTTCCTAAAATAGCAATGTTGATTTATATAATCATTCATATTCTTCCATAATTTCCCATATTTTACCCTCATCTAAATTATGCATTAATTTCTTATCAACTTCAGCCATAGAAAAATAATTGCTCTATGCAAGCAATCATCAAATAGAAATATATTTGTGGATATTTATTATAAATATAAAATGTTAATGTGGGAAAACATAAATATATTAACACTTTCATAGATTGTTGGTAATCATGACTATTCACAGATATCAGTAATTATTTTTAAAATATTTTTAATATCTTAAGTATTAAATTTAAAAATGCACATTTTTGCTAATATCAGAACTTCTATTGTTTTAAGTCTTGAAAACATATTTTGGGTTTTTTTTATTACGTTCAGCTAGCCACTGTATAGTACATAATTTTTAGTTTTTGATGTAGTGTTCAATGATTCATTAGTTATTTATTTTGAGAAAGAGAAAGAGAGACAGAGAGAGAGAGAGTACAGCAGGGGGTAGGGACAGAGAGAAACGAGGAGGGAGAAGAGAGAGAGAGAATCTCAAGTGGACTCCCCACTAAGCACAGGGCCTGATGCTGGGCTCCATCTCATAATCCTGAGATCATGACAAAACCAAGAGTTGCACGCTCAGCTGAGCCACCCAGGAACCCCTGAGTAATTCTTTAGTAAATCAAAGGGGATAATGACTGAAATAAGCTAAGGTATGTAATGCATGTTGTACCAGTTTAAATCACAACTTAATAATTTGATGATCAATTCTTACTGAATTAGCTTATCAATTCAATATTCACATCTAGTGGCATCTGTAAAATAAAAAGTTATCCAAAACCTTGAGTTTTTTCTAGTGTCTATTTTATGACATCAGTAATAAAACACAGAAAAACAGCAGCAGCAACAACAACAAAATATTATGTATATGAATCACTCAGAGGAACATATATGAGGGACTATCATTGGAACTTCTCCATTCCTGCTGGTTCGTTCATTCAACAAATGTATACTGAAAATCTACATTACTATACCTTCAGGTGTAATAGTATGAACAAGATGGAGAGTCTACTTCATTCAGTTAACAAGCCAATTTAGAAGACTGACATACAATAAATAAATACAGCCCAAAAGTACTAAGCCTCCACTGTTGGCTAATTTTAGAACCCTAGGAAAGGAAATTGTGTTTGAGGGTTGGCAGTCATCATAGGGACTGGAAAAGTCAAGAACATTAGTTGACTGAGAGGTTAGTCGTGGATAGGAAACACAGAGATCAGGATAGGTGACTATTTTCATTGATAACAAAAGTCAGAATGACTAAAAAGGACAAATTCATAGGAATTTGTTCCATATATACAGAGAAGCCTCAAGGCAGAAATATTTTAATAGAACCTCAGAAAACCGGTTGGTCTAAAATATTTTAGGCATATCTGCTTGGTGGAATTCAATGATGATTAACAAGTATAATATATACATTCCTTAGGAACGAGGAGATCCTACTTATAACTATTCTAAGGGCTGAGAGGCATCAACCGGATGGAAAAATCATGTCTGATTTCCCAGACACAGAGCTCCACTGATGATTTCTTCATCCTCAAAGGAGAGAAAACATTTGTCTGGCGTATGGAAGGTGGAATCACCTCCTTCTTATTGACTTACTACTTTTACATAAAGCGAATATATTTTAGGCCAGGACAGGGAATTGAGCTGTTGCTGAAACAGTGATATATTTAAACTACAACTCTAAAGATGTTAAGCATTTGACACCCATTCATGGTTCAGTGCTAAAAATGGTAGAAGTTTAGTTATATTATGATACATTCCCTTATATAAAAAATGATGATATTAGAAAAATACCAATTAAGTGATTTTTGCCCAAGGTCACAGAGCTACTTCATTGGTCTAGACAGACATTTGAACCCAATTCAGGGCTATTATTTCATGTCATTAAATCTTATTAACAGCTTTCCTAGGACATGCTTCTCAAGATTAATTTCAGGAAATCCACTTACAAAGCATTTGCAGAAAATTACATTCAAGCAAAGGATATTTAGCAAAAATTATAAAGTTATCAAAAACTTTAATTTGTGTATGGACAAAAACTGTAACAGATAAAATAATTAAGAGGAATTTCCTAAAATTCTAAACTCAATAGTGGAATTACATTTAACATAACAATGGTGTCAACACCATTTTATCTAGTGAAATACCTACAGTCAAACAACTAAGTATACATTTCTGATTTTAAGGTATTCATAGATGTATATCTATAGAAAAGAAAGATATTTTTTCTCTATTATTAAATCTGCCTGTTTCACAATGGAAAAATCCACATTATTTATGTTAAAATATTCACAGTACATTTTGCATTTTCATATACATATTCCTTGGATCCTTTTGATGGTCGTCTGAATTTGTCGGGACTGTGTGTGTAAGAGCTCAATATAAGACCTTGGTTGATAATTTATACATTTTCATGTGACTTCCTACTTAAGGGACTGCCAGAGTAGCAGAAACTAACTTCTCTTATTCTGGGCCTGATTAGAAATATTTTAATATATGATTGATTTGATATAGGATATGAATAAGATTCTAATATTAGTATTGTGCTATTCATTAAAATGTATTTTTTCAAAGCATGTGAGAATAAAAATCTGTTGTGTGCAAGCTACCACACATATTATGATTCGAATATAAATTTTCAAAAGATTTTAAGGCTTTGTAAAGGTCTGTAAGTAAACCTTTTCCATCTCTCCATACTGTGAATTAGTTTCATGGCCATTTGTCTTTAGGTCTAAATTGCAAATATAATTTTACTTTTTGGTATTTTGCTGCCTAAATGAGTTTTTCATTATGCAGATATTATAGCACTATGAAAGCCATGATTAGAATGCATCCAACTTTTTGCTGTAAATTCACAAGCACACAATTTCCAATGAGGCAAGTGTTGAAGTAAGCAAGAATCTAAGAAACAATGAAATGAATCTAAAAAGGTATCATGCTCTGGTCATACTAGATCATTAGTAAAAATTAAAATATCACTTGAATTGTTATTTTCCTGTTTTATCAAGCCCCTAAATTTCAGAGCTATCAAATACATCATCTCAATGATATTTTGCCATGAATATTTGTGGGATGCTAAAAATAATTTCCATCTGATTGATTTTTAAGATTCATCAGCGAAGCAAATCATCACGCCAAATTACTAGAAGACTGTCTCTACATAAATGAGTATTTTCTGGCCACACTGAATACATATGAGCTAGTTCTCAGGGGTACAGCTAGTTTGTTTTCCATAGCTGATGTCCATTCTGATGGATCACTGTGTCCGTTTTTAATGGTTTCTGCCTTGCAGTACTGGCTGTAAAATATTTTTAATAGAATCCCTGAATACATGATATAACATGGATACATTTATTAAAATTAAATATTTGTACTCTTGACCATTGAAATATTGTGAGGCAAGTACATAATTGGTCGATAAAGTTAGAATATCTATTTAATTTGAATTTAAATTCTAACCAAGCTTCTCTTATATTATTGCTTATGCTGCTTTTCTTTTTTTTTTATACTGCTTTAAAGGCAATATTTTAGTTAATTATTTCTCCTCTGAGAAGAGAATCTACATCTACAAATCTCTGTCATTTGGGTATGCCTTTTTCCCTTTCTAGTTTTATCATTAGAATATATATACATATATACACACACACACACACACACACACAATTATATATATATATATATATATATATATATATATATATACAATACATATTGGAATATATATAACATATATATATACACACACAAAGGAAGATAATTAAGGAAAAAGGTTGGATCAATTTAAAAATAGCTCATCTCATAAAGCTCATACACTTACTAATAATTCCTGCTTTAACTGGACTAGTCCCTTGGGACGAGTAGAAAGGTCCATATAGAAGGAGAGAGCCACCTGGATTTCTGATGTAACTTAGAAATGATGGTATATTGGCATATTTATGTGAAAATTCACCAGGAATCAAGATGCTTTAGAAATCAGTGGTTGAAAATTATTAGGAAATGACTCTAGATAGGTTCTTCATATTTCTGTCTTGTGAATAAAGAAGGAACAGGGCTTTTGCCAAGATCACCATTCCACGAATGATTTTATAGTCAACAGTGCTGGAAATTAGAGATACTGTATCCTAATAGAGCAAAAGCAAGCTTGCTTATTGTCCATTAAAAAATATTTGTTTTCCTGGGGCCCCTGGGTGGCTCAGTGAGTTAAAGCCTCTGCCTTTGGTTGAAGTCATGATCTCAGGGTCCTGGGATTGAGTCCCACATCTGGCTCTCTGCTCAGCGGGGAGCCAGCTTCCCCCTCTCTCTCTGCCTGCCTCTCTGCCTACCTGTGACCTCTCTTTGTTAAATAAATAAATAAATAAATATCTTTAAAAAAAATATTTGTTTTCCTAAGACCAAGTTTCTTCTACTTCAACATAATCCAATGTGTATATTAGTGCCATCTGACCCTTTTGAATCCCCCAGGGAGAACTAAAGTTCAGGAAACCAGCACAAAATTGATTGGATATTACTAATGCTGTGAATATTAATACACTCTCCATCTTTGACCCATGAGTTTCATGTCTTTAACTGACACCCATGAAAGCATACCAGGCTATGTCATCAGTCTTTACCTCAGTTGAAATTTCAGATGGCTCACAGTTCTTAATACATAGACTTATTTATATTATTGAAGAAAAGTGTTTGATCCCATTGAAATAAGCACTCTCTGTTCAAATTTGCCTTTTATGTCTCTAATACTTTGGCCAAATATGCCATTCCTGGATTTAGAAATTGTTTTACTTACCACTATGCTCTTCTAGAATTTCTTCCCTATTTTCTCATATAATTATGTAATATAAAGTTTTTATAATAAATCTCTTATTTCAGAGTGAATGTAGACATTTGCTTGCTTGCTCATACACTAACGGGTACTTTACCCAACATCCACCATCTATCTATATTTCTTCTGAGTTTCCTCAGACATCGGGCTGCAATATAAGGTTGCTTTATGCTAGGCCTAAGAGGATGAACCTTAACCAATTATTAACCAGGTATAAATAAACCACTCTTCTTTGAAAGTATTTGGATTAAGGGTGGACATATGACTAAATTCTCACTGATCAGGTATAGGGAGAATAAGAGGATACTAGGAAATATAATTTTCCATAATACAAACAGAAAGACAGAGTGGAAAGATCTTGTGTTTCTTCATGTCTTTCAATGAATTTCTAAGAACACATGATGCCTCAAGCATCTGCAGCCTTCTTGTGATGATGAGGATACAAACCTGATGATTAAAACAAAGACAGCAGAAATGGCTACGTAGAATCAAAGACCCAAGTCTTGACAATACATTTGGGTTCCTATACCAATTCTGGACTATTGTTTCTGAAAATCTCTTTATGTACATATAAACTGTTCTATTTTTGGTTATTGAGACTCATTTAATTGGATATTCTATTACTTGGAAATTAAAATATCTCTAATAAACAATATAAATAAATAAGATCTCATTATTATTAGTGTCAATTTGCTCAGCTTATGTTATTTCACAGTTATGATAATCAATTTGTCTCACCAACATTTCACTTCTCTTCACCCAAATGTGTGTGTGTCTGTGTGTGTGTGTGTGAATGTGTGTACCTACACATATCACAAGGGATTGCAGTATATCAGCCCTACCTATTCACGTATTGCTCTATCTCATTCAATATAAAGTTTTACATCAATATTATGATACTCAAAATTTAAGAACTTTCATTACAATTAAATCTTTTTATAAATGTGCATCTTTATTAGCAGTGCTTTGAACAATATAATGAAATACTAGCATGAGTTTTATTAGAATCTAATTGTGTATTTATTTGACTATAACCTAATTCTATGCCCTAAATAATATTTTAGACAACTTCTATGAGAATCATCTAAATTATTATATAATTGAAAACAATTTGAGAGGTACTATCACAGTATAGAGAACATGTGTCATGAATAGAGCGCCACTACAGCAAAAGTGCTCTAAAGTACAAACAAGTTTTAAAAGTAACATTAAAATTCTTGATTATCTATTTATTTCCATATATAAATTTGGCATTAAAGTTAAAAGACAAAACTTATTTTTATTTTTACATATCATAATCTATTTTAATTTTAATTTTCCAGGTGTTAACATGACATAATTTTAGCCAGAGTAAAATCATTTGTCCCTTACAATAAGAGAATTTGTGTTTAGGTTGAATTTGCTACTGCTGAATGTAAACTCTAATCTTTGTTTTGCCTTCACGGGTTATTTAGTGACATCTTAAAACATTGCACTGTTACTTCCTTTTTTAAACTGCATATATAAATGTTTATTAATAATTTTATTGTTGCAAGTCAAAATATAATGCTCTACTGCTTCACTGTTAAGATTTGTGATTTTATTACTAAGCCATATTAATTTATTAAATATTAATGATAGAAAAATCATCTCATTAAAGAGCAAGTATTGCTAATCCTGTGTTACTTTGTTTTTTAGATACTATTTCAGGAAGATAAAGGTGCTGTCAATGCCATGTTACTAATCTTACTAATGGAATGACAAATATGTAACAATCTGTTAAATTAATCTTAACAATAGGCATTTCTCTTCACAAATTTATCTAATATAGAAAAAAGGTTTTCTCTGACATTTAGATGAAACAACTTATTTTTGAAACACTGGGAATAATTTTATTTTAATGTTATTTCAAGGGAGTGGGAAGCAATAACACTTTGAGGTTTAATCATCAGTTGCCTTGATGTCATCTAGTGTGGAAATGTCTGGCCAGTAAATTTGTGTCTTGTTTTCTTCCCTTGAAAAGCGCTTTGAGGACCCCTCTTGATACACTGATCTGACCCTGATCCATACTGGTCCTGTGGATAATGCTACATGTTGTGTTCCTTGTTGATCTATGAAATAGTCTAGCAACAGTAACAGATAGCATTATTTTGTCCTTTTTTGAAGGCCCTTTTTGCCCATTTACCAGGTTTAGCTGATTGATTGTCTCCTGAATTTTCAAAGAGATTCTTGAATCTCCTCCATGACACAAAGGAATCTGTGAGCAGGTTAAAAGTGCTACTCAGGGTTTTTCTTTCTATAAAATCAAGTTGCTAGTTTTATTCCCCTGAATTTGTTACTTGTAGTGCTGGGTGATGCTAGGTGATGCTGCTCAGTTTCATTCAACCACTTTATTCCACTAAAATTCCTAATGGGGACCACAAACTTCTCTTTTCCTGCTTCTATTTCTCATATTCTTCCAACATGAAAAGAGGTAAGTTTTCTTTCTCTGTGCCTAAACAATATTTACATCCTATTCTCCTATCTAGAGAATGTAGCCTGATTGCCTAGCTGTAGTTGAAGCACATACCCTTTTCTGGAAAACAAAACAAAATTAAAACTTGCTTTGAGGGGCGGCTCTGTGGCTCAGTGGGTTAAAGGCTTTTGGCTTGGGTCATAATCTCAGGGTCCTGGGATCAAGCCTCACATCAGGCTCTCTGCTCAGCAGGGAGCCTGCTTTCCTCTCTCTCTCTCTCTCTCTGCCTGCCTCTCAGCCTACTTGTGATCTCTCTCTGTGTCAAATAAATAAGTAAAACATTTTTTTAAATAATAGATAAATAAATAAATAAAGCTTGCTTTGAGTTATCAAGTCTTGGTACTTTACATACAAATTAAGAAAAGCTATACAATTGGAAAAAATATAATATTAATATTTGGAAAATATTATCCCTACTACCTGATATTTAGTGTTATGATCAAAACCATGGCCCTGATAATTAAGGTTTGAGAGACTTTAATGAACGTGTACATTGTAAACAAGAGGGAGACTATGGTCTCTTACATAAACAAGGTTACAGATACAAAGAAAACACCAAAAACAAAAAACACCTAAAAACTTACTCTTTTGGACAATGGACGTTTTATTAAACTAAAGAGCAAAAGATTCAAGATATAAGTTTACCAGAAGTGTAAATCATATAATGTAAAGAAAGTGGAAAATCAAAATAATGCTTAGTGGACAAGTAAGTATTGAGTTTACAAGGAATTGATATTTATATCTGTGTAATTATCATCTGTTTATAAGGAAGAAATACAGTATAATCAAATGGATGTTATTTATAAATATTAATTATAATAAAGTATATACAAGTGGTATAATATATGTGCAATAATATTAATTAAAATTCTCTTATATGGGTATTTTATTATCTCAAAATGTGTTCTTTCATTTATTCTTCCAAAAATGATTTATTGAACACTAAGTGAAATTGAAAAATCCCAAATAGTCAATTAAATATGCAGTTATCTGATAGAGAACAGAGGGTTACTAGAGGGGAAGTGGGTGGGGAGATGGGTTAGGTGGGTGATGGGTTAGGAGGACACTGGTAGTGATGAGTACACAGTGTTGTATGTAAGTGATGAATCACTAAATTCTACACCTGAAATGAGTATTACACTGTATGTTAGCTAACTGGAATTTAAATAAAAACTTGAAGAAATAAAATGAAATATTAATTAATTAGTTAATGCAGTTACCCGAATAAAGAAAGGAAAAATGAGCTTAAACTGGGAAAAAGTGTAAGATTGACTTCAATTCTCAGGCAAGTCTCATGACACCTGATCCTACATAATGAACCTATGGCTACCCTTCTTCTCCAACTACGCAGCTCACAGTATAGGTTTCCTACAGATTGTAATTCTTGTTCCGGTGTTCACTGGAGTAATGCCACTCTATGAAGAATGTGCCTTAACAGGGGCGCCTGGGTGGCTCAGTGGGTTAAAGCCTCTGCCTTCAGCTCGGGTCATGATCTCGAGGTCCTGGGATCCGCCCCGCATCGGGCTTTCTGCTCTGCTGGGAGCCTGCTTCCCCCTCTCTCTCTGCCTGCCTCTATGCCTACTTGTGAACTCTCTCTCTCTGTCAAATAAATAAATAAAATCTTAAAAAAAAAAAAAAAAGAATGTGCCTTAACATAGTAGTATAGTTTCTTTTGAATAGTAACCAAACTGACCTCAGTGTGGTTTTTGTTTTGTTTTTTTGTTTTTCTGATCTCTTAAAAATCTGTAGTTGCAAAGAAAAGTAATCATATGCTTGCATTTCGGCTGGTAGAGTTAAAAGAAAAATGTTCCACATGAAACATTTATTTTCAATTGGAAGCTATAAAGTATCCATTTGTTTTATTGTGCTATAGAAATAATACAACATGAAGTTTCGCAGCAGATAAAGATAGATGAGTGAAGTTGCAAGACCTCTAAGAAAGTTATGTTGATAGATTGATATGAAAGTTCATACATTGTGGTTGACAAATGGGTTCTGTAACATTATTTTTACAGAGGAGACTTGATTTCTCATCTACCCATTTTCCAAATGTGATTGTAAAAGGCCATACTCAATCTTCATAGATAAACAGTATGTATGAAGGCTTCACTAGAAGTAAAATCACATGAGAACTGCAATGTTTATTCTACATATAGATTTATGTGAATGACATTGATTGTTAGTTAATAACAAGTTACTCTACAATCTCCCCATCCATCTGTTCCCTTAGCGAAAATTAGGATACATGCAAATGTATTTATACTTCCTTTGACAGTGAGAACTCTAATTTCAGTAAACATGAACTGTCAGTCAACTTTTGGAATAGAAATCAGGTTATGAATAGAAATAGAAAATAAGACATAAAACAAAGAAAGAAGAATTTATTTTTTCTATTCAAGTTTAGGAAAACAAAGGAAGAACTATTAAAGAGTAAAGTCCAAATAGAAAAGAATATTAATATTCACCATATTTAATACAAAAAGATGTACAATAGACAACTTTTTTAAATGGAAGGAGAGATAATTGTTAAAATTTTAGGGGTAAGATATAATAAAGATAGGATGATTAGAAAATAAATAATTTACAAGGTAAGAAGTTAATAACAGAGAACCCTGGTGGGAGAACTGAGACACCATGGAATGTAATAGTTTTGCTGTATTAAATTGTTTCAAATGTTGGTTAAGTAAATATCATACTGCAAACGCATATTGCATTTCAGCAAAACAACAGTATCCACTATATTTAATTAATAATGTAAATGTAAACGTTAGAAATTTAAAGTTATCTTTGTATTTAAAGTATACATTCCTTTGTAATTTTAAGTAACATTGTGATAAAAGCAATCATTAATAATTACTGGATATCCATTAATTGGATATTTGAGACTTGATCACAGTGACCAGGATATAAGAACAAAGTTGGGTTTCTGGCCCCAAGTCTTGCCTATGAAGCTTCACAGATTGAGTAAACTCCATACTAATTAAGTAACACATTTTAAAAGTTTAAAATTTCTTTTCATGTCAAGTAATTTTAGGTGTCTGATAAAAATATAAAATAAACCCTCTTACGTCATTGGTGGGAATGAAACTGGTGCAGGCAGTTTTCAGACTGATTCCAAAATAAAGAGGAGATTCTGTTTTGAGCTGTTTTTAAATATCCTAAGAGCTATTGTACTTTTAAAGAGAGTTTAACCGTGAAACTGAGGCCAACAATTTGAGTTACAAGGAAGCAGATAGTGAAGAAACTGTTAAAGAACTCAGGTTTTGGTGAAATGGTATATGTCCTACTGACTGATTCGAACACAGCTATGATGCCACCACTCTGACTCCCTGGGCGTAGAACTTTCTATACAAACATATACTCAGTATGTTAACTAACTGGAATTTAAATAAATACTTAAAAAGAAGTACCTCAAACTAAATGTTCTTAAAGACTTCTGAAGTTGTACCCATTACATTTCTCTATGGGAAAGTGCTGCTTTGTAATAAGCACATATGATTGGAAGAGAAATAATAGCATAGAGAATTAAATGATTGGCAGAGTTGTAGTATGAATGAGTAAACTGAAGCTACAATCCTAGTCTTCAAATATTAACTGGGGTGCAATATTATTGGCATTTAAAACTTTAGAACCGATTCATTCTATAATTCCTTTGATTTAATATTTTTAAGAAGCCTTTGTTCAGGCATGTCACCATGTGCTTGCCACAAATGCCTGCAGCTTTTCTAAGGTTTTTTCCCAGCACAACTGTATCCTTTATACAACTTTATCATTCATATGACCTTGATGCACTTTATCATTATTTTATAATTTTTGAGTCCAATTGTTTGGGTTTTTGTTTCATGCCTCCATCTTTTTTGTACTTTTCTTGTTCTACTTGCTATGGCTATCTCACATTTTATTTCACTTTGAAAATCATCTCTAGTAATTTTTTTCTTTGAATTCATTAATGTTTAATTCTATTAGTTTTACTTGAAATACTTTTTAAGGCAACCTAAATATCCAATACTGTGAGGAGGTCTAAAAAATATATACACACATGTGCATATAACATATACATAGGTTACCCATGTGTAACATAGGTTACACATATATAACACATATAACATATACATGCATATTAGTGAAAATTATAATATTTAAATAGCAAGATTAAAAATATCAATGCATATTGGAAGCAAAATATAATAATATTTGTGTTTGAACCATACTTATGCTAGGCAAACTCATGTACCGGGTTGACTACTGTCAACTCTATAACATCCCCAATCATACTTTCCCCCAGAGAGAAACCTAAAACTCCTTTCCCAGAAAGAATAGAAGCCATTGTTCGCCGTTAGTTGCTGTGGGCAGTCAGCTGAGATCACTGGTAATGGCTTCCTCTGGCACTCAGAGGTCTGTGTATTACACACCGCATGGCTGTAGGCAGCTGGGATCACCTATGGTAGTTTCCAGGTACGATTGTTAGATTTAGCAAATAAAACGTAGGACGCTAAGTTAAATTTGACTTTCAGAGAGACTAGGAACAACTTTTAGCATAAATATATTTCATGCAATATTTGGGACATAGTTATCCTATAAAAATGTTATATATCTGAAAATCAAGTTTAACTAGGCATACTGTATTTTATCTAGCAACCATACTTCCAGGGGCTTTGGGTGTCTTTCTGAAAATGATTTATTTTGGTTTCAAAAGGCAGCCAAGATCACGGGTGCCAGCTTCCCTCAATCCCTAGGTCATTGCACTTCACATTTCCAGTCTACCGTGTTCCCTGCCTTTCTAACTGTCATATAAGTTTACAACTATCTGTGATGAAATGGTAAACTTCTTCCTATTCTGCTTTTTAACCAAATTCAGACAGATATAATTTCATAGATAGATAATCTTCTAAATCTATATTTATATAATACAGATTTATATTTACATGACATATATATATATTTATATTATCTCTCTATATATACATACAGAAAAGAAAAGATATGAATTTAGATGTTGCTTATGGGTCATTTGTTTTACAAAATTGTCCTTATTTTTATGTTGTTTATATGTTACTAAAACACACCAAAATATCTTTAAATATGTGGCTTGAAGTTACATAGACTCTTCTGTCCTTTGCTGATTTTCCTCTCTGTTGGAAAAATTTTGGTTATTTGGTTCAGATAGTCTGCAAGATCTCATCTTTCCTTTGTTTCTCTACTTTCAGTTCCCTAGTGAATGATATTCAGTCTAAAAGGATTTTAGAGAAAGAAACAGCTATAGGACAAAAGATCTTCATGGCACACTGCATTATGCTTTTATAGATCCCATACTGACAGTTAACTCCATCATAGAGAAATTCCCAATAAGGTATAAACTTGTTAGGCTGATTAAAATGAATGGATCTCAATCTGAAATGTAATTATTGGCTGATGTATAAAAAAGGAAATTATCTCCACAAAGCTAATGCTTAATGGAATTAATTCCTCTCTCCAAATGTAATAGGACTTTTTTCTTACCAATGCTTTAAATAAAACATAACATACAGTGTGTACATTGTTCATATAACTTCACTGGAATAATAATCCAAATAACTGGATAAGTCACTTTTTTCAAGCAAGTGACAGCCCTGGATTTAATCTTTTAAAATAGTATGAGAACTGTGATACATATGGTATAGTGCAGATGCTTTGAAATCTGATATTTTTTATGGCATTCTGCCAGCTTGGTTCTATCACTTACTAGTTTAGTGACTTTGAGCATTTCTCAACCTCATTTTCTTTCTGTGCAGGCTAAATATAATAGTACTTATATCTCAGTGTTGTTGGGAGCTTTAAATGAAATTATATACATATATGTATATGTAGGTATATAGTGTTTAAAGCATAGAGTTCCTTTTTTTTTTTTTTCCTAGTAACTGATAATCTGTACTAGCAGTTGGTCTCATATTTTTACTATCATCAGTTACAGGTGGGAATACCCATTAGCTACACTACAGCTCTACACCATGAATAAAATAACCAAATGAGGAAAGCATGTAGTCACAGTCTGCTTCCTCTTTCCTCAGAAAGAGCTACTGGATCTCTGAATGATCTGTCCACTCTACCAAGACTGTAGAGTATTCTACATTCAAAAGTACTTCAGTGTATTTTTTAACTGAAATATAACCTACAATGTTGTATTACTTTCAGATGCATAACATATTGATTCAATAATTCTATATATTATTTAATGCTTATCATAAGTGTAGTCACCATCTATCATTAATTTACATAAATATGGAGGATAGAGAAGTAAGATATATATTATCTATGATGTACATACTAAATGATAACATTTTGTGATATATGATATCACAGGGAAGTAGCCATCATAATCCACAAGGTAAGAACCGCTACAATACTAAAAACCAAATTCCTTTAATATACAGGATAAGGAAGAACTAAAAGAGAGAAAAAGAAAAAGAGCATATTAGTTTTCTAGGGCTGCCAAAACAAAGTACCACATTCTGTGTGGTTTATGTAACAGAAATTTATTTCCTCATAGTTCTAAAGGTTGTCATAGTGAATTAGCTCCCACCCCCGTTACTTCATTTTACTTTAACTCTGTAAAACTTTGTCTCCAAATGCAGTCACATTCTGTGGTAACTGGGAGTTAGGACTTAGCATATGAAAAAAAAACACTACACAGTATCACTTATATGTGGAATCTCTCTCTCTCTTTTTTAAGATTTATTTATTTGAGAGAGAGAGAAAGCATGTGAATGTAAGGAAGGACAGGGGAGAGTTAAGAAGACTCCCCACTGAACATGAAGTCCAATGAGGGCTCAATCCCAGGATCCTGAGATCATGACCTGACCCAAAATCAAGAGTCAGACACTTAACTGACTGAGCCACCCAGGTGCCCCGATGTGGAATCTTAAAATGAAAAAAAAAAAAAAAAAGGCCAATTTCATAGAAACAAAGACTAGAATGATGGTTGCCAGGCCTTGGGGAAGGGGAATGGAAAGATGCAGGTTAAAGGGTATGAATTTTCAGTTATAAGTTCTGAGGAGCTAATGTACAGCATAGTGACTAATGTTAATAATAGGGTAATGAATACTTGAAAGTTGCTGAGAGTGGATCTTAAGCATTCTCACCACATGCACACACATGTGCCCCCCTACACACGGTTAACTAATAACTGACAGATTTGTTAATTATCTTGATCTTGGTAGTCATTCAACAATATTTGTGTATCAAATCATCACATCATCCATTTTAAATAGACCTAATTATATTTGTCAGTTATTCTTCAATAAAGTCATAAAAAAAACCTCTCACTTACTCTATTTGTTATAATGTCAGAAAGAATATCCACAATTATCTAAAAATGCCATTCAGAGCTTGGCAGAGTAAAATCTGAAGAACCGGGGTCCCTAATGCCACATGCATGTCAGGTCCTTCTGGGTGAGGCTACATGGCAGCCTGGTCCTTCATCCTAACTGTTTTCAACCCCTCCCAGCCATGTGTTGTCTGGGACTGGTATGGAAGAGCCTTTGAGATTTCCAACTGTGCTCCTTACTCATTTAAAAGACCTCAAGAGTGACCAGATGGAGAAGGAAAAAAAGAAAAGACAGAAGTCCAGATCTCTGACGAATGATCTACCTCTAACAGTTCCAATTTTATTGTTTCATACACTGAGGCTTCCCAAATGGTGGATTTTGTTAAAAAAAATTAACTCATTTTTTGTGTCATCTAGACACTAGGACATTGAGACATGCACAGCTGTTGATGGCTGAGTCAGGAGGAGAGAACTTCAATAATCTAGTCTCTGTTTTGAAAAAAAAATGCTATTCAAAGTATTTCTTCATTTTCCAGCTATATGGAAAAAAAGAGGGGGTAAATTTCTTCATATACTTCCATTAAAACAGCAAAGAGTACATATTGCATGCCAACTAAGATATGAAGACTTAGCAGTCTTCCATTAAGCAAGATATTGAAGAGATTTGCAAAAATATAAAGTAATGTTATTCATTTCACTTTTCAGGGGGAAATAGTTATTTTTCATTTAAGATGGATGTGGAATTTGTGTTAAAACATTTTTTTTAAAGATTTTATTTATTTATTTATTTGTCAGAGAGAGAGAGACAGAGAGAGAGAGCATAAGCAGGCAGAGTGGCAGGCAGAGGCAGAGGCAGGCTCCCTGCTGAGCAAGGAGCCTGATATGGGACTCAATCCCAGGATCCTGAGATCATTACCTGAGCTGAAGGCAGCTGCTTAACCAACTGAGCCACCCAGGTGTCCCTGTGTTAAAACATTTTATTTTCATAGTTTTTAAATAAATTAATCACAAAATTAATTTCTTCATTTTAATTTATGATAAATGAACATCAATAGATATAACCCCATAAAGCAAAAGATATTTGGGGATTTCAATGATTTAAATCTAAAGATTTCTGGAGGCCACATAATTTGAGAACCACCACAATAAACAATCATGTGAAGACTTACTAGATAGTTAACATTACTGGGAAATTATTGTTAAATATTTTATTTGGAATAATGTTGTTGTGGCTTTTACTGTTGGAGACCCAATCACTTAGAGATAGATTTTGAAATATTCAGATAAAATACTTTGATATCTGGGATTTGATTAAAAATAATCTCAGAGTGTTGAGTTGTGCAGTGGATGGCACAGAGATGGAATAAGACGGTTCAGAGGTTTCTAAATACTGTGCTTGGGTGATGTATACTTGGCATTTTAATACAATCCTTTCCTTTCTTTTGTATAAGAAAATGTTAAATATCTGCATTGCTAAGAAAAATATAACTCTTACATTTTGATAACTTCTGCTTATTACTGACTCATAGCTTCTCCCACTTAGGACTTGTGTTGACTTCTTGATGTCTGCCTAACACATGTAATGTTATTCATTTCACTTTTCAAGGGGAAGTATAGTTATTTTTCTATATTCTCAAGTGTCTGTTGAATATAAAATAAATTATCTCTTCTTGACTACGGCACAGTATGTGTGTCTCTCTACCCCACTGTCTGCCCATCCACCCTCGCATCTATGTCCTATAAAGAAAATCTCTGAGAGAAAAACAATTCTTGTTTTTTCAAATTGTAACCCACTAAATAGTTCCCCTACTGTGAAGTTGTCATTTAAAACCATATCAGGCAATACAAGCTATCTTCCAATAAGTTTTCCAAGCCTAATCTAATCAGCTATGGGTCATGGTGGCAGAGTGACCCATATATCCAAAATCTCTCATAGTAAACTGTTACATTACAGAACTACTGAGTCTTCTTCAAAGATAAGCAATGTACCCTGGCAGGACCCTTTCTTGGCAGTAGAGTGGGTTTAAGCTTTGTATTAAAAGAGGCAAAGGAGAACTTATTTCTTCAGGATCCCTAAGACTACCCAACTCCAAAATCTGATGTCTTGGTTCACTTTAGCAAGGATTTTCATTCTGTAATTAAAGATACGGTTTAATATGTAAACATCCCTAGGAACAGTTAAATCGTTAATTCATACTGAAGAATAAATATCTGATATTTCATTCTTTCCTGAGGGCAAATTTGACCAGGGAGAAGAGTGACAAAAGAGTACTGGACAATTGTCAAATATGAGAAAATGGAAAGAATTTTGAAAGACAAGAACTAAAAGAACACATTCACACTATGACTCAGCACAAACTCTGCTCTTAAAAACAAATAAAATAGAAACCTCTATATATATTATATTTAATAAAATATCTCTGAGAAAAAGGTTTCCAACTGTTTGGCATTCTGTTCACTTAGCTAGATATTGTTCGTGCTGATAACATTTAGATTTATTCTATAAACTACCTCAAGAAAAAAGAACTATACTGATATCACTAACTGTAGGCCCCATCATTCAAAAATCCTATGGGCAAAACTTTATCATCATTTTTCAAGAACCGTGCTATCTCATAGACTTCATCTTTAGCATTGTCAGCAACACAGAGTACATCATCAATCTTCCTTTTTTTTTTTTTTTTGGTAAAGTTTGTTCCATAATATTTTTGAATGAAAAGAAGTACTTTCTTATTCAGCTGTAATGAAGAATAAAAGAACATTTCTTGGTAGCTCAGACATGAGCATTGTGGAATGGATGCAATGCTATTAGATTCTGCTTTTTTCATCAATTCATATATCAAATATATAATAATAATTAATTATGTTATGACATAGTGCTTGTATTAGTTTTCTAGGCCTGCCATAACAAAAAAAAACCCCCACAGACTGGATAGCTTAAACAACATACATTTACTCTCTTGGTTTTGAAGGCTAGAAGTCTGAGATCAAGGTGTTTGTGGGGTTGGTTTTTCTGAGGGGTGTCTCTGTAGCTTGTTGATGGCTATCTCCTTGCTGTGTCCTCACAATGCTCGTTGTTTTTTCATTTGTTTGTTTTTTGGTGCATGTCTATCCCTGGTGTCTCTCTGTATGACCAAATTTCTTCTTATAAAGGTATCAGTCATATTCCATTAGGGTCCCTTCTAACGACTTCTTTTTAACCTAATCATTTCTTTACAGGTCCTATCTCCAAATACAGTCACAATTTGGGATGTAGGGCTTCAGCATAGAAATTTGACAAGGGACACAATTCAGCCCATAAAGGTGGTGATCCCTCTGGATACTAGGAGTAAAACAAGATGATCTCAGTCTTCATGGTATTTATATTTTAATGGGGGAAGGGTTTTAATATGTGGGTCAACATATTTAAAGATTGCTGTTTGTGATAAAAAAATACTTTAAAAATAAATAAGAACAAAATGCCTTATGCTTCAATAGTGTGGTCAGTTGATGTCTTTCCAAGGTGGTGAAATGCCATCTAGAAGATGGGATGAGCCCTCCACTGAACCTGAGGAACCTTTGCTCCCATGTGATAAGGCTCTGGGAAGGGAAAGACCTGTGTGTATCCAAGAACATTATTACAGGCTACATTGCCAGACTATAGTGAAAAAGGAGAAGAGAGCTATCACATAAATTTGTAAAGACTGGCAGAGGCTATATGGCACAGAATACTGTTGGCCATAGCAAATGGAAGAGTGATAACCTAGGTTTGAAAAACAATTGAAGGGGTTATAACAAGAAGAACATAATTGATTTATATCTTTAAAATTTTACATTGTTCTACTGAATATCAATTGGGTGGCATAAAGGAAAAAATCAAGGATTTTTGCAGTAATTCAGAGGTGATATGGTGGTTTGTAATAAGAATTAGTGGTGAGAGGAAAACAATGAATAGGATAAAAAAATGTTTTGGAGGAGGATAAGTGGTCTTGTAGTTTGTCATCAGTCCATATCAAAAACTGAAGGATTTGAAATTGTTTTTTCCTTGATACAAACTAAAAAAACTAGCCTGTCACCACTCCATTGACGGGGGCAGAAGACACAAAATTGTTGGGTTCAAGCTAAGAAGTTGGCCTGTTGCAGTTAATAAATGCTGGCCAAAGACACCAGAATACTGGTGCAGAGACAAAGGGAATTATTAGCCCCAGCATTAACCAGTATCCAGAGTATTGGCATTTTCTTATACCAGTTCACTGACTGCCAATTCCCACAGGGTCACATGAATAGGTCCTAGTGAGACCTGGACATGTAATGAGGAATGTTCCAGGGAAGATCTCTGAGATCAGGGAACTCAAACATTTTACAGTAGGCAGTAAGAAAACTTGCTTTTGGCTCTGGAAGGAAAGAATATGTATATTGTAAAAGACTATAAGCAAATCTAATTCCTGCTATGTCAGAAACATTATCTCTATCTTCTGAGGCTGTGTATAATATAAATGTCCCTGAAAAAGTAGCCCAGAACAAAAGGGCAGTCATAACCACTACTCTCAAGATCTGCATAAACATGAGATATATATGGAGAATTGTTCCCAACAACATCTAACCCTTCTTTCTACTCTGTCTTGGCTTGTGGCAAGTTTTCCCATGAGTATGCTTTCCATCAGCCATTATGATCAATCTGACAGGTTGGGAAGAAATATGTTCAATTTTTCTCATACAGCATTTCATTAGGGCTATTATCAATAGATTCTATTAGTATGAGACCAAACTACAGTATTCACTTCAAACATATCATCCCAAAGTCACAGACCTCAAAAAATTGAAATAGAAAAACTAAAAACCATTAATTTTTCCTTAGAAAAACAAGTTGTTTAAATTTACTTTAAGAAATCAAGTTACTGAAATTTCTGTTGTGCCATTTTTTTTCACCTGAGGAACTAATGGAGATAGAATATGATCTATTAGCTCATACTAATATATAATTGCTCAGACTTTACCATGGCTTACAAGGAGGTATCTATGGCAAGTCTATCATCCATAAAAATACTGGCCAAAGAGTGGGGGCTGACCTGAATATATTCTTTGGACTGAGGGGCTATAGTTGATCTCTTCAGCTAAAGTCAGGAACATCCGTACCACCTTCTTTAATTGGATCCCTCCTTTATAGGAATAACAGCCTTCAGTAAGGAATCTCTCCAGGAAGCTCCCCAGAGTAACCAAGGTAGTGATCCTTTGAAGACATCTCTGCCATTGTCTAAGAGTTAAATCATCTTTTGGTGGTATTTTCTTAAACACATGAAGGCCTCCAATTATCACCTCTAACGTGTAAGCCACTGTGTTTCAAGGTAATGGCTGAATTTTCATACCAGAAGTATAGTCAAGTCAAGGAAGAATAGTCAAGGAAGTGTGCATGGTAGCACTCAACCATGGTAAAAATTGTTGGATGCCCCCAAATAGGATCTATATCTCTCAGTGTTTTCAGCATGTCCTCTAGACTAGCAGATATGGTCTTAGCCATATTCCAATTCATTTCAAATAATTAACGTTAGTCTTTGTTTTTGGAGAAACTGCTGATAGAAATCAGTACAAATGGTCTTCTTTGTCCATGGTATCCAATGAGTAAGGAGTGGGTAGGAAAATGGCTAAGGAGATGATCCAGACAGAGGTGGTAGCATGTGTTTTGTGAAAGATGGGTTGGAGCAGGGACCATATCCTGCTATATCTGATAGACTTCTTAGTAAAATTAAAGGAAATGGCAATGGAATCATAGTCAGAGCCTCTGAGAAATGGCAGCCAATGCAGAAGTTACTAAATTTAAAGCAATTGTAATAGTTTGGGAAACATACACTGATGCATTTTCTTCATGAGTCAGTCTCTAGGAGAAACTTTCACAGACAAAGATTATAAGTGTCCCCTCATTCTCTGTACCACTACGTATCAAAGATGTTCCCTATGCAAGTGCTGGTATTTTACTCACATTCCACCACCACAAAATCAGTACATTCCATCCCAATAGCTCTAACTTCCCTTATTTCCTAGTCATCTTTTACGTATATCCAAGCTTTTAGTTTAAAATGGCAAGGTGCAAGAGGGAAAAGGTATTTTATAAATTTACATGGAATCACTATATCCCTACTTTGGCCTGTGTCGCTACTGTAGGAGGACTGGACAGCGACTCAGTCAAGTGGTCATTTTACTGATAAATTAGTACCACATCATTTCAACAAGAGAATCCAGGTTTCTGAAGCAGATTTATGATTGAATCTTCTGGGTCCCCTTTGGAAAGACTGCCCCCTGGAGAACATACTAACTAGACTGGTATAGGGTTGCTGTTAGGAGAAAGAAAGAAGTATCATGTCTAATAATAGTCAGGGTTGAATTCTAACAAAAAAATTTGAAAGTCATTCTCTATTGATTTCATACTGATCATGACCCAGGAATTGGCTGTGAGTAGATAATCCCTTATCCAGAACAGCGACATTCAGTGTGTTTTTTTTCTTGATGGCTTCCACAGCAATAAGCAGAGATGGCCTCTGTGGACCTATTTTATAAAGGAGGCATGAAGTCAATACAATGGTCATTTGTAAGCCAGGAGCTGATCCCCTCTGAAAACACTGCATAATATTTGGTCTATTCATGTGAAGGGTCAGAGCACTTCAGGGGAAGAAGTTGGAAGATTCCATAATATTTTTCAAGTCTTCAGGAAATCATTGACAGAGGAGTACATTTAGGAATCGGTCATGGGGATAATCCGTGTTAATATACAAAATATAAATCTATGTCTCATAGTATTTCCTGGGTGAATGATTTAATACTTCATCTGGTTGTGAATATGACAGACAGTAAGGTGTGCTAACCCTGCCTTTCAAACTACATATAACAATATACCCTATGTAGAGTTAAAATTTAATAAATATGTATTAATTTTGAAGAAGATATTTAATATGTATGTGGAGATTCAAAGACAAACACTATTATATCCCTGATCATTTCTGAATGAAACTCTGACTTCCAAGTAGGATAAATGAATACCGAAAATACTCTATGTAGTATTAGATGAGGCAAACTTGAATATTAAGAAGTAGTGCCATGTTTAATGGGGAAAAGTCATTGACATTTCTTTAATATGTTTGTAGTAATAAGTAATCGATTAACAAAGGTTTACTCTGGTTGATAAAATTCATATGCGAAAATGAAACTATCCAGAGGCATAGAAAACATGACAACCTCTATATGATAGTATCCTCTAAGAAATGTTTCACCACCTTTTGTGACTTGCTTCCTGTTACATTTTCACTATGTGAATCCTGTTTGACACACAATGGGCTGGTGGAGGTGGGGTGGATGGGTAGGGCAGATATGCTTTCAACCCCTTTGATTTTCATGAAATCAGAAATAATAAGCAGTTAATTATTAGAGTGGCAACCCTTCAAATGAGATGTGATATTTCAGAACATATCTTAGTATTTTCCCCCAAACTGGGAATACTACTATTTTCCTTATCTTCAACAAAATAATTTTATGATGTTAGAATCTAGATAAATTAATCTACAAGAGTAGCTTTAATCAAAGAAAAACAAAACACATAGGGTCCCAAAGCTGTCAGTCAAACAAAGAGAGGGACAGGAAAAGGAAAGGAGATGAGATAAGGAATGAGATACCAAAACAGAAGAGTCTGTGTGGTTCTAGGGAAAGGGGAGGGAAACCGTAAAGTTTGTTAGACATGCTGATCAAAGGAGAAAAAAATAATGTCTGTGCAAGGTGCAATACCCTGAGGGATGAGCAGTATGAATAGGCTTCTATAGAAATCTATGAGAGGATCAGGCAAGTAACACTTAGTCACTGGTCTAGTTAAATAAAAGGAAAAGGTGAATGTTAAAGTAATTGTTTTCCCAGAGAATTATTTTCTTTTGAAACAAATCCAATCATCTGGATCCTTTAATTAAAATGACTACAATACTAACAGCAGAAACAATAAAACCTCTGTCAATTCCTCAATTGCAATTAAGTCACTACTATCTGGTAACACCAGGACTGTTAGAATGCATCTTTATACTACACTGTTTTCGTTTCTTTTTCTCTTTTCTTTTCTCGTTTCTTTTCTCTTTTCTTCTCTCTTCTTTCCCCTTCCTTCCTTCCTTCTTTTCTTTTCTTTTCTTTTCTTTTCTTTTCTTTTCTTTTCTTTTCTTCTTTCTTTCTTTCTTTCTTTCTTTCTTTCTTTCTTTCTTTCTTTTTCTTTTCTTTTCTTTTCTTTTCTTTCTCTTTCACTTGGAAATTTTCTACTCCAACTATAGAATCAGTTTCATGGAAAAGTCCCTGAGCTCCTTAAAGCAAAGTTCCTTCGTTTTTGCCTCCTTAGTCATGGTTTGGGCTGCTGTTAGAGCACAAACCATATGGTACTGTAATTTACTTTCATTTCTTCTCTCCCCGCCCCCATCAAGAAAACTCCTCCAGGGCAGAGATTGTGAATATGTCATCTTTTAGTCCTTCCTTCTGCAGCAGTGCCTGGTCTATCACATGTATTAGTTAAATGAAAATCGTCAAAAAAATTTTTCTTTCCTAAATTACTGGATGTGAATAAATGGATATTTATTTAAATATATAATATATATTACATATTATATAAATATCATATAATATATATAAATATTTTATATTTATATATTAATTGTATAATAAGGTATAATTATAATATAATATATAAATATATTTATATAAATATGTATTAAATATATATAATATATAAATATATAAAAATATATTAAATAAATGGACATTTTGTAGGGCAGAGCAAGAATGCTCTTGAGGGACAGTATTTGTAGCAGAATATAGCATTATCAAGGGCACCTGGGTGGCTCAGTGGGTTAAGCCTCTGCCTTCAGCTCAGGTCATATCTCGGGGTCCTGGGATGGAGCCCGCACTGGGCTCTCTGCTCAGCAGGGAGCCTGCTTCCCTCTCTCTCTGCCTGTCTCTCTGCCTCCTTACGATCTCTCTCTCTCTCTCTCTGTCAAATAAATAAATAAAATCTTTTTTTAAAAAAAGAATATACCACTATCAGACGCGCTGAGATTGTACTGTGACCTATCTAGAGGTAGAGGAAGAGATCTCTCTGTCTCTGCCTAGTCTAGTTACTAGTTATGCTGTCACTGAAGTAGGCTCTTGGTTTACACATAAACATGACTATTGATCAGAACTGGTAACTGAGTTTGGGGTTCCCCCTGCTGGACTTTTTCTTACTTTTTTTATACACTGCCTTCTTAAACATCAAGAAGCCCCAGATAATAGATTCATTGTTGCAGGTACTTAGGGTTTTTCAGTTTCTCAGTCCTTAATCAATATTCCTAATCTATTGATTTCTAAGAATTGTTCAATATATTACTACTGATCATGCCACATGCTTAGTAGAAATTGTATAGATGGAGATCGATCAAGAGTATAAAACATTTGTCTCAAATGGCACAAATCAGAATCAGACCTATAAATACAGAGAACAATCTGATGGTGGCCAAAAGGAGTGGGTGAGGGGTTGAGCATAATAGGCAAAGATGAGTGGGAGGTACAGGTTTCCAGTTACGGAATGAATAAGTCACAGGAATAAAAGACACAGCATAAGGAATATAGTCAATGATATTGGTGATATATTAGGGCCGCTGGTAGCCACAGTTGGGGTGAACATAGGACAATGTACAAACTTGTTGAATCCCTATATGGTACACCTGAATCTAATGCAACACTGTGTGTCAATCACACTCAAAAAAATTATACAACTTTAAGTGAAAATGACTTCAGCATTTTTTTTTAAATCTTATTTATTTACTAGAGAGAGAGAGACTGAGAATGAGAGGGGAGAAGGTCAGAGGGAGAAGCAGACTTCCCGCAGAGCCGGGAGTCCGATACGGGACTCGATCCCGGGACTCCTGGATCATACCTGAGCCGAAGGCAGTCGCTTAACCAACTGAGCCACCCAGGCGCCCGACTTCAGCATTTTTAAACCTCTTCTGTTTTTACACAGAAATTCGCATAGTGCCCTTGGACCTTGAGATCTAACAACAAATACACCCCAATTTCCTTTTTTTTTTTTTTAGCATGTGTGTGTAGGGTTGCACTTTCTTGGGCTATAAAGTTAAGCATGTCTATTTGACCTGCTTCAGTAAATGAAATGGTTGGTGCTGGTCACTTTGAGTGGAAGTCTTTAAGTTCTAATTTTTGATTTGTAATTTTCCCTCCCTTCACGCTCTCAAGGGCCAAGCAACATTCTTCATGGAAGCTAGGTCAGCTTGGCTCACAGAATAAGAACGCTGTAAGTCAGAATCCTGACTTTCCCCACACCTTTCATACACATTGACCTGAAATGGTACCGATTGTGAGTAAAAAATAAACCTGCATTGCAAGAAGTCACTGAGATTTTTGGTTATCCCTGCAACTCAACCTGGGTTATCTCAACCTACACAGTGCCAAATATAAAAATGAAAATAGCCACTTTATCTGTGTTACATTCCATTTCTTTAACACAATCACATAACATTGTACAGAGTAAATGAGGTTACTAGTCCCCAGGAATTTGAGTGACTATTAGTTTTCATTTATTCTGCCTACATCAACTCATGAGTAAACATTATTTTTACCAAGGGAAAAAATAATTGGATCTGCACAGAATAAAAAATATTTGTTTATAACACCTTCAGGAGAAAATCAAATAAGTTTAGAAGCAGATTTTGCTTATATGTATTATTTAAATGACACCCTCAAGCATCCCCTTCATTTAGGTAGAAGCTGTGATTGCACAAAGTAAAAGGGAACCTATGTCCTGTTCATTGTCCCCTAAATTTAAAGCCCCAAATTTTTGTCCTGAATTTTCTGGATGTTTGCTTTATTGGATCATGCTGATGATGTTAGTGGGAAAATAAACAATAGAAGTGTTAATAAAAATGAGAAAAAAATGAGGCTCTCTGAATGACGCAATTTGAGAAACTAAAGGGTACCATCAAAACTAAATGGCTCACAGATCGGAGGAGAGGCTTAAGAATGATAAGGATGAGGGTCACATTGCAAACAGGAAAATGTTCTACCAGGAACAAAAAGAAATAAACAAGGATGTGGTAAAAGTCATTACCCATAATGAAGAAGGCATGAGGGTTATGGCTGTCCTCTGCTTCCAAACAGCACCACTATCATCTAGTGCCAAATAGCACCCCCGTGTTCCCTAGAGGGAAGCGTCCCAACAAAGAGGGCCATGGCTATCCAACATTTTGTGACAGAGAAAAATAGTATTTCCTAAGCTCATATCCATTCCTGAAACAACCTTCCATTTCCCTTATGGTTATTTAAGACTTCTGCAATGTTCGAAGCTCAATTTCAGTAATCTTACAGAAAAGTGATATGCTACCTGAGGGAAAAGAGAAATACAGTTTCCTGTGGGTCCTTTCTTTCCTTTCTTTAAAAAAAAATATATCCTATAGCACTGAACCATAGTTTGATGGTTAATTGTCATTTTGCCCATTACATATTCCATTCCATTCAAGCAAAGGAAGCTGTGTTTGATAGTTCTCTGATTCATTAGCACCCTTCTCCCTCTCTCTCTCACATACACAGCCACTTGCATATTTGGAAAAATGTATAGCTATAGAGGGTTCTTGATTAACCCTCATTTTAATATATGTACACACACACACACATACACACACACATACACAGACATTGGTAAATGAGGAGTTAGATATAACTCTTTCATTCAATCCATTTGTTAAAATATTTTCACCTACACATTTACACAGAAGCGGAGGGGTCTTCTGAGAGGGATACTAATATGACCTCTTTCAAAATTACAATTATTTGATGAATTGGGGTGGTCCTACCCACAGACAGAATGAGAGGACAAATATAGGGAAATCACAATAAATACTGGAGGAGATAGGACCCTTCACCTATGCCTCTTTAGGCCAAAAGCACATGAGTTCATTGATTCTGGCTCTCTCAAATCTGTGCCACCCCTGGCTTCTGAAGGAAGTCTCTCTCCTTAAGGAGTTTGGTTATAAGGGCCACATCCAGAAATGTAATATATGGCATCCAGGTCATTATGATGTGGTTTACCATTGCTCAAGTCTAAGGTTAATGGAGGGATAGCCTTTGAGGAATTACTGTGACCACATAGATTGGTATAGTTCTAACCTGGAAGCAGATGGACAGCAAGTGTGGAGACTGAAATAACCAGGGTAGGTAACTCAAATGTGTCTCATCTCTCTAGCCTCCCCATGCTCAGGCAAGTAGCAGGGCTCAGCAAGGACAACAAAGATGAGAGGATCAGAACAGCAAAGGACAATTCTGCATTCAAGGCTCCTTTCTTCCTAGGGCATCTAGGGTTCTTCCTATTATTGAGTACAAGAGTTCTATGACTATAAGGCTGCAATACTTTGGTTTCTGAGAAAACTTAATTCTCGGCTGTTGACCTAAATTTTTTTTTTCTTGATCAAGTAAATCTAACCTGAAAAGGCAAACTGCTTGTTTCATTTATTTTAGTTTCTTAAGTAGGCTCCGTGCCCAGTGTAGAGCCCAATATAGGGCTTGAACTCAAGACCCTGAGATCAAGACCTGAGCCAAGATTAAGAGTCAGACGCTCAACTGACTGAGCCACCCAAGTGCCCTAAACCGCTCGTTTTAGAGGTAATCACTTCTGTATCAAAGACTTCGTAGGGTTGCAAAAGGGGTTGGTGAGCAAAGCATATTTATAAGGTTTTGGTTTCTGGACTCAAGTGATTTAATGCAAATCTTCAAGGTGGGAAGTGACTGAGTTTGGGCCAAGACTATGAAAGACATAATCGTTTAGAATTATTGGATGCTATGAGGTGAGAGTCTGGAAATGAATTGTGATATGTGTATATTGTCTAATAAGCAAACTGTATATCCAGATGAGCAATATATTGTCCTGATTGAAGAGGTGTTTGTTCATAAGGACACATTATTTTCCTGGACAATAGGTTTCCAGAATTCTTCTCATGGGGTCTTGAGGTTCTTTATTGTTTATTGCCTTAACTTTATGACTTAAAAACAATATAACAAATAGTTACAGGAGTCTTAAATCCCATTTCTAATGATTAAGTCCTATGGATACAGGTAATCCCAATTCTAAAGGCTAGTCCTTTGTTTATATTTTCACTTTTAATTTACTATATCTGAGAAAAAGTATTTCTACTTTGAGATGTGAACAGTGGTGTGTGAATGAAGTTGTCTTACATAAGCTTGTGAGAGCCAACTGGTAACATCTCTTTAAAGTTCATGTTCAATGTTGTTACATAGTTTGCTTGACATTAGCCAGTGGGTGCATTCAACTCCTTCAAATTGTCACGCACTCCAAATCAGGGTGGTGGTGGTTTTTTTCCCCCTTCTTTTTTTCTCTCAGAGAGACAGTCAGACATTCACCAGGATACTATGGTATGAAAGCAATGCAAAGTACTGTCATTCCCACATACACTCCTTCAGGTAGAGACTGCACCCATTGGCTACAGTTGAAAAAAGGAATGTTCTGGAGTACCCAGCACTTTTTAAAGGTAAACACTTTACATTGATACAGACTGGATGGGTGATTCTCAGTTCTATTCTAGATCCAAACAACAAAGATAATTACAACTGACTTCTAATGTTTCAATAAACACTATTACTACTGATACTTAAAGCAGGAAGGAAGTCTTTCACTCAGCTAGGGTTATTTTAGATGTGGGTAATGTAAGTTCTAATTTACGATTTTTTTTTAAAGATTTTATTTATTTATTTGACAGAGAGAGAGAGATCACAAGTAGGCAGAGAGGCAAGCAGAGAGAGACGGGGAAGCCGGCTGGCTCCCTGATGAGCAGAGAGCCCGATGTGGGGCTCGATCCCAGGACCCTGAGATCGTGACCTGAGCAGAAGGCAGAGGCTTAACCCACTGAGCCACCCAGGTGCCCCCTAATTTCGATTTTAATGTAAGCCTGGGAAAGGTATTATAAAACTTTTGAGGGTAATAAATTTATATACTGATCATGGTGTTGGTTACAAAACTGCATGCCTAAAGTGTATGAATTTTATTGATATAAAGTATATTTCAATACACCAGAATTTATGAAAGAAATGTTAAGGTTCACCTTATTTCTGTCTCAAATCTAATAGAGAGTCAAACAGAGAGATTGATCTGTTGCTTCCTGTTTATATTATTAATCTCTTTAACAAAAGTATTTTGTAATCTAGGAAACCTATGATAACCTAAAAAATGTATAATCTATAGGCATACCTTAAAGATAAACTTTTGGTTTGTTAGCCAGCTTATGCTAGAAATACCTTGCCTAGAAAGTGGATTTGGGATACAATATACTGGGTATACAGTATCCATTAACATTTAACTTGTTTGAAATAACTTTAATTTTACTAAATTTAGAGAAAGATAACAATATCAGTTTGATGTGAAATTTTAGATAAGGGTTTCTAATATTTCTGTTGCTAAGAACAACCTGGATTCCCAAGCCCTCTTCATACAGTTTCTGGTTCAGGAGGTCTGGGGCTATGCCTGGATGTCTGACCTTAACAAGTATTCCAAGTGATTCTTCTGATTTGGTAAATTTAGATAATACTTGCATAAACTTCCAAGAAATTTTCCAATATCACTGAATCTCTTAATAGGGTTTTCTTACTAGTTTTTGGGTTGTTTGTTCCCATTCTCAGCCAGAATAATGGGAAGAGAGTAGTTATAATTCCAAATAAGATATATCTCATTTTTTCAATGCAAAAACTAAAAAAAAAAAAAAAAATTTGCTCAAGGAAAGCTAAGCAGATTCTACTACTTCTCCTTACCCCATTGGCTACGCTAGCTCATAATACCTTTTAAATCCTTCTTTCTACTCTATTAGGATCTATGAGAATCAGATGTTAGGACACATCTGTTATTTTTTAATTATTGGAAAATGCTGAGAAGATCAACAAACTCAGATTTAAAATATATTTGACCTAGAATTCAATCTGATTATAATTTTTAAAAGGCAGCCTTTCCAAATAGTTGAAATAATGAACCATCTTAAGAAAAAAAGATCTAGGGGGGCACCTGGGTGGCTCAGTGGGTTAAAGCCTCTGCCTTCGGCATAGTCATGATCCCAGGGTCCTGAAATTGATCCCTGCATCGGGCTCTCTGTTCAGCAGGGTGCCTGCTTCCCCCCTTTTCTCTGCCTGCTTCTCTGCCTACTTGTGATCTCTCTCTCTCTGTCAAATAAATAAATAAAATCTTAAAAAAAAAAGATCTACAGCCACAGTTATGAACTTTATTTTTCAATTCTGCAAAGTACTTTTACGTTTGAGTTATTTATTTTATCAGTCTTCAATGTCCTTAGGATAAAGGAAATATACACCATCTCCACTTCCTAGTGAGTTCCTGCATTTGTGATATGGATTCATTTCATAATTTATATATTTGTGTATTAGGATGATTAATTATATATAGGAAAATCAGATAATTATCCTAAAGTTGCCCTAATGATAAAAAGCAGGTCAGGTGTTTGAAGGTAATGTCTATTGATATAAACGTTAGCATCTGGCTTGAGTAACAAGTAATTTTTCTTCATACCATTGTTGTATTAAATTTAAGCAAAACTCCTGAACATTATATAAATACAAAAGAATTATAAATCCATACAAACTCCTTGCACAAAAAAAACCTAGGTAACCTTCAAATTATCTTCTAAGTTAATGATGTGTTTTTCATGTGCATGTCAGTCTCACTAATATCCAATTAAATATATTTCTTCTACACCTGATCTGTAATGTATGCTGTGCTTTGTGCAAACACAGCATGAAGGAATATTTACTATCAAGTTAGTAGAGATCATTTAGCTGGCCGTGATACAAAGGTGTTTTCCATTTGTTATCAATACACACTGGAACACATCAGGTGTGAAATCCATAATTTAAAGCTCAAGAGTAATTTCAGATAGACATCCATCATACATTTAATTGTCAGTTTAATATTACATTTCCATAAAGATGAATTATTAATATGAGGTAAAAAACAAATTATAATCACCAGCAAAAATTACCTCATATTAGTCAAATACATATTAGTATTGAGATCTCAATTTTTCAATGAACAAGAAATTCATTAAATTAATCAATAATAATAAAATATACAATAGCACTGTGTAGCTGATATATGCAAAGTATCCATATTTTATGCATTATTACATGTTTAGTTCTCTTATTTCTGAAGTTTTTGATTTATAGAAAAATTGTGAAGATAGGGACTTCCCCAACACATATCTCACCCTAACCTCCCTATTATTATTATTATTTTTTAAAGATTTTATTTGTTTATTTGACAGAGAGAGAGATCACAAATAAGCAGAGAGAGAGGGGGAAGCAGGCTCCCTGCTGAGCAAACACCCCCCCCCCACCCCATGCAGGGCTCGATAGCAGGACCCTGAGATCATGACCTGAGCCGAAGGCAGAGGCTTTAACCCACTGAGCCACCCAGGTGTCCCCTAACCTCCCTATTATTATTAAAATCTTACATTAGTACAATAAATTTATTACAATGAATGAACTACTATTGATAATTATTATCAACTCAAGTCCACAATATATTTATATATTTCCTTAGTTTTTACCTAACGTCCTTTTTATGTTGCATCATTCCATCCAGGATAACACATTTATTTATCATGTCTTCTTAGGTTTCTATAGTCTGCAGCTTCTCTAAGCCATCCTTGCTTTCATGATTATGGTAGTGTGAAGAATTATTGATCAGGTATTTTAATAAAATCTCTCTCCATCAGAATTCGTCTGATTTTTTTTCACGATTAGACTATGGCAATGGGTTTTTGGGAGGAAGATGATAGAAGCAAAATCCCATCATCATCACATCAAATCAAATATACAAAGGTCAACATGACTCCAAATGCTAACCTTGATCCCCTGGATGAGAAAGGTTTATCAGGTTTCTCTGTTGTAAAGTTATTCCTCCCTGCCTTTTCCATAATGCACTCTTTGGAAAGAAAGAGGGGGAAGAGTTATGCTCCAAATCTGAGAGACAGAGTATCAGTATTTTGAATTCTTCATGACAGATGTCTTCCTCTATTTTTTTTTTATTTAATCACTCAATTATACCAATATGGACTCGGATATTTATTTAATACTTTGGATTATAGTGCAGTTACATTACTTAATTGGTTGCTCAAATGTTCCAGCTTTGGGCACTGGGAGCTTGTTCAGTTGTCTCCTGTATGTCTTTTAATATACCCAATACTTGAGGTATATTTTTTATCAGTTTCTTAATTTCTGATACTCTAAGAGGCTCATCTTGCTCATCTCCTGTCCCAGTCTACTATGACACATTTCTACAAGGAGTCCTGGTTCCTTGTAATTGAGAATAAGATTAGAAACCAAGATCTGAGTGCTGGGTATGCTTATTGCTACTTAAGTGTCACTGCTTCTAGGCCCTCTGGACAGCAGGAGAAAATGTTTATGTGTATGGTAACCTGTATATGTATACACATGTCTATAAATATTTCTGTATGTAACCATGTGCAACTCTGTTATAAACTAACCATGAGGTCTTGCTAAGTCTCCATCTCTGATCCATTTCACATGTATCATTTTAGCCTTCTCCCCTTGCTCATCTATGAATTCCCACAGCAACAATGATAAACCTGACTCCCACCATCCATCTGCTTCCCTGTACAATACCAGTATACATGTATGATGGAAGCAGAACTGTTAACCTGGTCCTCAGTGGGAAACAATTTACTACCCAGAGTGCAGTGCTTACGTGCAGATAAGTTGCCCTTTAATATAATGGTACTAAATAAAGTATTTAGATCATCACCCACCACACCCATCTACTTCAATGAGATTGTTCCATTCATTTTTCATAAAATTTGTCCCTTGTCCCAGTCTGCATTCCTCCCTAGGGTCACCAACTTCCTAAATGATTTTTTTTTTAAATTTTGCACTTATTAAGGTTTACTCTTTGTGTTGCACTGTTCTATGCATTTAGATAAATTCAAATTCATCGAATCATGTATAAACCACTACAGTAACATACAAAATAATTTCAATGCCCCAAATAATCCCCTGCATTTGACTTATATAAGCTTCTTTGATTCCTCAAACCCATAGAAACTGCTGGTTACCTTACCACTTATTTTTGTATTTTACAGAACTTCACATAATTGAATCATATAGGATGTAGCCTTTTCAGACTAGCTTTTTTCCCTTGCCATTATACATATAAGCCCCCTCCATGTCTTTTATGCCTTCATAGCTATTTTTTATATTGTTGGATAATAGTCCACTGTATTAATGTACCAACATTTGTTTATCCATTCACCTACTGAAGAATATACTAGTTACTTCCAGTTTTTACATGATTATGAATAAAACTGCTACAAATATTTATGTGCAGGTTTTCACGTGAACATAAGTTTTCAAATTGGTTGGAAATAATTTTGGAGAACAATTGCTGAATCATATAGAAAAACTGTTAAGCTTTGTAAGAATTGCTTAACTCTCTTCGAAAGTGAGTGTAGCTCTTTGTAGTCACACCAGCAACACATGAGAATTCCTGTTGCTCTGCAACCACCCCAGTAATTTTGCGAGTATTAGCCATCCTAAAACTTATATAGTAGTACCTCATTGTCTTAATTCATGATTCCCTAATGACAAATGATGTTGGGCATATGTTCATATACTTATTTGCTATTTGTATGTATTCTTTCATTCTTTAGTGAGGTGTCCATTTAGAACTTTTGCCCCCCCAAAAAGAACTTTTACACACTTTTATTAGTTTTTAATTTTATTTTTTTGTTTTAAGGGCTATTTTTGTATTCTGGATACAATCCTTTATCAGAAGTGCATTTGGCAAACAATTTCACCCAGGAAGTTCATTGTTATTTTATGCTCTTGACAGTGTATTTGACAGAGCAAACATATTTAATTTTAATAAAGTCCAACTTAATCATTTTTTTTTTCTTTTGTGGATCACACTTTTGGTATTATCTTTTTTATTTTGTTTTAACAGATTTACAATTTTAATAGATTTAGGTTGTTAAAAAGTAATCGATAAGCCACCTGTTTCTTCATTTTAAAATGCAAAAAATGATAATACTTGGCAAAAAGTGTTATGAAGATTAAATGTATTAATATATATATAAAAGTGGTGGAACCATCCCCGGCACAAAGAACTCAATAAATACTAGGTATTAGTAGTGGTGGTGGTATTGATTAACTGGTAGTACTAGTTGTAGTATGATTGCTAATATATATGAAGATCACCACCACTATATTAGTATATTTGAACTGAATGCATTGAGTTGGTGGCAAATGCCAATGAATTTTCAATTACCTAACATTTAGTTACAGAAGGTCGATAGTGACTGGCTGATTCATGGGTTAGTATGTGGTATGAAAATTCTCACCAGAAACATGGAAGTAATTGGGTTTGAGTGAAATAGTTATCACCTTTTCCTGATTCTCCCTGAGGTAAAACAAGAAGAAATCAAGTAAGATAAATGCTAAAAATTGTGTTACCATGCAAGAAAAATAAAATAAAAATTGTAATAAATATTTTAAGAATTTTTAAAAATATTTTATTTATTATTTATTTGAGAGAGTAAGAAAAAGCATGAGTGGGGTGAGGGGCAGAGGGAGAAGCAGACTCTCTGCTGACCAGGGAGAGCCTGATGTGGGGCTCCCTCCCAGGACCCTGGGAACATGACCTAAGCTGAAGGCAGACGGTTAACCGACTGAGCCCCCCAGCGCCCCCAAAATTGTATAGATTTAACCCAATTTCTTTCCATAAGAAAATGTATACTTTCCACAAGAAAATGTAAAAATGTATACATTTTCTGATAGCAAATGAATATTTTTCATATCCTTAGATATTTTAAAACTTTAAATCATTTAATGTATTTTATCTATTTTTCTTTTTTTAATTCCAGTATAGTTAACATAAAGTGTTATCTTAGTTTTAGTTTACAACATAGTAATTGAACAATTCCATATATTACTCAGTGCTCATCATGATATATACTCTTGATATATACTCATGATATATACTCTTGATACCCCTCACCTATTTCATCCATCCCCCTCAACCACCACCCCTCTGGTAACCATCAGTTTGTTTTCTATGGTTAAGAGTCTGTTTTTTGATTCATCTCTTTTTCTCTTTGTTCATTTGTTTTGTTTCTTAAATTCTACATATGGATGAAATCATATGGTACCTGTCTTTCTCTGACTTATTTATTTTACTTAACATTATACTCTCTAGTTCCATCCATCTTGTTGGAAATACCAAGATTTCATTCTTTTTTATGGCTGAGTAATATTCGAATGTGTGTGTGTGTGTGTGTGTGTGTGTGTGTGCCATATCTTTTTTATCCATTCATCTATCAGCGGACACTTGGGCTGCTGTGGTGTTGGTTGTTCCTCTTTCATTTCTGATTTTGTTTTCTGAGTTCTCTCTTTTTTGGTATTATAGCTTATACTTGTCATCAACTCCAAGTTTACATACACTTTCCCTCAGAAGTTCTATAGTTTTTCACTTCATATTTAAGTCTCCATTTGATTAAATTTTTGTGAAATGAGAAAGATCTGTGTCTAGGTCATCTATTTTACATATGGAAGTTTAATTTTCCAATAACATTTGTTGAAAACACTCTCCTTTATCCATAGAATTGCCCTTGGTCTTTTGTCAAAGTTCAGTTCATTATGTTTCTAAACAATCTACTCTGATTCATTAATAAACTCTGTTTCATTACTCTGAGTCCATTATTCTACTCTTTCACCAACACTACACTGTCCTAATTATTGTAATCTTGAGACAGGAAGGTGTGAATGCTCTAAATTAATTTTTTTTCTTTACTATTGTGTTAGCTATTGTAGTTCTCTTGCCATTCCATATAAACTTTAGTCAAGTTGTTGTCCACAAACTAGCTTCCTATGATTTTGACAGGGATTGTATTGAATCTATAGATAAAGCTGGAAAGAACAGACATCTTACAATATTGCTTCTTGCAATCCATGAATGGAATATCTTTCCATTTCTACAGACTTCGATGTCTTTCATAAGCATTTAGTAGTCTTCCATATATAGGTCCTTTAGATGTTTTATTAGATTTGCATTTTATTTCATTTTTTGGTTTTACTATAAATGATTTTTTTTTAATTTCAGGTTCTAATAATTCATTACTTGTATATAAGGAAATTATCTATTTTTGTATTTTAACCTTATATGCTGTCATACTGCTATACTAGCTTACTAGGTCCCAGAGTTTTATTGTTGTTGCTATTGATTCCTTAAGAGTTTCCAAAAGATAATCACGTTATCTACAAATAAAGGTAGTTTATTTCTTCCTTTTCAATTTGTATACACTTATCTTTGCATTTATTATCTTATTCACTAATTAGGACTTCCAGCACAATAATGAATCAGAAGTATGAGAAAGGACATCCTTGCCTTTTCCTGATCCTAAAGGGAAAGCATCCAGTTTCTTATAATTGAGTACAATATTAGCTTTAAATCACTATAGATGTCTTTTATCAAGTGTTCAAGTTGAAGAAGTTAACCTGTTTTCCTAGTTTGTTAATAGTTACTTTTTAAAAACATAAATGTTTGTTCGGTTTTGTCAATTTTTTTCCTGCATCACTGATATGATCATATGGCTATCTTCTTTAGCTTGCTATTATGATGAATGTGATTTTTGAATACTGAACCAGCCATACTTACCTAAAATAAATCCCAGTTGATTTCATGGTATAATTATTTTTATACATTAGTAGATTCCATTCAGGAATATTTTTTGAGGATTCTACATCTATGATCATGAGAAATTCTGGCCTCTAGTTTGCCTCTCTTAGAATGTCTTTATATGGCTTTAGTATTAAAGTAATACTAGGTTCATCGAATGTGTTAGGGGGGTGTACTTCTGCTTCTACTTTCAGAAAAAGATTCAGGAGAATTGATAGCATTTCTTAAATGTGTGGTAGATTTTCCCCAGTGGAACTCTGTAACATGTTGCTTTCTTTTTAAGAAGGTTAATAATTGTTGCTTCAATTTCTTTAATAGATTTAGGTTTATTCAGACTATCTATTTCTCCTTGTGTGAGTTTTAGCTATTTGTGTCTTTCAAGGAGTTGGTCCTTTTCATTCAAGGAATCAATTTGCAGGCATAGAGTTGTTTGTATTATTCTTCACTACCCTTTTAATTCCCATTGGATCAATAGTGATGATTCTTCATTTCTAGAATTGGTAATTTATGACTTCTATTTTCTTGATTAGCCTCATTAGAGGTTTATCAGTTTTATTGATCTCATAGAATAATCAGCTTTTGGTTTTGTTAATTCTCTCCATAATATAGGGTTTTCAATTTCATTAATTTCTGCTCTGATTTTTATTATTTCTTTTCCTTTCTTTTCTTTTCTTTTCTTTTTTTTTCCTGTTTTAGGATTAAAGTTTTATAGTTTCCCTAAGGTGAAAGCTTAGGTTATTTACCTCAGAGATTTTTTTTTTCCTATTACATGCACTTACTATGATAATTTTCCCTCTAAGCACTGTTTTGCTGCACTCCACAAATGCTGATGATGAGTCTGAATCAGCCAGAATTCAGAATTTAGTCACAAATACCAGTGATTAAGACTGGATTATGGGATAGGGGTTGACAAACTATTCTGTAAAAGATCATATATTAAATATTCCAGTATCTGTAGTCATACTATTTTTGTTATATCAACTCAGATGTTGTAACATAAAAGCAGCTACAGACAAAAGTTAAATGAATGAGTGTTCTGTGTTCCACAACAATCTTCTTTACAGATATTTGAATTATATGTAATTTTATGTCATAAAATATTCTTGTTTTTATTTGTTTAAACATTTGAAATGCAAAAACTAGAGGTGTCTGGGTAGCTCAGTTGGTTAAGTGTCTGCCTTTGGCTCAGGTTATGATCCTGGAGGCCTAGGATCCAGGCCTGCATTGGGCTCCCTCCTCAGCAGGGAATCTGCTTCTCCCTCCTCTTGTGCTCTCTGTCTCTCACTCTCTCTCTCAAATAAATAAATAGACCTTTAAAAAAATGCAAAAATTATTCTTGGCTCCTGGGGCATACAAAAACAGTAGATCAGATTTGCCAACATTTGTTATAGAGGTTCACAAGAATATGGGTGAAGTCAGTAATAATAAATTCTGACTAAGTATCTCCTGCCTTATGTGATATTAGTGCCACATATTGGTTTAATTTTTCAAATATAATATTATTTTTATTGTCTTTCTAAAAAAGATTTACCTATATTATTATTCTCTCCTTTCTTTCTTTCTTTCTTTCTTTCTTTCTTTCTTTCTTTCTTTCTTTCAAGACAAGTTTTATTAGTTTCTTTCTGGAATCACTTTCCTTTTGAATATCTCTTTAGAGAGGATCTAATGTAAGCAAATCTATTACTTTTGGTTAAACTAAAATTTGTCCTCTTTCTTAAATAAAAGATTTTTCTGGTATGCAAAAAAGTTGAATGTTATTTTTCCTTAGGACTTTGATAAAGTCATTACACTCCCTTTGGGTTAAAGTAAGTTTTGACCTTTGCATAGAATATAAAATAACCATCTTTTTTTTTTCCTGTCTCTTCTTCAAACTATATATCATGTTGATCCAAAAGCTATGGTCATATGAGAGAATACAAGAGCCCCTTAAGTAGCCACAAGTGTGGAAGGTGTTTCAGTTGCTCTGGTAAAATGGTGTGGGACATGAGATCTTAGAAGATAAATGAAAAGTTTTAGAAATCTTTGAGCTAAAGGGATTTTGGCACCAATTATTAGCAAGTATAGCTCACTGAAGGTCTTTTTGGAGTCTCCTTAAGTGTACAGATATAAGCAAAATCTAAAAATATCAGGGTTTTCTCTTGATAATAGGGAGAGGAGTTACTATTCATGTAAGGAAATGGTAACAATGTTTGACCCTCAAAACCAGTAAGAAAACCTTTAGAAATCTAAACTGTAATTGTGAGGAGCTTGGAGGTCATTATCATTTGACTTACCGTGCTGCGCTAGAGAAATGGTTTTGAAATGAAGATAACATTAACAATGGTTAATACTAGCTGTAGTGTCTTATGGCCTCACAACCCCTTCTGCTTGCAGTGAATATTTACATATGAGAGATTCAAATATGGCAACCTTAGATAAATTTGAGAGCAAAGATCATCTAATACAGGCATGCAAGAGAACAAGTATATCCATGTTGGTCATTAAAAGGTCAGATTTTTATTTTTTTTATTTTTTTTAAAGATTTTATTTATTTATTTGACAGAGGGAGAGAGATCACAAGTAGGCAGAGAGGCAGGCAGAGGCAGAGAGAGGAGCAGGTTCCCCGTCGAGTAAGAAGCCCAATGTAGGACTTGATCCCAGATGCTGGGATCATGACCTGAGCCGAAGGCAGCTGCTTAACCAACTGAGCCACCCAGGCATCCCAAGGGCAGATTTTTAAAGTATGTATCACATACTCACACATATCCTAATGCCACTAAAGGGATATGAAAAATAAAAATCAGCTTAACATAAGAAAGATGCTCACTATGTGGAATCTACGCTCTAATAACCAGCATACTCTTTAGAGATGGATGAATGTCATCATAAAAAGATAGCACTTTATGTGTGCTACTTGAGAAAAATTATCATCTGAAAGGGCAGCGTTTTTTTTTTTTCCACTGTGACCATACTTTGTCTACTGGTTTCACTAAGTTTACCAACTTCATATATATTTAAGTTTAGTGGTTAAATATTGCTATTGATATTTTAATCTACCATTTACACCTAGAAATTTTACTTATAAGATTTGGCAAAGAGAATATGACAACCTGTTAAGCAATCTGTGAACTGACTATTAAGGTTTCTGAGTTGTGACATATTCTTTTGAATTTGCCCACACTTACTTCCTACTGGAATACTCTTTAAAGTCTACCAAACCAGCCTACTTAACACAGCACAAGAAATTAAGAGACTGTTACATATGCCAAACACTAACACAACACAAGAACTTAAGATATTATTACATATGCCAACTACTATGAGGAAATACCCTTATTGAATAGATAAACCAATGTGAGAAGTAATAAATGCCCAATCTAAGTCAACAAAACAGAAAAATGACCAAAATAAAGGAGGCAAGAAATGTCTTCTAAGCCATTCCTCACCTATCTTGTATTTCCTACTAGGTATCCTTTCATCACACATAGACTTTGGTTCTTGTCACTGTCAAAAAACTTGGCAGCCAATACTTTAAATCACAACAGTTTCTCAGTATCTCGAGTCATAACTTCAACTTGAAACCTCCTCAGAATTTTCCTTCCTGCAGATTTTTGGAATGCATAAACTCCTACATGGGTAAGGCACTCAGCAGTGGCTTGCTTCTTTCTTTTAAATGAGAATACCGTTAAGAAAAATAAGATAAATATGCACCATGGAGGTTGAAATCGATCATAAACTATGTTCACCTAAAAAAGGACTACTAATTATCGTAAATTGTTGGACATCTCCCTTTCCTCAGAAAATCCAGAATAGGAGAAACATCTCTCTTTGGTGTGGCAGAGCATTCATAACAGAATATCTATTAGGCTTTGTGAAGGAGCAGGAGTCCTTGTATTACTGGAAACAAATTATATATTCAATAGTTCATTTCTGCTTATTTCTTAGTAAAATAGCTCATGTAAAAGCATATACCCATAATACATTTTGGCTTTTGTAATCCTAAAACAGCAAACTGAGATTTTTTTCCCATTGGTTATACTGCTTATGATTTAATTTTTAGCTTAGTTAATTTTTTAGGCACATTTTAGTGCCATTAAAGAGAGAAGCAAAATCTCCAAGTAAGTATAAAGCTTTACTTCTTTTCTTTCCACAGATACTTTCCAAACAGGATCATTATCAACTCTCACGATTCCTGTAGCTGAACTAAGTTAAGTTTATTGCTTGCCGCACTAAAGGAGAACACACTAAGAAGTACCGAATGTCTCAGTAACAGGGCATCATAAAAAATGTATTATAAGGTTTTTGAGTTTGTTAGGTGATTTGTAGGAGAGTTCAAGGAAGCATGGTTTTGCTTTTGAGTGGATGCTGTAAGGAGGAGGAGTAATTCTATGACTGAGCTCCTTCCTAAATCTATCTATAAGGTTTGAAGAATCAACAAAATTTGAAATTTTAATTGATAAGGAGGCAACAGTCTCTCATACATGCTGAGATTTAAGGTTATCAGTATTTTTGTAATTTGCACTGTGACCTTTCTTTTGCTTCTTGTATTTTTTTGGTCTCATTTTATCTCGGTCACTTTACCACTTCATATGATCAATAGGAGAATTCCACAGCCTAGCTGTGGAGGCCAGCTCCCAACACCAAAGGCTAATTGTTACTGTCAGGTGAGTTCCTGTAGGTCAGGGACTGTGTTTTTTTTTTTTTTTTTTTTTCCTTTCTCTCTCTCTTTTTACTTTTAAGAGATTATTTATTTATTTATTTGAAAAAGAGAGAGAGAGAGAGAGCACATGATTGGGGCTGGGGGGATAGGCAGGTAGAGGGAGACTGAGAAGAAGCCTCTCTGCTGAGCAGGGAGCCCAATGCAGGACTTAATCCTAGGACCCTGGGATCATCACCTGAGCAGAAGGCAGACACTTAACTGAGTGTGTGTTTATGTTTCTAAACTCCCACTTTCCTTCTTTTCCTCATCCTTCACCCCAGTCCACTTTTTAAGTCAAAGGCAGATGAAGCTAGGCACTATGACATCAATCCATTTATATCCTTATTTTCAGCAGAGTCAAATTTTGCTGATTAAAAGTTTGTTCAGAAAACATTGTCTATAGTTGGGACTAAGATTACTCTTCCCTGCTCCCTTTGTTCCCAGATGAGTTTTGAATCCTTTGATGTGACACTGGCTACACAGTAGCGTTTAAGATTCTGGCCATAAAATACCGGCCAACTGTAACATGCACAGTTACCAGAAACAATAAGATGGTTCTTAGTTCTTGTAACAAGTGTTGAAGCCAGGGTCCTAGATAATTAAAGTCGAGGAAATGAAAACATGGCTCAGTATTCAATGGAGTCTGTTTTAGAAGCAAAGCTCATTTGTTTATTTCTTTGTTTGTTTAGCCTAGTCATGAACTGTCCTGACTGCCCGGGGAATGCATAGCCATACCACAGGTATTGCTATCCCAGAAACCTCTCCTTGTCTGGGTAAAATTGTTTATTTTTGCCTTGCCAAATTTTAATCATGTTATAAAATAAGTGTTCCTGTAGAATACCGTAGCTATTTTTAATTTTCTAACTTCTAATTTTCACTTGTGTCTGGATAAAACAAGCATTGATTACCTTGACTAAATGTGGCAATTAATATAAAACATCTAATTATGCTAGGTACAATGATTTCAGAAAAAAATATGAATTTAGGATTAAGAAAATTGATGCTTACTGTATTTTTACTAAAATTTCCATTGTAGCTAATTCAGATAGAAATTTTAATATAAAATATACATGGCTTTATTTAACATATTAAGTCAATTACATTTTAAAGCTTTAAAGTATGACAATTTATACACTTATGTATATGAATCTGCCTAAATACACATATAAAGTTATAAAAATAAATCCTTCTTGGCAAATAGTTACATGAAAATGTGCTAGAGGAATAAAATTAGAATCTGTGGTGCTTTTTAATAAAATTACTAAACTGTTTCATTCTCAGACTAGTAGACCTTTGTTTTGTTAACGAATTATTCTCTCAATGCTTTTAAGCATACTTTAAAAGTACTTATAATATTTCTCTTGCTCTAAAAAAGGTTTAGTTCCTAACAGCTCTTTTTTCTTGCTGTTTATTTTTATCAAGCCACTTATAATTATATGTGTTTTTATTTTCTCTAACATTTATACTTGATATTGTCTTTCCCAAATTCTGATAAACAAAACTGATAAGATTTTTTTTATGCTGGTACTATCTTTGGCTTTCCTAAAATGGTCATTAGGTAAGACAGATTTGCTTTATCACCATATTAAAAGGAAGGACAATAAAATTAGGAGCAAAAGCCAAATCAAGGACATGACCTTTCCTTAGGTCTTTTCATTTAAATAAAATAATCATAGTGCATTTTTTCATTCAATAAAATGGCCCAGGTAAAAGAATCCAAAAGTTTCATCCCATGAGAAGCCAATAAGCTCAAAATATGTATAAATGACAATGAGAGAGAGAGAGAGAGAGACTGAGAGATACATTTTTCAAAAGGATTATGGGTGTGGCCATTTGCATATGATGCTGAATGGACTAAAATAAGCACCAATTATCACCTGCTGGGTGATGCAGGATGAGGAATTTGGCCAGAGACTGAGGGTGGCAGGGCATGAGGGTGGGGAATTCTGGCTAAATGGATTTAGCTAAAACTGGGCGATGCAAAGACTGAGGCCTAGTTTGGAAGAGGATTCAGAGGAGTCTGACTAAAGTTTGGTCAAGGAGAGACTTTTATCAGTTACTGAGATATTTCCATGAATACAGAATTCATTTCCTCTAGTATTGATATAGAATAATTTGTAATTTATTGCTTGAAGCAGGTTACATCAAAAGTTATATCTGAATATCTAACTGAATGAGTAAACAAACATTTGACTGAGTCTAAAATTATGCTGTAACAGAATTTTAGATAAGATGAACATAAAACCACTTTTCATTTTTATTATTAATAAAAAAATGTTTTTAATTCTTAAATATTTTTAATATACTTGCCTAAGATCTTCCAACAAAGCCTGCTGTGTTGGAAGTAAAAAATAACTGACAAGGAACAGAAAGTAGAAACTTATCTGAGTTTTTTCTGCTTGACAGACCCCTCCCATGTGATATATCCATTTCACTTTTCATACAGAAATGATCTGTTATCTCTTGGGATAATATTTCTGGGAAGAATCAGTCAGGAAGAGGACAGATTGAAGTGTGGTGGCCTTTTAGTGTCACTGAGTGGATGTTGGAAATTCTTAATTTAAACTAAAGAAGAAAGAACATGATTTACAAAGGTTGCTCTGAGAAGATAGGAATAAAGCAGTGGAAATTGAGTAAGCTCCCATCCATCTCTAATGATAACTCTTATGATGTTCAGAATAACAATTGAAAAAAATATCTCTTGGCTTCAGAGTCACAAATTTTGAGTTCAAATGATTGCTTACAGTTATTATAGTAATTTATGCACATATTCTAAACATTCTCTATCTCTAGAAATGGAGATGATGATTACTTTTAAAGACTTTTCCTTAGAATTACATGACATTACCCATTTTAAGATGTCTGGCAAAGGGGCGCCTGGGTGGCTCAGTTGGTTGAGCAACTGCCTTCGGCTCAGGTCATGGTCCCGGAGTCCCGGGATCAAGTCCCACATCTCCCGGGATCGAGTTCCACATCTCCCGGGATCGAGTCCCACATCTCCCGGAATCGAGTCCCACATCGGGCTCCCAGCTCCACGGGGAGTCTGCTTCTCACTCTGACCTTCTCTCTTCTCATGCTCTCTCTCACTCTCTCTCTTTCTCTGATAAATAAATGAATAAAATCTTTAAAAAAAAAAAAGATGTCTGGCAAAGGGTGTCAATTAAGTATTAATTTACTTTTATATTTTTTATCACTAATTAGCACTTTCAACATTTTTCTAATGTGTTACTGAAGTTAATTTGTTTTAAATGGTGCCCTGTTACCTAAAGTCATGTATTTTTATATCAACTAGAAGAACAATAGGTAATGAAGATGATATTCAATGAAGAGGACAGATTCCTAGGACTGATTTTAATAAGTATTTTCCTTGTATATTTTTGAGAAATTAACTTTAATTATCCAAACAGGTTTCCTAAACAGTATGATATTGAGGTGCCATTAAAACCCTGACACAAAATAGTAAGCTCTAACACATGTATGGACAAAGTAGGAAAATAATTGAAAAAAAATGAAGATTGCAGAACTTTAAAGCCTGGAGAATAAAATTAGATTTATCTAACAGATTTTGTGAAGGTGAGGTGGAACCAAAGCAAACACTATTATCTAAAATATAGAGTACAAATTGTTTAATTAATTCTTTTTAAGATTTTATTTTTTTACTTAAGAGTGAGAGATAAATATATAAAGAGAGTGAGCTTGAGCGGGGGAGGGGGGCAAGGGCAGAAGGAAAGGGAGAAGCAGACTCTCTGCTGAGCAGGGAGTCCTATGTGGGACTCCATCACAGGACCCTAGGATATTATCTGAGCTGAAGGCAGACGCTTAACCTACTGAGTCACCCAAGCACCGCTCAGTTAACACTTAATAAAACATTTCCAAAACTCAGATGAAAATTCCAACTTTTGGGATGCCTGGGTGGCTCAGTCATTAAGCGTCTGCCTTTGGCTCAGGTCATGGTCCCAGGGTCCTGGGACTGAACCCTGCATCTGGTTCCCTACTCAGCAGGAAACCTGCTTCCTCCTCTCCCACTCCCCCTGCTTGTGTTCCCTCTCTGGCTGAGTCTCTCTGTCAAACAAATAAATAAAATCTTAAACAAAAAAAAAAGAAAGAAAGAAAGAAAATTCAAACTTTTTTTTAGGTTGTAAGAAGTACTTTTTAAGAAAAAGATTTTAAAAAAAGGTCAAAATGTAGGAAAAGACATACCCCTTATGCTAATAAATAAAAGTTTGGGCTAGCAATTTTAAATTCACCCAAGTTATCATTTAAGGGATCATTGCTATGTGTAACAAAAGCATATTTTCTATGCTAGTAAAAAGACTGATTTTTTAAATTTAATAATCTTGGAATATATTTACTCTTAAGTTTTTTAAAAAATATATTGACATATAATTCACATACTACAAAATGCACCTAAAATGTGCCATTCAATTTTTTTTCATAGCCACAGAATTATGTAGCCTTCAACAAAATCTAATTTTAGAACATTTTATCACTCCTAAAAGAAAGGTGGCCTGAACATTGTCTAAAATATACAAAGTAAAAACTGACAGAACTAAAATCCCCTAATAGATTTCTCTTGATCAGACATAAAGATCTTGAACATTAATAATGTTGATAAATAAGATCAATGTAAAAATATTAATTCTAAGAATTGAGAGGAATTTTTAAAAAGTACCATTTCTTATCACAATCCCAGAGATATTAGCAAGCCACTGAGTAGGATACTGTGAAATAACTTTACTCTTATCTTAAAGCAAATTGTTCTATTACTGGATACTCCCAAATTAAAGGCAAACAATAAAGATTCTAAACTACGACATAGGTATATATTCTAAAGATTTATAGTATGTAAATGTCTTTTTACAAGGCTACAAAAAGTACTAAACATAACAGAAATGGTTGAAAAATTTGACTCCACTAAAACCAATTTATCAAATTTATCAGAAGACACACTTAAGAGAGTAAAAAGCAACCCAAAGAGTGACAAAAGGTATTTGTAACATATTGATGATTAATTGCAATTCACGATTGTTAAAGAAAAGACAGACAACACAATAAAAAAATAAGTGACCTAACAAGGCACTCCACAAAAGAGGCTACCCATGTGGTGAATAAATATATGAAAATTTAATTAAGCATATTAGTCATCATAGAAATACAGATGAAAATCTCAATAAGATATCACAGTACTCCAGCACAATTAACTAAAATTTAAAAACCAACCATACCAAATATTGTCAAAGATGGGGAGTAACTGAAATTCTTGCACACTGCTTGTGAGAGGGTAAATACAAAAGCTACTTTTTAAAATTGTTTGTCACTATCTACTAAAGCTGAATATATGCACAATATATGATCTCACATTTCCACTGTAAAAGGAACTGGGTAAATATTAGCAGCAAGTAACACTACAAGATATCTATAACAGTGCTATACTTAAAAGCCACAACATGGAAGCAATGCAAGAATCCATCAACAGTAGAATTAATATATACTTTGTACACTTGTTCATAAAACATTCTTGCAATGAAACAAGAACTAATTTCACAAATCAAGATGTTGAGTGAAAGATGCCTGCCGGACATACAGTAATGCCTATATTATGATTCCATTTTCTATAAATTATCCAAACAAGAAAACCTACTATGGCACTAGAAATCAGGAGACTGGTTAGCACTGGGGAAATCTATGAAAATATTTACTGGGTTTGCATAAAGAAGCTTCCTAAAATCCATGCTATTATTATTTAAAATATATAGTACAAATTGCTCTACGCTCTATGCCTGAATGTTGGTGAAGCTACACAGGTGTGTTTAAGATCATTTGCATATTTCTATATTTATGATTTGTTGTTCTTTCCCTGTGTATTTTCAACTTCAACAAAAAGTTTATCTTAAAAATAAAACTCAAGAAAATTCCCAGGGGGTAGTTTACCATGGTAAGATTTGCCATGGTAAGGTTTTCACAATCAGTGCTTAAAAGAGAGAAAGAGAATCCTCTGAGTGTTAGGAGGCGCAGGGGAAGGGGTGGAATTTCAATTCACGTTTTCAGGGTCAGTTTAGATTTTATTTTCTCTTTTTCAGACAGAAAAAGTAAGGTTTATAATTTTGGTGCTGAATGACTTCCAATTCCATTTTGTCTGAGTAAGATACTATGTGGCAAATGGTCTTGCCAATGACAACTACACACTATGAACAAAATGCAAAAAAGAAAGAAAGAAAGAAAGAAAAAAAGAAAGAAAGAAAGAAAGAGAAAGAAAGAAAGAAAGAAAGAAAGAAAGAAAGAAAGAAAGAAAGAAAGAAAGAAAGAAAGAAAAAAGCAACTATCTGGCCTTACTAGAGAGTAACCAAATGTAGGTAGACCATAGGGGTACGTAACATTTGGAATATGGTGATAGAAGTGAGTGACTTTCCTATTTTCATAGCCTCAAGCAGGAGGGCAGGCCAGGGTCTGCTGTCTGCACCCTGCACTATACCACGCCTTTAAAAATTTAAGAGAGGGGCACCTGCCTCAGGGGGTTAAAGCCTCTGCCTTTGGCTCAGGTTATGATCTCAGGGTCCTGGGATGGAGCTCCACATCAGGCTCTCTGCTCAGCAGGGAGCCTGCTTCCCCCTCTCTCTGCCTGCCTCTCTGCCTACTTGTGATCTCTCTCCTCTCTGTCAAATAAATAAATAAAATCTTTTTTTAAAAAAAAGTTTAATAGAAAACCCACACACAGTGTTTCTGTCATGAAGAATAAAAGGAAATGGTCTATTTCAACCACAGCCATGGAAAATTGGATGAGCAGGGAGTTCTGGAAAGGAGAAAGCCTTAGAAAGTGTTATAAATTCTATGTATAAATTCTTTCCAAATCCAAAAATCCTTAGTGACCTTTGAAAAATGAGTGCTTGGCTTCAAGCAGTCTCCCTATGGATTCAAGAACTGAAATGAGATTTGAGCTATGACTCAAGAGACTGTTAGTAGTTTGGGCCCAACCAATGTGATTGCCTGCTAAATAAGAAAAGAGATAGTAGGAAGGAGGGAGGGAGGAAAGGAGGGACAGAGGAAGGAAGGAAGAAAGAAGGAAGAAAGGGAGGAGGGAGGGAGGGGGGGAAGGAAGGCAGGCAGGCAGGCAGGCAGGCAGGTGGGCACAGAAAGGCTCCCTGATTAACTATTCACAGAATCCAGAGCCTCAAAAATAACATCACAATATCCAGGATATATTAAGGTTGCTCAATGTCAAAAGAAACAGGAAACAATGACAAATTCTCAAGAAAGAAAGACTACAGAGACAGAGTTTGTGAAGGCCTAGGTGTTAGGATTAATAGATTAGTAGCTATTACCATTATATTCAAGGAAAAGGGAAAACATGATAATAGTTAATGAAAACATAAGAAATACTAGCAGGGAAATAGAATCTGTTAAAAAATAGAAATTTTAGAGGGGGGAAATGCCAATTTCTGTTATAGAGTATCAGAACAGAGATGACAGAGGAAGTAAGAATCAATAAACATATATTAAGAAGGAATATGGAAAATTAGGAACTTCTGGACACTACCAAAGATAGCTGAGAAAAAGATATTGGGGAAATAAGTTTTTTAATGTAGCTGAGAATTTTGCAATATGGTGAATACATAAATATGCAGATTCTTGGAGGTCAGTAAACCCTAATCAGGATAGATACAAAGAAAACCACACTTAGGCACATTATGATCAAACTACTAAAGACAGAAGGTGAAGACACAATATTGAAATGAGCCAGAGAGAAGCCTATTGCATGTAAAAGAACAATAATAAAAACACTTGCAAGCTGTTGACTTCCATTCAGGTATGTGAGAAATAAGACAGTAGAACAACTTTAAGTGCTCAAAGGTGAAACAAACCCTTTCAATCCAGTGTTTTTATCCAGGAAAAAATATTAAGAATGACTATGAAATAAAAATATTTTCAAATAAAAGAAGGTGGAGAGAATTCACAGCCATCAGATTCCACTAGAGAAAATACTGAAAGAAGTTCTCCAGGTTGAAGAAATAAAATAAATAGGAAATAATAAATATTTGGGATTATATAAAGTCTTGATGCTAACATATTTAAGGTAAGGTTTATGCTTTTGCAGTAATTTCTAAAGATAATGGAAACATAGCTGGTGATGAGTCATTCAATGACTCTTTGTTTGGTATTTAATATGGTATATGAAAAGTATGACTGTATGTCTCTCATTCCAGTATGTAAGGTTACTTGAAAGAAACAATTATTTTTAACGTTGTGTCTCCCAGTATGACAGCGTCTGGTACGTAGTTTGCATTTAATGAATGCTTGTTAAAATACTGACATTGTTCATTGTCTAATAATAATTTAACACAAATTATCTCATTTTGTCATTACAATGCTCAAGCCAGGTCAGTATTACTTCCTCTATTTTAGAGAGGAATGAATGGAGACAAAGTAGCATGCCCGAGCTCATGCCATACAAAGTGCATGAAATACTTGAGTCTGAATTAGTCCAGTGATTCTTTCAGTCTATCTGTGATGTACAGTTGTGAGAATACACATTCTGGATGCATTTCTAGATCTAAAATCAGCGCACAGCTCAGCTCTTAACTATGACTACTTGCACCAAGAGATCTGGATTTTTAAGACATTTTCTAAAATAAACTTATATTCAATAATTAATGGCCTTACACAGTACATACTTTTTTTACTTGAAGTTACATTGAAGTAACTATCAATGATATCATGACAGTGATTATATATCATAGTTAAAGAATTTTTATCACTTTAAATTTGTTCAGCTTCCCCAAATATATGAAAATGTCCCATACCATTTTGTGCCCTTATGCTTTTCTTTCTTTATGTTGTTCTCATTAAATATTTAAATGTATCTTAAGTGCAATTAAACTGCTTTTAATAACATTTTTCTTCAAATATTAATCTAGATACATTATTAAAGGGAAGGAAATAATCTGCTTTTTATATTTGTAGTCTCATTTTAAAATTATTTAAGAGGCTATTTTTATTAAATTATTAGATTATATAAATTATTAAATTATTTAATTTAAAGAGATTCTTGCTAATATGCACAGTTCTCCATAATAATTATTATAGTGTCACTCTATATTTGATCCATTTGGGGAATTAGGGCTATATTTATCCTGTCACAGCAAAATCGGGCTCAAAGACCTGGACGAAATTAAATAAATAGGAAAACCAAAAGAACAGGACTAACCTCTTCATAGAGAGGTAGATCACTGGCTTCTTTTCCATCTAGTAATACTCTATTGCACTGGTTAAAAAGCAGTTGTTAATAAGATAGGGATCCAAGAATTCTCTAGTTCTTCATGTGCTAATTGGTACCTGAAAGCCATTTTTCTCATGCCACCTGACATTCTTCAACACCCATTTGCATCTTCCAAAATACCATCTCCATTCAATGGAAGGATCACTACCTATTTTGATGCCAAATTTAATGACTGTGAAACAATCACAAATCCAAATCCAGAAATTTCACTAGAAGAAAGCAGAAAAGTTCTATTTCCAAAGATTTGTGATTGACAGTTTACAATCATTTTGTCTAATCCTATTTAATCCGAAATAAAATGTCAAGATGTCTTTCTCTGCAGTGACTGTTTGCTCATCAAGGAAGCAGCAATGCACTGGTTGTAACCTCAAGAGATAAATGACTTTGGTATCGCCTGTGTTGCCTTGCTTATCAAAATGAAAAACTAGACAGATAATAATGTATTAAAGATGAGCCCACAGGCAGAAGATTAGTCTGATTGTCCATTCTCTCTGATATCCTTTTAAAGCATTTGTAAAATGTTTTTAGAGGAGGGGAAAAAAAAAAAACAACTGTAGCATTTTAGGCAGACCAAAAGACAATTATATAAACCCACTATATCAAATAATATACTGATGTCAGCTGGCTTACTGTAGACAACAGTAACATTCTTAGAAAACAGTTAAAAACTACCCTAATGGTTATGTTTCCACCTGGATTCCATTACGCACGTGAGAGAAAGTACAAATAAAGAAAACTGGTGTATCTTTCCCCTGAACCCGCAAAAGGCAAGCGATTAGTATTCTTTTGAAGGAAGGAAAGAGGGTTGTTTTTTGTTGTTGTTTTTGTATGGAATAATGCACAGTAAGAATAGCTAATATCAACCTTGACATTCTGTATTACTATTTCAGGAAGAAATTGACAGCACATAGCTATTCTAAATATATGCTTTAAAAATAAATGGTATGCAGGTTGCCAGAAATAACTTTATCTATGAGATTGCAGTACGCATGCCTTCGTGCTAATAAACAAACTTGCCTTTGACGTGTACACAATCGCTCTATATTGTGTGTTTTGCAACTTTATGACAGAAAAAGTATGCATCTTTCATGTAATGAACAGAAAATACTTTGAGAGAGTTATAGCAGTGTATCTGGCAGTTAAAAATAAGAACTCTCTTTTTTTTCATATTTCACATCAGTTTATTTTGACAGCTATAGTAACGGAGTCAAAGGTTTGATCACAGCTGTGTGGGCTGCATCCTCATCAAGTCCACAGTTTCTACTTCCCAGTGGATTTAGTGTCATTTCAATCAGAAAAGTGCCCCCAGACAAATGCAGTAATAAATTGGAGATATCATTTTCCAGCCTTTTCTTCTGCCAGGACGAGCCAGAAAAAGCTAGAAAGTGAGAAAGTAGAAATCATAATGAAAGGGGTGGCATTAAATCATCCACCCAGTGCATAGGTTATGAAGGGACTGAAAAGGAGAACTTTCCTGGAAACGAGCAGATGTAATTAGTGAATGGCAGGACTTTTAATACCAGGAAGCCTTCCACGGACCATGGATGAGAAAAGGTGGAAATAAAAGAAGTTTTTACATTTTTATCTGTTTAATATGCTACATCCAGTATACATAGATTCCAAATATAAAATGGCTCCAATTATCTACATACTAACAAAGCAAATAATAGTAAATCAACCATTTCCATATAGACTCTTAATCTTCAATAGGCATTATTTATTCTTTTGTTAACAGAATTTAATGAGTTTATCTAAGTAGCTTAAAAAGTTACTTCTCTGAGAGTCTATAAGAAGACATCTTTGCTGGGATATTTTTCTCAGGTTGGGAAAAATGCGTAAGCCTCATACTCACATTAAATAAGAGCTAAATGTTTCTTAGTAGGTGGTTTGTCAGTCAAGAACAGCAAGAACTTCTCAGGAGGTTGGATACCAGCGATACAAAGGAACGTGATAAGATAGCCCCAGGTTTTGTTTATGACATGAAGCATAAAATTGCAGAAAAGGTTATTGATTCCTTACTCTGTGAGAGTTTTATAACATCATTGTAAAAATTCACCTCCGCCCCCACATACACACAACACTGTTCTTTAGGCTCAGTACAATTGACACTTTGCTCTGGGCTGGATACATTTGTGTTATGCATCACTGTATTAAGCATTGTAGGTGTGTAAGCAGCATCTAGTGGCATCTATTTAGACTCTACCTGCTATGAATTAGTGGCACACCTCCCTGCCAGTTGTGACAACCAAAAATAAATCCGGTAACTGCTAAATGTTGCCAGGGGAGGAGGGCAAAACCAGCCCCATTGAGAAGCACTGACACGAATATACTCCTCATCTACACACCCGCTTCTATACACATGTGCACCCATGACACACCCACATACTAGCATATTTACACCGGCCACGTTCACATCCACACAGCCACACACACATGCAGATGCCTACTCTCACATCTCCAGGCACATATGCCCCACTTCACATATTTATAGCTCCACATATAACACACATATCTGTATGTACATAAGACACATTAAGAAGTTAAGTGTTAGTATTTAATACAGTCATTAAGGAATAATGTCTCTTATCTTGAATAATTTATTGCCATAAACATAGGTTTTGCTTTTTTTTTCTCTTATGATCTGGGTATGCCATTCCTTAAACAAGAGTAGATCTCAGTACATATTTGTTGAATAAATTAATGACTGTTTTTGTCTGATCCTGACATGAGCTAGGGCTTATTTTTATCTCCCCTATTTTTTTTTTTTACTATTGAAGGTACACATGTGGTCTTTTAGAGGTTTATTGCAACCATGTCCTGTAAGATATTATTCTATTTTTCTTTAAATGAGTACTGTATTGGGATGTTGATTGAACCAATATCAAAAAACATCATTGTTAATTTGAAGAGGCATAAATGACACATGATCTCTATGTTGGAATAAATTGCATGTAGAGTTCAGCATTTATTTTATTATGACTAGAAAAATTGCAAACCTTGTGTTATTAGGGAAATATTATTGAAATTGAATTGCTAGCATGATAGGATTTTAAAATAGAATATATTTGCTTTTCCTCAGGCTTAAGAATTATTGAACAACTTTTTACTCCAAAGAAGACACGGTCTCCATTTGTATTCTATGAAGATTTGTCAACTTTGGGATCCAGAAAATAAAATTAGGCAGAAAAGAAACCCTGAAAATTTTAAGACAACGTTTATGAAGAAATCTAAGTTAATTTGGTAATTTAAAATCACGTCCTCAATTTATCAGACATTGACTAAGTATCACCTTGGTCAAAATGTTATATAAGCCAGAAATCTGTGTCCTGGGGAGCTTACAATGTATTGCTACATTGAGACAATATATGATAAGAGATGTAAGGAATATGCTAAGGACAAACACATTTTGTCATAAACATAATGGTAACTAAGTTCATAAACTGTATAATTACATAGGATTTTTTTGTAATAGTTTCTGTGAAGGAAAGACAATGTTATGAATTGTTTAAGATGTTATATATGTCAGAAAGATAACCATGGATTTTCTTCCCTGTCTTAAGAGCACTGGAGAGTTTTACCCTCCAACTTTGTAATATTATAACAATATACATTTTTCAAGTAAGATTGGTATTTGTATTATAATTCCTTTTTAATAGTGGTAAATTATTAATTTAAATGTTGGAATATAGGCTAATCAATGACTTCAGTGAGATTTTTTAAACAAAGGAATTAAATTTTGTTTATGTATACACAAACATTTTCAGTCATAAATAATTCAATAACTGTGTACTTCTTTTTGTAGTATATACATTTCTATTACTTCTGAAGCTTGTATTTTATAGTGTTTATTCTTCTTATGTTTCTAATAGGTATACTTATATTACCCTTAGTCATGAATATATACTGTATTGGCATGTTATTAAATAGGATTATTATAATTAATTTTGGTACTAATTGTGTTCATGTCTGATAATGACTTTCCAACAGTAACTTTAAAGGCCATACACTGAAATATGACTATGAATATTTTTTTCATGTGGTCATTCTTTTGCTTACGATGATTAAAGACCATAAAAATATAAAAATAACTACATTTCACACTTAATTCTCCCTCATACATTCTTCCCTACTTTAAAATTGTGTTTATTAAAATGTCTATATGAGGAAACTATTGTATAAAATAGGGAAGTGAAAGAAAAGTCTTTAAAATCTTTAAAATGAAAAAGAAAACTTATAGGGTAAATAATAGCTCTCATTTTCTATATTCAAATATCCTCTGGTTTTTCTAAGTACTTTATTATGATCCTTAGAAATATTTAGATCTAGTGAATCACAAACTAGTTAGGTTGGAAATATTTTTTTAAATTATGCCTAACACTGTATGCTAGGCTAAATAATGGTTTCCCCCATATGCCCATGTACTAATATCCAGAACCTGTGGATACGTCACCTCATAGGATAAAAGGGAGATTGCAAAGGTAATTGCATTAAGGATCTTGAGACGGGGAATTGTACTGGATAATTTGGTAGCCCAGATGTAGTCGCAGGGATCCTTATAAGAGAGAAGGCAATATGAACACAGAAGAAGAGAGAAATTTGAAGGTGCTATGCCTTTGGCTTTTAAGACAGAGGAAATGGATACGAATCAAAGAATGACAGGAAGGCACCTCTAAAAGCTAGAAAAGGCAAGGAAATACATTTTTTTCTATCATCTCTGGAGGGAACATTGCCCTGATGCCACCTTGGTTTTAGTTTAAACCCATTTTGGACTTCTGACCTCCAGAACTGTAATATAATAAGTTTATGTTGTTATAAGCCACTATATTTGGGGTAACTTAGAATAAGAGCAACAGGAAACTAATACAAATTATTTCACATAAATTAAAATCTTGTCTTAAATAATAACCAACAAATTAGCCTAGATGACACTATAAAATGTTGATTTTTACAGTATGAAACTTTACTTAGTTCATGTTATGATTTTGCCACTTAATATAAAGAGATAAAGTCAGGTGATTTTTTTGTTTTGTTTTTTTCTTGTTTGGGTATAAACACAGGTCATCAGTATCATATTTTTAAATAAAATTTAGTATTTTAAAATAATTTTATGAAGAAAAAATCCATTCCTCATATTACCTATTGATTGCAGAAATGTGAAAAATAAATTTAAAAGGAAAATACAGTATTCAAACTTATTTTCTAGAATAAATTTATCTTTAGATTCAGTAAATAGGTGAATGGATGCATCTTTTTCTCTAAAACTCACACCACATGAAATTAACTTAGATTCAAATTAATATAATGGGTTTCAAGCAAATAACTCTATAAGTTGATCAGATAGTGAAGAAACATAATAAAATCAAGTGGTTGCCTTTCTTTCAATGATTTAAGAACAAAAGTATGCATCTTTGCTTTAATTGAACAGGATTTTCCTTTTCACAATTCTTTTTTTGATGAGGCTTCTGACAGTTAATGATTCTCTGGGTCCTGTTTTATCTGTGACAGGTCTATACCCAGAGTTTGTAGCATAGATTTACACTAACCTGTCAATTTGAAACACTGCACTTCTATTTCCATGGTCATCACCTTTTGAAACTCAATGAGTTTCCAGTTTTATTAGCCTCACTTCTTCCTTGGGTCATATGAATCTACTGAACTCTAGACAGTTGCTGAATATATATGAAGAAAATACTGCAGTTTTCTGTTTATAAGAAATTTTGGGTTGTCATAAATTCTGGATTATTTTATGGGAAAAACAATTTTCTGTTTATAGAATATATGGAAGATTTTGGTTTATTACATATATATCTATGTATCTTATTTAGTATGTACATATATTAAACACACACATTTTTTCTTCTAAATTTTTTGCATATACCTATGTATTCAATTGATTTCCACTTTCTGGGGAAAAAAAATACAGTACATTTTAGCTTTATGTTTCCTCCAAATAATATCCTGCGGTTGCTGGTAGGTGAACTTTTCAGCAGTTTTCTAGATCAATTCCAATTAGTCATTATTTATCTCTAAAATAATATATACTAACAATTTTTAAAGCTAAATAATCAATGTCCAATTTTTCAAACATTGTATAGTACATGTCAATTTTTTATTTTGTTTAATTGATCAATTTCAGATGAAGATCTTGGGACACAAACTGAAATATTCTTCATCTCTTAAGCCTAACTTCTAAGATCAAGATTAGAGTCATCAGGCCTTGAATGGTGTGAGGTATTTGGGTATGACATCATAATTTGAAGTAAGATACCATATGCAGAATCACTTAATAAAAGAAAAATTTTAATCTCTGCATTTCTTGATCTCAAATACATCGTATCAGTAAGACAAAAGTGTATGTGTGTATGTGCAAAATGAAAGAACAGGGAAGTTAAGTAAAAATATGGCCACTAATTTATGACTAAAAACTAGCTGTCGGTAGCACTTAAATATTAGCAACTGAGAGATGACACTAAACAGCACCCACTGATAATATCTGATGTTACTATGCTGCACAGTATTAGGAATGTAAGACCTTAGAGTCAGACCACCTAGGTCATACCTTTACTGTGCCATTTCTTAGCTTTAAGAGTTTAGGTATATTACTTAACCTCTCCAAAACTCAGTTTCTATATCTATAAAATGGACATAACAACATTAAGTTTGTTGTAAAAATTGAATTACTATAACGTAGTTCATATATAACAAAGACTGATAATTAGTAAGAAAAAAACTACATCAATGTGTGTTATTATTATAAAAAGTAGGCATTAATGAAGTATGAATGAGGTCATCTGTTTGTATGCAACATTTGAATACATACACTCAATGCTAAATGTTTAATTTACTTCTGTACTTTGGATAAATGCTGAAAGTAAAATCACTTGGTTATATTATATTTTATATTATATTACAAATATATTTATTTCCCCTAAGGCAGCTATTTACTTACATGAAAATATTTTAAAATTTCTCCCACACAAAAGTACCTCCCCAAGGAAAAAATTAGGAGGAAATTTCTAGTAACAAAATCTGAAAACATACAAATATTACAAAATTATACTTGAGGGGTTTTAAAATTTTAAAGTATGTCATCAATATGCTTTCAACATAGAATATTGTTTTTTTATTGAAGTATACTTGACAGACCATGTTATATTAGTTTCAAGAGTATAACAGTGATACTGTTATCAATAACTCTATAGGTTGTTCTATGCTCACAAGTGTAGCTACCATGTCTCACCATCCATTGATATTACAATACCGCTGACTATAATTCTTTATGCTGTGACATTTATCCTCATGACTTTTATTTTCCATTACTAGAAGCTTGTATCTCCTGCCTCCCTTTTCCCTTTTTGCACATCACCTCCCCTCCTTCTCATCTGGCAACTATCACTTTGTTCTCTGTATTTACGGATCTATTTCTACCTTTTATTTGTCGATTCTTTAGATTCCACATATATGTGAAATTACATAGTACTTGTCTTTGTCTGATTTACTTCACATATTATGCCTATATGGTCAATTAATGTATGACTAAGAAGGCAAGAATATACCACAGGAAAAAAAAGATAGTCTCTTCAATAAAAGGTGCTGGGAAAACTGGACAGCTACGTACAAAAGGATGAAAGTGAAAGGATGAAAGTGATTTTGTGTATCTCTTACAGCATACACAAAATAAACTCAAAATGGATTAAAATCTAAATATAAGACATGAAACTATAAAACTCCTAGAAGAAAACACAGGCAGTAATTTCTTTGACATCGGCCCTGGCAACATTTTTCTAGACATGTCTACTGAGGCAAGGGAAACAAAAGGAAAAATAAACTATTGAGACTACAACAAAATAGAAAACTTTTGCACAGTGAAGGAAACAATCAACAGAAATACTAAAAGACAGTCTACTGCATAAGAAAAGATATTTGCAAATGACATATCTGATAAAGGGTTAGTATCCAAAATACATAAAGAATTTACACAACTGAACACACAAACAAAACCAAATAATCCAATTAAAAACAGGTAGAATATATGAACAGACATTTCTCCAAAGACATATATATGACCAATAGACACATGAACATATAATCAACATCATTAATCATCAGTGAAATGCAAGTCAAAATCACAGTGAGATATCACCTTATACCTGCTAGAATGGCTAGAATTAAAAAAGACAATAATTAACAGATATTGTAAGGATGTGGAGAAAAAGGAACACTTGTGCACTGCTGATGGTACAGCCACTATAGAAAACAGTGTAGAGGTTCCTTTAAAAATTAAAACTGCCGGGGCGCCTGGGTGGCTTAGTGGGTTAAAGCCCGTGCCTTTAGCTCAGGTCATGATCTCAAGGTCCTGGGATGAGCCCCACATCCTGCTCTCTGCTCAGCGGGGAGCCTGCTTCCTCCTCTCTCTGCCTGCCTCTCTGCCTTCTTGTGATCTCTCTCTCTCTCTCTGACAAATCAATAAATAAAATCTTAAAAAAAACTTAAAACCACCATAAAATCCAATAAATCCACTATTGGGTATTTACTCAAAGAATATAGAAACAGTAATTTGATAAGATGAATTCCTATGTTTATTGCAGCATTATTTATAATAGCCAAGATATGGGCGCCTGGGTGGCTCAGTTGGTTAAGCGACTGCCTTCCGCTCAGGTCATGATCCCGGAGTCCCGGGATCGAGTCCCATATCGGACTCCCGGCTCTGCGGGAAGTCTGCTTCTCCCTCTGACCTTCTCTCCACTCAGTCTCAGTCTCTCTCTCTAATAAATAAATTAAAAATCTTTAAAAAAAAAAAAGAACCCTTCTTTATAATAGCCAAGATATGAAAGCAAATCAAGTGTCCATCGATAGATGAATGGATAAAGAAGATATGGGGTGTGTGTGTGTGTGTGTGTGTGTGTGTGTGTGTGTGTAGTACCACTCAGCCATAAAAAGGATGAAATCTTGGTACTTACAACAACATGAATGGAGCTAGAGAGTATAATGTTAAGTAAAATAAGTTAGTCAGAGAAAGGCAAATATCATATGATTTCACTCATACGTAGAATTTAAGAAACAAAACGAATGAACCAAGGGGAAAAAAAAGATACAGACAAACCAAGAAACAGACTTAACTACAGAGAATAAACTGATGGTTACCAGAAAGGAGGTTGGTGGGGGTTTGGCTGAACTAGGTGATGGGGATTAAAGAATACACTTATCATGATGAGCACTGAGTAATGCATAGAATTGTTGAATCACTATATTGTACACATGAAACTAATATTACAATATATGTTAACTGGAATTTAATTAGAAACTTGGAAAAAATAACATTGAAGAAAGATCTACCCTTTTACCAACTTTCAAATATACAATACAGTATTGTTTTTTTTTTTAAGATTTTATTTATTTATTTGACAGAGAAAGAGAGATCACAAGTAGGCAGAGAGGCAGGCAGAGAGAGGGGGGAAGCAGGCTCCCTGCTGAACAGAGAGCCCAACGTGGGACGTGGGGCTTAAACCCAGGACCCTGAGATCATGACCTGAGCCAAAGGCAGAGGCTTTAACCCACTGAGCCACCCAGGCGCCCCTCTTAAAATAATTTTAAAAATAATTTTATCTCCCATCCAAGTACTAGTGAGGCCTGACCCTTCTTAGCTTCTGAGATCAGACAAGACTTATACCCTAAAACAAATAATACATTACATGATGATAATAATAATAATAATAATAATAATAATAAATACTACTTTAAAAAATAATTTTATCTTTTCAAGCAATTGAAAACCTCTGAAATCTGACTAAAATCTGACTTATAAAAATGATTCACATGGGCCACCTGGGTGGCTCAGTTGTTGGGTGTCTGCCTTTGGCTCTAATCATGATCTGAGAATCCTTGGATAGAGCATGAGTCAGGCTCCCTGCTCAGCGGGAAGCCTGCTTCTCCGTCTCCCACTCCCCCTGCTTATGTTCCCTCTCTCACTGTCTCTCTCTCTCTCTCTAATAAATAAATAAAATCTTTAAAAAAAAATGATTCACTATTTTAACCCAGAAACTAGTGAAATAATATCACCCATTGTCATTGTTAGTAAAGACATAAATTGTCCTTTAGATATTTGTTCAATATTAATAGAGAGGGTGGGAAGAGTTGATACTTAGAAGCTTCTTGATTAATGGCAATTGAATGGACTGAATGTGTGGTGGTGAAGAACCCAATATGATTATGAATATGATTTGGTGCCACATTTTGATTCTTGCTAAGGCACATAGTTTTACCCAGCACTGCCTTAGCACTATGAAAATAACAGTACAACAAAAAAAGCAAATAACTTCTTAGTTTTTTTTTTTTAAAAAAAAAACAAAACAAAAAATCTTGCAGACACTCTGAAAAAGTCACAGGGATCCCTTATGGGTCTATGGACTATACTTTGAAAATCAATGGCCCAAGGCCCATTATTATCAGTCTGTGTCTAGAACTCATGGCTCTTAACATACAGCCTAGAAATTGTTTCCACCATATATAATACAATCTCCTCACTTTCCCTTTGAATCAGAGTGGAAAAGTTTTGACAATCTTCTTCCTCTCTTTTGGAATTCCCTTTAGAACATAGATTACTCTCCTTCTAATTTATTAATTATATTAATCATGTAATCCCTGATTTGGCCAACTTTCCCTCTTGACGTATCAATATCAAATATTTGGGATTATAAGATCTCTTTCCCCAGACAAAGCCTGACTTTCATGGCCAATATATTCTGTAGGCTCAGAAATTTTATTTTTGATGCACAAAGATGAGCATTCATCTTCTCTTTTTCTTCGAATTCCCTTAGTAAGAATCTGAGTCCCCCTAAAGCAAATAGTTGTCTCTGTCAAAATGAGAAAAAAATTACACAAAAGTAAATCCAAATGGATAAGTACAATTATATAATTGTAAATAATAGAATCTCTGGGCTGTAACCTTTGGGTCATACAAGCAAATCCTATGCCAGAGCATAGCAAATGACAACACACTTTGCCTTGTTCTTTACACGGTTTCTCCTGCTAAATAAATAACAGCTTTCCATTCCTGCTTCAGATAATGATTTCCATGTTACCCCTTAACAGATCCTGATCACTTTTGACCCCCATTTTTTTTTTTTCAAAAATGCCCAGCTTTGGATTTCTTTGACATTATCACATGTATTTTCTACCTCTGTGTTAACATTTCTTCCCCTATTCATATTGCTATAAAGGTTTCTTCACAGTTCCCTCCTCTAAGATAGCATCTTAAAAGTGAGATTTTTTCAGAGTTTCAGAGATCATTTTTAAAATATGAATTTTAAGTTATCATTTTTCTTACTAGTCCTTTTACTTTCAGGAATGAATACCAAGATTGCTGCTAAGTTTAGATATCAAAAATTGTGAAAGTTGTTTTTTCTTTTTTTTAGTTCTACAGCTATATTCTCAAAGAAAAAACCTCAGAGCATAGCCCACGCTGATTTTTGTTTCTAAAGGGAAATTGTCCAGATACTCAAAAAGCATTTTAGTTCTCAGGAAAGTCCACCAAGCATACTGCCAGTTTCCTTTTTAAAACTCAGATATTTTATGCTATCATTTTTTATAGTAAAATCTAGTGGGCTTTAGACACACAACTCAAGTATTTATCTATGCTGTACACTCAACCTCTGGAGAATTTCATCAAGAATTATATAAGTACTTGAAATTTTTATTGATTTTTCATTGGCTTTTGACTCTGTGGGCAGAAACTAGTTACTACCTAATCTATACTAACTCAATATAAAATGCTGGCTAATAACACATAGCTCAATCCTGAATTTCAATAACACTTTCAGTTTCAGGGATAATAGAACACAAGTGATCTTCAACTCTGTTCTGAGAAACCAAATGTAAATTTTAGTGGGGAGAAGAGAGATATGCCACACCCCCACTAATCTATTTCTCTTCTGTCCCTATTATTTAAAATCACTTTGGGTTCCATAAATAATGTATGCTTTCACATTCATGAACCACAAGTCTTCTCAAATAAAAAGAACTGCCAGCCAGAATATTGGGGAAGGAATTATGGCACTGATAAACATGCTTTATCACAAGCACAAGAAATTATCTTTAAAAATATACTTCATATGTGGATCAAATTGGATCACCTCAAATAGTAAAGTTGTTTTGTTTTTTCTTTTTTTTGTTTTGAAGATTTTATTTACTTATTTGACACAGAGAGAGAGAGAGATCACAAGTTGGCAGAGGGGCAGGCAGAGAGAGCAGAGCATCAGAGCTTTGCTCTGCTGAGCAGAGAGCCCCATGCGGGGCTGGATCCAAGGACCCTGATATCATGACCTGACCCGAAGGCAGATGTTTTAACCCACTGAGCCACCCAGGCACCCCTTTTGTTTTGTTTTCTAAGCTGTCATGGAACTCAATTTCAATCAATACATTTTAGGATTGGTACAATTGACTAGGAAAGTCTTTCTCAAAACTTTACATTTAAATGTTGCATTATTAAAAGTCTACTAAGATAAAGGTGGAGAGCTAATGAAAACTAGCATGAAAAAAGTCCACACAAAAATTATCTTGGCTCTAGGCTGTCATGTGAACTATATGAATATTTTCATTTTTATTGATGTGAATCATGATATTTTTCTTGAAGAAAAATGCTAGCTTTATTCACATTGATACAGAGATAAGATGTTGTTTCTGGAGTCATATTTACACTAAGATAAGGAAGTTCATGTCCTACTCAAGATTCCTTGTTAGATATCTTAAAGAACAACATTTATAGGTACTCACATACATACATCCTGTCATTCTAAGTTTTCTATAGTTATCTATGATCACTGATTAACAAAGAATCCCAGGACTTAAAACTCTTACTCGAGAAACAATTTTCAATTGTTCGCTAAATGGTTGTTGTCTAAAAATTCATGAGAGAAATAATATTTAAAATTTCTAAAAAAAAAAAAAGTTTCTTAGGGGCGCGTAGGTAGCTCAGTTCGTTTAAGTTTCTGCCTTCGACTCTTAAAAAAAGAAAAATTGCTTAGAAAAACGTATGCAAGCCACCCAGAAGTAAGGCACCTAAGGCCTTGAACTACACTGTCATGTATTAACTTTTATCTTCTTTGAATTGTATCTATTGTATTGCATTTCAGCATGGTTACTTTGACCTTTGTGAAAAGACACTTAAGCAATTCCCTATGTGTTTTTAGAAAAAAAATGTTCTTGCCATTTTTGTATCATTTTCATAATTACCACTAGAAAAATTTGTGCCATAAATTAGCCCTAAATACCCCACAATAAGTAAAGACAGAAACAAAACAAGCTTTGGTAACATCAAATTTTTACTGTATTTATTTATAATAATGAGATTATATAATAAAATGGTAATAATAATAGTTAACAAATACTAAATATATGCCAGACCATAATTTTTTTAAAGATTTTATTTAATTATTTGACAGAGAGAGAGATCACAAGTAGGCAGAGGCAGGCAGAGAGAGCGGGGGAAGCAGGCCCCCCGCCCAGCAGAGAGCCCAATGTAGGGCTCGATCCCAGGATCCTGAGATCAAGACCTGAGCCAAAGGCAGAGGCTTAACCCACTGAGCCACCCAGGTGCCCCGACCATAATTTATTATTTTTATATTTTATAATTCTTGCAACAATTCTGTAGGCTAGGAGATCCACATGACAAAACAGAATTTCATGTGGACTATTAAAAATTTTTTTGTCTCTCTACTTTTATTACTAGAGAGCTGGGCTATATTTAAGATCATCTAAGGGTGCCTGGGTGGCTCAGCTGGTTAAGAGTCTGCCTTTGGCTCAGGTCATGATCTCAGGCTCCTTGAATTTAGTCCCACATTAGGCCTTCTGCTCAGCAGGAAGCCTGCTTCTCTGTTTCCCTCTGCTCATCCCCACCCCCCTGCTTGTGCTCTCTCTCTCTCTCTCTCAAATAAATAAATAAAATCTTTAAAAAAAAATCATCTATAGCAGCCACTGATGGTTTTTATTGCCTGCAAATTTTAAAATAAACAAATACTGCTTTTATTATATGATAGGCATTGTTATAAGCTTGTATATATTAACTTCTTCATATATTTTTGTATATTTTCTATGTATATATTATTTGATTCTCACGACAAACTATGAGACTTATAAATAAACAGCTGCCAAAATTTCCCAAGTCACACAGATACCAGTTGTGGCATTGTAACTCAATCCCAGGCCTTCAGTTTTGAGTCATTGCTCTTAATCGTTAGCAATACTGCCTTTGTCATTTTTATTTTCCTTTACTTCTTCTTTGTATGGTATGTTATTTGTATTTTCTCAGGTTAAATCCCTAATTTGTTTACCACTTACATTTTGTCCTTGGAGTCCACTTCATATCTAAATTGCATTATAAATATTTTAAGATTTTTATTTATTTATTTGAGATAGAGACAGTGAGAGAGAGCATGAGAGGGGAGAAGGTCAGAGGGAGAAGCAGACTCTCCATGGAGCTGGGAGCCTGATGTGGGACTCGATCCCAGGACTCTGGGATCATGACCTGAGCGGAAGGCAGTTGCTTAACCAACTGAGCCACCCAGGCAGCCCGCATTATAAATATTTTAAATCTAGACTGATAATCTATTCAAGAGATGGATGCTTAAGTAGATGAATAAAGTTAAACCTATGAAATTTATAATACAGTGTAATGTTTTTAAACCCAACATAGTAATCTAAGTATTTCTAATGCATATATATGTTTTATATGTCTTCCAGGAACTTAAACTTGGCAAGATTAGAGCACAAATGACGGGGATGACCAGCAATCCCTGTACAGACTGAGGGATGAAAAGATTACGCCAAACCTTGCTGTAAAAGAGAGGAGTAGGCAAGGGAGTCAACACTTAGAGGCAAAGAATCTATGTTCTTTGCTCCTGCTTTTATTGGTCCTTATAATCACAAATCCTTATCACTGTTTCTCAAGTACCAGTTGTGTGACAAGGGGTCTTACTGAAACTAGGAGGATCTGTTTACAGGAAAGATAAGATATGCTAACCTGTGTAGTACACTAAACATACTCTAAGGGACAATGCATACATCTCTTTGATCACTGGGTGGCTGTTTGGGCTAAGAAGGCCTGGGGGAAGGCAACTCCCTTCAGCATTCCAAGCAGTCCTCTGCATTCCAAAGTCCCATGCTCTTTTCTGAAATTTTCCTTGGCCCCCAGCAGCCTTGGCCTCTGTGTTATATTTTAGCAAGCCAGGTATTATGGCTGATTTCATGCTCTATATTAACCCCAAAAGGCAAACCACTTTGGTTGTTTTTCACTGAGAGTTCAGTATATTCATCGAATAACCTGCCATTCAAAAAATTGGGCATTTGTGTGCAATGCTGCTTTGTTATTATTATTTTTTTTTAATTTACGAAGCTCAAGATTGCAATTCTTAACAAAATACATAAGCTTAATGCAATTCTTGTGTATTCTGTCAACTAGCCTATTTTTTGCCACTGATAGCACTGATAGTAGAGTATTGATATAAAATTTGGGAATGGAGAGGTGGTATCCAAATCTGTCACTTTTTCACATTATCACCTTGACTACAATTCATGAAACAGTGGGAGTTTCGGGAGAAAAATCAGGAAAGAACTTTTCTAATTCTCTTCTAAAGGACTCACTGAAAAAGCTGGAAAAAAAACCCTGCAATCTGTCTAATAGTGCAGTCATTTATAAAATTAGGAGGCTCATACTGGCAGATGTTAGAAGAGTTAAAGGAAGTAGGTAATTATAGATAAAGGAATTTGCTGCTAAAGAGAGTTAGCTGCCCCTCTCCCTGGCTAGGAAGTTAGATTGCAGGCCTTGGTCAGTTTAATTCTCTACTTAACCTTAGACATTTTGATAATGGACAACTCACTGAACCATTCTTCATCTACACCTGCACAATCCAAGTTCCCTAACTATAGAATTTATTTGACTTCAAACAATATTGACTAGTCTGGGAAAATGCCTTTGATAATGACTGGTCGATATAAATGAGGTCAAAGAAGTACAAGAACTTAGACCTTTGGATGTACTCCATTAATAACATTTAGTTGTTGAAATAAATATGCCTGCCCTAAATTCTTACACTGTAAATTTATAGTATATGGTCTGGGTTATAGCACTGGCAAGAAAAGGAGGAAGAACTACTTATTCTCTGAATTCAATTCTTCATAACCTTACTGTTCTGCCACTGAGTCTTCACCACTTAAATCTCTCAAATCTGATGTTTACCTAGATTAATTTCAAAGATCATGGCAAAATCACATATTTCAACAATTAATCTTCATCTTTCCACCTCAAAATGTCTAAGAATTCTAGTTCTAATTCCAAGAAGTCTACAATGACAAGATTCTAAGCCAAAAGAAGTAAAAAAAAATGTAGGGATTCATGTATGGAACTCGATTAATTACAAATCATTTCCATTCAACTTTAACATTCATTAGAGATAGGCCAGGTACAATTCTGTTTGATCCCACAAACTGGGATATTACTTTACTAACTTTTTCTTTAATAAGAAAAAAAATCTTGTGTTTCTGTGGGACTTTTATTACTGATATTTTATTTTTATTGCTTGAACTTTGAAACTAGAGCATCACTTGAGAAATGGGATCAATTATAATCTATACTAACTAGAAATAAAATGGTGGTAGAAATAAAAATAATTACAGTGCTGAAATTTAATTATTACTAACCACTGACCATGTTGTGACTTGATTGTAACAGCTTTTCATATGGCTCCATGGCTACAAGTTCTGACCACCTTTCCCCATAATGAGTAGCAACAGTTGTCAATTAAATGAATAAATTAATCATGTAAATACATGAATGTATTGTCCTATATTTCATAGTATATTGTCATAGTATATTATCACATGGTTGTGGTGAGAATTAAGTGCTATATGAAGTGATTAGCAGATGACTTGACATATTAGAAGGATTCAAAAACAGTTGTCCAACATTCAAAAACACATTGTCTTTTCATCTTTAAAGAAAGTACAGAATAGTTTTGCTTTGGGAAAATACAAAAAGTAGATCAACTTTTGGAGCTGTTATGCCCAGATTTTGAGATCCCCAAATACCACCAGGGAGCCAAGTCCGATGCAAAAGCAAAAGAGCCCTTTATTCAAGCTAGCTTGAGCTCTCTCACACACTCACCGACACAGCGGCGTGGTGTAGAGAAAGAGCGCGAGTTTCAAAAAGCGCAACAGTTTTAGAGGGGCCAGTGGCCAATGAGATTGTAACACACAGAAAGTTGCTTAGTAACTGTTTGAACTAGCCTATCACCCTGGCCAGAATTGGCGCACAAGTTTGGCGGGCAAAAGGCGGGGTTTATATTCTTTCCCGGGCAGGGGTTCCGCGTTCCTATTGACTAACCCAAACCCAACCCATAGGCCGTCTGGGCTAATTAGCTCAAGGGAGGGCTGAGCCACACTC
>CM052810.1:32042860-32120767 GCA_028533885.1 Nasua narica | reverse complement strand
GGCCACACACAAGAAGGTGGGTGTAAGCAAAAGGAGCCAACCCTGCTCTGCTCCTTCAGAGCATAGCCCACAGGAAATGTTTTATTCTGAAAAATTCCACATATTAAATATTAACATTAAAGTTTCTTGAATGAGTTAATAAATAAAATTAAACAAATGGTGACAGAACCAAGTGATTAGCAAAGTATACTAGGTTAGGCATATATATGGCCAATGGGAATAGACCAAAAGGAGAAGAAAAATTTTTTTTCTGGTGGTTTGTGCTAGATGATATAGGTTTAGGATGTAAATTTAGTCTTCTAAAGGCCATTAGTATATGATATTATTTTACATTAATTTATATAAAGCATATTTCCTAATATGTATTTTAAAACTAACTTTAAAAAATCTGTTTTCAAAAGAAATCACTTTCACATTTTTCAATTTTCAAAGAAATAAGCTACAAACGGAGTGGATGAGTAAAATACAAATGAACTGAAATTATTCAAATGACACGTCAGCTATATACTAATTAGGAAAATTTGTGTTATTACAAAAAAGATATATTTAGTTTAAAAGGCTTTTACTAAATCTTAAATTAGGTTGAAATATATCTTATGATACTCCAAAGAGGATGGAAAAAAAGATCTGTGTGTTGTGTGTTCTTGCAAAACTCCTGGTCTCACAATAGATTATAGTTGGCTTATGCAACCTTTAAGTGGTAGTAGGCCAATCAATAATAGCCATTGCAGAATCAACATGGTGGGTAGGCCCAGGGCATAGGAAATTAGAAAACACAAAGTGAGGTCTGATTGGTTATGGATCAACTAAGAGTACTGGAGCAAAACAGTGAAGCAAAAAATGAAGGGCAGAGGTGGAGAGCCGGAAGCAGGGAAGGGAGTTGGTGATTACCAAACATTAGTTCCCAATGTATTTAGTCTTTGTGCCTTTCTTCTGAATCTCTGCCAAGTTCTTGATTTGTATTAACTTAAAATAGCAATCAATGTGCATTCTTTTCAGAAAACATCTTTAAAATGCTCACTGAAATGTCAAGAGTATGTCAAAGTGATGTATTGGGAGCATACCAGATGTGGACCTTGACAGGCCCAGAAGTACAGGATAGTGTCCCTGGTTAGCTTCTACTATCTGTGATAGCTCTAGAAATCAAACAACCTCTCTAACACTTGACTTTTTCAGTTGTGAAATAATGATATTCATTCCTTTGTCACAGGATTATTTTGGGATTAATAATATCATGCATACCAGCTCGAGAAATGTTTGTTTGTGAATAATCATGTTAATTACCAAAAAATATGCTAAATACACTATTTCATTTCTTCTTCTGTTACATGAAGAAGTCAGTTTTTAAGCTTAAAAAAATGCCTTTAAAAGTTTGTTTTATCAAAAAAGTTAGCATATGTTGTGAAATACAGACCATAATACTTACATTTAAATCAATATCTTCCTGATAGGGTAAAATTAAACCCAGTTTGTATCTGCCTAATCACAGATTTCAGAGTAGAGGAATTTGCATTAATTATATTTAACTGTTTTGAATTTAAATAAAGGCTTATGCAAAGTCATGAGCTCAAGGTTGTTTAAAATAACTAATTCGATGATATTAATGTTTATTTCCCAGGCATTCTGTGACACTGCTGTTCCACAAACTCATATACCTTAAAATTTATTCGTGCATATTTTCAACTCTACAGTTTACTGAAGTGGGTATGCTAAATTATGTTATTTCCATCCTAAGTGTTGCTCTGTGAAATGAATATGGTGCATAATTATGGAAATGACACTGGTAATTAGCTCGGAGTAGCAGCAAAGCCTATATAAATTAATTTCTAATACATGATTCAACTCAAAGAATGTTTTCAATAACACTTTGATATTTATTTCCTTATTTGTTATATTATTTAAGTGGACAAATATACTTTATAATCATGAAATTATAGGTATAACTAATGTGTTGATCCTGAAAACAGATAAGCCAAGTCTAGAAATCTTTCTTTACCTTTATAGTCAACACTTTCTCAAATGTTGCACCTTTCAGAAAATTATTCAAAGCTTACTTGTGTATAATTGGCTTTATTAAGTAGTGCATTTTTGGTGATTAACTCAACACAAAACAGATAATATTGAATGTGGGTAAATGATATTAAAATATCTTAATCTAATAATTTATTGGTTTTCTCTGGGGCAACTATATTTTCTTTAACAAGGTTTTAATGCGCTTTTGCTCTTTCCTATTTTGTTGTTAAAATCCTGTCATAGTAGAATTTATTTGCTAATTAGAACCAGCACAGCCTAATTAGTTTTCTCTCATATCTTTGTGAAGGACACGATTTTGTGCTGGGCTAATTATTACTTTTTTTTTTCTTTTTAATGAGAATGGAGATATTAATTCTAACAAAAACTTTGTGATGTCACTTATCAAGGAAAAGGCATGTGTCACTAGAAACATAAGTAGATTCCAAGTTTCAAGACCATTTCAGAAATGTCAGTTTAGGCAAAGGCTAAAGTTCCTGTACTTTACAGTAGGCAATGGCATGATTGAAAAAATAGCCACAAGAAGTTTCAGATCCTCCCACAAAGAGATAGATGTGAAGTCCCCACCCTTGACCACACTTGTGACTTGTTTTGACCATTAGGAGGAACAGCCTCCGCTTTAATTTTTTTTTTTTCTGTAAATAGAGTTAACATAATATATTTATTTTAAGTGCCATTCATGCATTATCAGTTCTGGCAGCAACAATCCTAATGAAACTTGGGATATTTCTTTACAGCACTAAACAGTTACAAAGAATGGGTGCCGTTCATCATAGAGGCAAAATATGAAATTGTGCAATTGCAAAACTGTAGAAACATTAAAACACTGACTGTCCAACAGCAGTACAGAGACCAGATTGTGTTTGCACAAAAAGCCAATGCATTTTCATCACATATATACAATATAGATATGTACACATCACCCTCTGAATGAAACTTTAAACAAGATCATAATTTAGGTCTCCCCAAACTTGCAAATTTCTCTCTTGCTGCTTTTGGAATCCATTTACATGTAAAGATGTGTGAACTAGTATGCTGGGTGAAGAGTTGCATGAGGGTAATTTCCATTGTCATCCCGCCCAACTTCTCCACTTGGGAGTGAGACCACCTGGGACAAGCCATTTTCAGCCAACCTGCCAACTCCCAGCAGAAACGTAAGCAAACCAGCTCAGATCAGCTGAACTTGGTCCAGACCAGAGTAACACAATAATGGGAACTGCAATCGTAATAAATGGCCATATTCTAAGCTATTGAAATTTGGGATGGTTGATGCCTCAGCAATTAATAAATCATACAGAAATTGGTCCCTGGTAGTGGGATGCTGCCTTAAAAAAATAAAATAAAACCTGTGGCTGTACCTTTGGGAGAAGGCGGCAGACACCCCATTTTCTAGCCTGTTATCACAATTACTCACATCACTGCTTTTTCAGCCTCTGCTAACCATTGGCTTGCTATCAGCCTTTGCTAATAGTTCCCTCAATGCTTTTCCAGTTTATTCCTCCTCATTGCGACATAGTAGTGGAAATATTAATAGCCCAAATCTTGTGTATAGTAACTTGGAAAACAACCAGTGTATCCAACTACTATTCCAATCTGGCTGAGATCACCAGATCAAATGCTGCAAGTAACTTTTTGGTTTTACTAACTGTGAATGATAAATACCAGCAAGAGAGAGACGAGGTAAAGAAGGAACCTGTCAGTTTTCAGACAACACAGAGGAGACAGGATTCGCTAGGCTTGAAAAGTAAAACTGAGATGCAAGTCATCACGTGTTCTCAGCTAGTAAAATATGCTCAAAGCGAACAAGGCCTCCAGCCAAAGATCAAATCAAGAGTGTATCTGTAAGACCCTGAAGAGTTCTGGAAGATTTAAACCAGGGCCTAGTAGACCAGGTCCAAGACAAAAACAAAACGAAAACTTAGACAAAAGAGGCTCAACGAATCTTAGTGTTTTGTAGCCACCTGACAAGCCACTCGAAAGTGAGAAAAGCATGGGAAAGAATCATATGACCTTTGTCACAAGAATTGATAACATTTCTGATACATATAAATCCCGCAAACATTGTATGAAAGTTGCATCAGCAAAAAAAAAAAAAAAAAAAAGCCACTAGGTTGGGCTAAGAGGAATTGTGATTGCTCAAATTACAACACCTGGATTCTTAACTTTCTACAGAGTAAGAAAGCTACTTAACTGCTGCATTTTTGATGGAGGGGGAAGGCTATTTCAGAAGACAAAGTTCTGAAAAAACTGAGACTATTTTGAGAGAGAACAGTGTCACGGGGAAGAACTCTCAGGAAGCAGAACCAGACCCTTTCTCAGGGAGAGCTTGGAAACATTTGCCCTTGGGATCAGTGGCTGCTCTGTGCCTACTGTTCTCTTTTGGAATCAAAGTGTATAGAGTTCACATGTATCTGGTCTCTGATAACTCTATAGTGATATCCCAAAATTCTGGAACTCTGGTTTTTACCTTTGGTCAAGATACAGATGAAACTTACTAGAGAATGGCTTATGGCACATTATTTGAAGTCTAAAAATTCCCTGTCGTGGAGGGTATCGGTTGTCAACTTTACTATTGAAAATGTATTGTTAACACCTGGGTTTAACTGGTTATAGAGCAGGTGTAGCTATCTCACCAGTAGGTTATTAAAGATTTCTCAGTACATTTGAGCCTTGGCTCCTATGACTAATGTATATTAGATACATCCTGGCAGTTCAAAGACAAAGCACATTTTCTATAGCTAACAAAGGGCTCTGCGGTCTGCACTGGGACCTCTCTGTTTACCTGAGCTTCCTTTTTCCTGTCGAACCTTATTCTCTACCTTTAGTAGAGGCTCATGTGAGTATGCACTGTGGAAGTTCAGGTGTCTTTGCAAATGTGCCTGGTGTAATTGCTGTAAGGTTTTATATACATATCACATTACTGTTATCATCTCACCATTATACTTGTGTGTAGGGACACATCACTTATTTCCAGATGAAGAGGAACCACAGTTGAAAAAGCTCATTCAATCCCAGACTCATCTTTCAAATTTAAGGCATTAGTGAATATCAATTAAGAGCCTCTTATCAGGATAGTATCTGAATGCTTCCTGCTTACTCTAAGCATAGTAAGAAATAGCTTGGGATCTAAGCATGCTTAGAAGATAAATGTATGACAAAGGGGACGGTATCCAAAGCAACATCTATAGTCAGAATTATGATCACGATGGATTGTGCTTTTGTTGTTATTCAAAGGCATAAAGCTATTTCTATTTTTTTTTCTTAAAAAGATGGAATTTCTATATTTGGTCTGTATAATAAGTAATTTCCTGAAATGCTGGGACTAAGTAACCCTTTTAAAGCTGTTTTAAAATACATGATAAGTATTTCAAGGGACTATTTATTAATTAATTTGTACCTGTTGGTTGGCCATATTGATCAGTACTATTTGGAAAACTGGCATTTTATTAGGGTTTTAATGTATAAAGAAAACTTCTGACTTTGCCTTAAGTGGTACCCAAACTAAAGATTATGTCTAGCATAGAAAATATTTCTAGCTTAGGATTATAAGGAGACTAATCAAGTCGCTATTTTAGAATGAGAGTCAAGCAAATCCATCTCGGCTGAATTACAGGTGTGACATTAAGACTAAGTTAATGGAGAGACTTCTGGCAAACTCAACCTCCAAAAACTATTTCTGAGTGCCTGACTTCAAAAGTGCATATCTACGTGAATCTTTAATCCAATACTCTCCTTCTCCCAATCATGGAAGAAAAACAACAATATGGAGACCTACCAGTTGTATCCTGGAGAATAGAAGAAAAGGTTAAAAATCTAATGCACCAAAGGAGGATCTGGATCAAAATGGAGAACCATGTTATAAATGCAAATGTGAAACCCAAGAAATTAGTGATGGTGAGGATCTAGAGACAACTGTGAGGTGCAAGCAGGAAAGATCATGCCAATATCAAAGCAAGTCTGTACCTGAGTTCCAACAGATAGAGAATTAGATTTATTCCTTGTTATCACCTCACTCAGCTTTAGGTCGCAAATCTCAATAACCTTATCGTGATTTTGATTCAAAAGGAACACATTTAAAAATAAAAATGCATAATAGAGGATATTTGGCCAATACTACTGGTAATAAGCATTTAGACAGGGGCACCTGGGTGGTTCAGTGGGTTAAAGCCTCTGCCTTCGGCTCAGGTCATGATCTCAGGGTCCTGGGATCGAGCCCCGCATCCGGCTCTCTGCTCAGCAGGGAGCCTGCTTCCCTCTCTCCCTCTGCCTATTTGTGATTTCTCTCTCTGTCAAATAAATAAAATCTAAAAAAAAAAACATTTAGCCATTCATTGCAATGGTATCTAAAATCCAGTGGAGAAATCTTTGGGATCCAAGTTAAATTAAATGTTTCCATAAGGTTAGGTCTAATACACTTCCAGTTACCAGAGTATCAGGGTTCTGTGTTCTGGCTTAAATGCCTGGGAGGGCTTCTAACTGTGTGCTTTACTGGTTCACTGGAAATTGGAACCGCCTATGGCCTCTTTCAAGCAATGTTAAGATGTCAGAACTTTGCCTAATGCAGAAACATGAATCCACAGACTTTAAAAAATAGAAGTGTTGAAGCAAATGTATTAAGTATGACTCACTCTCCCACTCCTTCAATACTGGGAAGGCATGGAGATGTTTTCTTTACTAAAGTATGAAAAATACATTGATGAGGAAGCACATAAATCCTTGAAAATTTCAGTCATAGCAGTAATGTGAGATGCTACCATTAAAAGGGCAACCTGATTTAAATATTAGTAACAGCTATCAGAAGAGGAGAATCCTGGTCGAAGCACTTGACTGCTAGAGACAAGGTAGTGATGAGCTGTATACACGCATAAAGCAGTACCCAGATTGATAGAACCTTCAGAGATATGGCAGGAAGGGATTTATCTTGGTATCCTTAAGACTGAGATAGAAAGATAGCCTACTATAGTTCCTATTTGTACTGCAAAACTGGGACAACAAAACCCTACTGACATCAGGAATAAAAGATACTAAAGAAATTTAAAGTATAATAATGGGATATTATAAATGACTTTATGTCAGTAAAATTTAAAACAGCTTAAAGAACTTTCAGAAAAAAATAAAAAGTTATCGACCCTGGTGGTGGGTATTGAGGAGGGCACATAATGCATGGAGCACTGGGTGTGGTACATGAACAGTGAATCTTGGAACACTGAAAAAATAAAATTAAAAAAAGTTATTGAAATACAATACAGAATATTTCATGGCCTTAGGATATATATGCATTTCTTAGACTTAGCCAATAGACATATGAAATTATTTCAACTCAAGGACAAAGAAACAAGAAAACAATAGATACACCCTTTGTTACATATACATCTATGTGCATGTGTGTGTATATGTGAGTGTATTCATACATTTTACACACACACATATATACCTTTGCACCTGTGCAGGCTTATAAGAAAGTTATACTGTAAATATTCAATATAAATTAATTAGGAAATATTTAAATATACATATCATTTTAGCATTGAGACTTTCCTATCTAATAAGTATAAAACAACAAAAATATTAACTAGAAGATGATGCCTATATCCTGAAACTTCCAATAGTACGACTATTTCCTGAAAAAAAATAGGCACACATTTAGTTGTCGCCTCATGTATTTATTCAGTTGGTTACTTTATATATTAAAAGTGAAGTTATTCAGATATTATCAGGCACTTTTCTTTTTGAGAATGCTGATTCTATTTACTTGGCATTCAATCATGACCCAGAAGAGGGGAGATGGCTAGTACATGTAAATACGATTGAAAACATCTTTCCTTTATTCTTTCTCTTAAGTTCAAATTTTTGGTTAATTGGGTTCCCTTATGAAGAACAAACTTGGCCTTCCTACAAAATAACAGGACTCATAAATCTGGCTTATGTGCATATGGCTATGTTTTTAACTAGGTGTATACCTAAAATTAAGAAGGAATGCAAGGGGATGCCTGGGTGGCTCAGTTGGTTAAGCATCTGACTCTTGATTATGGCTCAGGTCATGATGTCAGGGTCCTGGGATCAAGCCCTGCATCAGGTTCTATGCTCAGCTGGGAGTCTGTTTCTTCGTCTCCCTCTGCCCCTCCCCCTTCTCGTGCTCATTCTCTCTTTCTATCTCAAATAAGCTACTCATACAAAACAGAAATAAGTAGAAAATAAAAATGCTATGTCACTTTTTTAAGGAGTTAAGCAGAATATTCATTCAATAATAACTTAACATTTTTGTATGTGTGTCTGGAAAATTTAATGAGCACCATCTAGAGGTTACCATTATACTTCATAAAATGAGGAAGCAGAGATTTGACTATATTTATCTGATTTATCTGATTATGGAAGCAACATTGGCTGTATACGGTTGGACAATTATAGGGCTTAGTTACTTTGTAGATATTACTAAGGTAACAAAGGAATTATTGGTATAGGATAGCTCCGCATTGTGTTTTCAGACTTATTGTTTGCAATGTTCACAAGACAAATACTGTAAATCTATTTTAGAAAATTACACTTATCCACTTAGAATTTATAGATCTATTCAGAAAGTAGTTTATACACATCTACTACAAAATTGACATACAAACACAGAAGTGGTTCTAAAAGAGAAAAATAGAAATGTATTCACATAAGAAATTTAATTATCCTGACACCAGAAAGGAGCATTTGAGAGAGAAATGGAATTGTGATTCTTCTCTGTCTTTTATTATTAACAACACTAAAATGTATTAGCTTCAGGACACAAGTAATCATTCTGTTAAGTATATAAGTTACCATGTTTTATTTATACTAGTAAATACTCACAGGCATAGAATAAACAGAATTTTCCCTGTTTACTTATTTCTAACTCAGTAGTATACATTTTTTCTGCCTTAAGAGTTCATATAAAAATGGAAAAAAAGAGGGCCTCTGAGTGGCTCAGTTGGTTAAGTGTCCAACTTTTGATTTCAGCTGAGGTCATGAACTCAGTACCCTGAAATCAAGCCCCACTGTGGAGCCCCACATTCTCTCTACCCCTTGCCTTCTGCCCCTCCCCCCTTGTGCATGCTCTCTTTTTCCCAAAAAAAAAAAGAAAAGCCCAGAACTTGGGTTTGCTATTTTTTATTAGATAGATAGACAGATATTTTTTATTAGATAGATAGATTTTTTTATTAATATATAATGTATTATTTGTTTCAGGGGTACAGGTCTGTGATTGCTCAGTCTTACACAATACACAGCACTCTCTATAGCACATACCCTTCCCAATGTACATCACCCAGGCACCCTATCCTTCCCACCTCCCACCACTCCAGCAACACTCAGTTTCTTTCCTGAAATTAAATGTCTCTTATGGTTTTTCTCCCTCTATGGTTTTGTCTTGTTTCATTTTTTTGTTTTTGTTTTTAAAAAGCCTATCAGCTACATTAGGAAGGATCTACTTTTGCCTGTTTCTCATATTCAGGGAATAATCTGGTTCCATACAATTCATTTGTCATTTGTCAAAGAACACCTAAGATATTTTAACATACAAAATAATTTTCATGTTTAAACTTGAGGAACCCTTAGCCCTCAAAGAATATATCCCAAATTGTTAAACCCATTAAATGACAGAGGAATAATAATTATGTTGAACTACAGTATGTAATAATAGAGCCTACAAATCTGCTTCTACTTCACAACTCCAGACTTACATAGCCAACTGAAAACTCAACATCTGTATCTGGATGTAAATTAGGCATCTTATACAGAATATATAAAAACCTTAAACCATTACTTTCTACCCAACCCTCACATCTTGTTCAATAGCTACCTCTATGCACTCTTCTCTATAAATGACAAGTCTATCTTTCTGACAAGTCTTAGGCCAACCATTTATAGTCAATACTGAACCTCCTAACTCTACATCCATGGCACAAAATAATACTATTGACTTATCTTTTTAATTTATTCCCAAACCAGCCTCCACTGCTAACTTACATCACTTCCACCAGGCGCTCCAATTCTTATCTTTTATCTGATTCTTGAATAGTTTTAATAACTTGTATATCTGCTTCGGGTCTGCCCTTTACTCTCCATATAATAGAAAGATCTACTAAATATACATGTCAGATCATGTCACTGCTCTACTCAAAAACTTCTAATAACTTTGAATTTCATTCAAGTTATATTCTGAAGCCCTTGTCAAGTCTTTTAGGAAATTCATGAGTTAGAACCTGCTATTTAGTCTCCCTCACTAGCTACATTTCAGACATTCTAGCCTCTTTGTAATCCCAAATTCAACAAGCATGCTTCATCTCAAGGCGTTTTTAGTTTTTTTCCTCTCACCTAAAATGCTATCCTTATATTCACATGGCTCAATCCCATACTTCCTTCAGAATCTACTCATATATCACATTACTGCAGAAGTTTGCACTGAAAACCCTATATAAAAAAGCATATCGTGGGGCACCTGGGTGGCTCAGTGGGTTAAAGCCTCTGCCTTTGGCTCAGGTCATGATCTCAGGGTCCTGGGATTGAGCCTCGCATCTGGCTCTCTGCTCAGCAGGGAGCCTGCTTCCCCCTCTCTCTGCCTGCCTCCCTACCTACTTGTGATCTCTCTCTGTCAAATAAATAAATAAAATCTTAAAAAAAAAAGCATATCTTCATTGTCCCAGTGTAATTTTAAAAATAGCAATCATTAATGTAACATGTATATGAATTTGGCTATTATTTGTCTTCTCTCACCTAGGATGTAAGTTTCAGTGGATTGTAAGTTTGTCTCTGATAGTGTCTTGCCTATAAAAAGACTTCAAATATTCTTATCTGAATTGAGTAAACTTGAAGGCACAAAGATGAATGCAACACCGTCCCTATAATCCATGCAACAATGTGAACTCTAACACAATACTTCCTCTTCCATTACTCTTCCTCAATCTGATCATCCTAATAAATGATTCAATGAACAAAATGTATTTACAGAAAAAAACTGAAATTCACTCAATAATTCAATTTTTTCAAGAAGTATTTTTTGATATGTGCCATGCAATAAATGCCAAGGCAAATGTAATCTAAAGATACATTTCTTATATAATTTCAATCCATAAATGTTGGATCATTCAGGATAGATCAGAGTTTTTGCATTCATAGAAGCACTTATATTTTACCCTAAGGGTAAAGAGTTTATTATTATTTATTACATAGGGCAAAACTATACTAATCAAAACAGTATAGTACAGACATAAAAACTGACATGTATCAATAGAATAGAGAACTCAGAAATAAATCTAAGCAAATATGTTCAATTAATCTGTGATAAAGAAGGCAAGAACAAACTATTGGGAAAAGAGTTTCTTCAATAAATGGGGCTGGAAAAATGGGAGAGCTGCATACAAAAGGAAGAAACTGGACCCGTATCTTATACCTCATAACAAAAATAATTTCAAAATGAATTGAATACTTGAATGTAAGACCTGAAACCATAAAAGTTCCAGAAGAAAACACAGGCAGTAAGCAATTTGACATCAGTGTTAGAAATATTTTTTGGGGGGGAATCAGTTTCCTCAGACAAGGACAACAAAAGCCAAAATAAATAAATGGATTACATTACACTAAAAGGCTTCTGACAGAGAGGAAATCATCAACAAAATGAAAAGGCAACTTACTGAATAAGAGAAGATGCTTGCAAATCATGTATCTGATGAGGAGTTAACATCCAAAATATATAAAACAATGTATACAACTTGATATAAAAACTTCAAAAATGGACAGAGGATGTGAATAAACATTTTTTTTCCAAAGAAGACATAGGCCAACAGGCACATGAAAAGATGCTCAGCATCACTAATCATCAGGGAAATAAAAATCAAAAGCAGGAGATATCACATCACACCTGTCAGAATGGCTAGTATCAAAAAAGGCAAGAAATAACAAGTATTGGCAAGAATGTGAAAAAAAGAGAATCGGCACATACTATTGGTGGGAATGTTAATTGGTACAGTTACCATGGAAAATAGTATGGAGAATCCTCAAAAGTTAAAAATAGAACTTCCATACCATCCAGCAATTCCACTTCTGGGGATTTATCCATAGAAAACAGATTTATAAATATAAATACACACACAAATTAGTACTACTCAGTCATAAAAAACAAGATCTTACTATTTGTGACAACATGAATGGACCTAGAGAGTATTATACAAAGTGAACTAAGTCAGAGAAAGGTAAATATCATACGATTTCACTTACATGTAGACTCTTAAAAAAAATGAGCAAACAAAACAAAACAGAAACACATACAGGAAACAAACCTAGTGGGTGAAATAGGTGAAGGGGATTAAAAGGCACAAATTTCCAGTTATAAAATAAATAAGTCATAGGGATGTAATATACAGTACAGGACATATAGTCCATAACGTGACAACTTTGTACAGTGGCAGATGGTAACTAGGCTTACTATGGAGATCATTTCATGATGTATAAAAATATCATATCATGATGATGTACACCTGTGACTAATAGACTATTGCATGTCAATTATACTTCAGTAAAAAAAGAAGTCAGTCTTTTAAAGGGTTTGAGGGAAGAAGGGATGAATAGATGAAGCACAAAAGATTTTTAGAGCAGTGAAACTATTCTATATGATGCTTTAATGGTATATACATACCATTATACATTTGTCCAAACCCATAGAATATACAACAGCAAGAGTGAATCATAAGGTAAACTATGGACTCTGGGTGATAATAATGTGATAATGTAGGTTCATCAATTGTAACAAGCATACCATCCTGGTGGGGGATGTTGATAAAAGGGATATATTGTTGATAATTGAGGATATGATGTTGATAATGGGGAAGGAGTATGAGTTTGTTGGAGAGGGTATAATGGGAAATCTGTATATTTTCTGCTCAATTTTGCTGTGAACTTCAAACTGCTCTAAGAAATAAAGTCTACTTAAAAGAAAACAAACAAACAAAAAAACCTGACCAACTCAAGGGAAAAGTCTACCAAGGAGGTTTGGTTAACTCAGCTCATAGTGAATGAAGTTTACTGATGTATAGCACCACTAATTACCAAGAATTCTCAATTAGTGTTACACTACATGACTTTTAAATAGAAGAATGTCAAAATCATCTGACATTTGAGGAAAGTCTCCATAATAAAAGCCAGAGATCAAACAAACAAAATAACCTAGAGGAAAGTGAATCTAAGGAAGGAGCAGAAGATGTCTTTGAAAACAAAGAGGGAAATCAAAATAATGAATGTACTCAGAGCTGAAAGAAGACATTCAGTTCATTAAATAGCAGCAAGAAGCTTGTAACAAGTTGCACTGTTTACAAGCTATTTGCAAGAAATAGCTGTTGTAAATTAAAGAAATTAAAAATAAATGTTAAGAGTTCCTGAAATTAGAAGAATAGTTAAGATTATGGAAAAGAGGAAGAGAGTAACTGGGTCAGGAAGGGAGAGGGCAGGTGAAGGGGAAGAGAGATGAAGAGAAGAAATGAGAGAAGAGAAGAGGAAAGAAGACAAGAGAAAAATAGGGGTGATTCCAGAAGGTCCATCAAAGTTAAAGTCTAAAAAGAGGGAATAGAAAGGTACAGTTAATATCTGGTGTTTTCATTTACCAACATGAGGATAAAAGGGTAGAGTTTAAAATATCAGAACATTTTTATGCTTAATAAGAAGCTTAATGGTCTTTTTTTTTTTTTTCATTCATGCTTTATAATTACTACAATGGTAACTGTATTAGTACCAACAACTGTCTTCCCTGGACTACATATTTATTGACACATTTAATTTGCAAAACACTTTTAGAGAATAGATACTTATTACCTACATTTTATAGAAGGAGGGAGAGCTTGAATAAATAAATTACCCAATGTCATATACTTAACAAGTCATAGGGTTGGGATTTAAATGCAGCTGTTCATGATTATATACACACAGACAATAATTTTTCAAGAGTATTTTTTAAAGATTTTATTTATTTATTTGAGAGAGTTAGAGAGAGTATGAGTGGGGGAGGGGACAGAGGGAGCAGAAGAAGCAGACACCCCACTGAGCAGGAAGCCCAACACAGTAGATCCCAGGACTTCGAGATCATGACCTGAGCTGAAGGCAGATGCTTAACTTAATGAGCCACCCAGAAAAGAGTAAGTATTAATAACAGAATTAACAGTACAAGAATTCCTTTTATAGGAATATTTTTTATCAAAATTTTAGACATTATATTACATTCTTGACCATGAAATTCAAGAAAACAAAGCCATACCCTCTCTAGTGTTCTCTATCCCTACTCAAAAATTTCTGTTTTAATATATCTGGGGGAATGACTGAAATAATGAGTAAGTCTAGGCCATAAAAATGGTCCTGAAGGAAATAAAATAGGCATTTTTAGGAAATATGAAATACAAAACTGTTTTAATGTTAAGAGCAATGGCACATAATGTAAAGAATTAGAACTAAGGAGAAAAAGAAAAGTTAGATTACACAGTCATTGAACATATAAAATAAATTATAACTCAGAAAATTGTGAAATACTGCAATATCTTCAACTATATGTGACAGGTACTAAGTAAGTTTTAGTAGAAGCTCTTTGGATTTAGTAGAACACTGAAAAATAAAAGTATACAATGGGAAATGATTTCTTGAATTACTAGAATTTAAACTAATGTAAGAAAAAAAGATCTTTGTGATAAGACAGCAAAAGGGTTAATATTTAAAATTCAAAAAGTAAAATTTACTAGCATTTGCAGATTGTATTAATGCAGAATTAAATGAAGGGTAATTTTAAAACTGCCTAAAAATTATTTTTTCTTTCAAGGTAAAGAGACTGTTTTAAGATGAGGCTAAGTGTTTTGCTATAAACACACATAATATCTGCAAAGCCTTTTACTAGGTAATGTAGCATTAAGGACAAAAGCTAATTCTGATTTCTACTTTCAATTTCTTGATATCTCCATAGGAAAAAAAAATAGAACAGGCAGAACTGTTACACATGATACATATAAATGGATGAAATAGGAGCATTTTAGAAGAGTTACATATTCAAAGGGAGATGACAGAGGACATGCTTTATACTTATCAGAGCTACTAGAGTAAAACTACTTTTTAGAAATATTTTGAAACTTTACTTTGACAATCACTTTGAGACATTATTTGCAAGAGAACCACTGAGAAATTATTTGCATATATATGCATATGTATATGCATATAGATATATATAATTATATACCTATACCTATATATCTATATGTAAGAAAATATAAGAAAGTGAATGTAGGTATCAAGCTCCTACATTGTTTCAAGTACTTTACAAGAAGTATTTCACTTAATCTATTCATTTAATCCATCTTCCTTTAATCTACATAAAAACCCTTGGATATCATTATTTCCCTCCTACAGTTTTGGAAACTACAATTAGAAGACCTTTAAGATCAGACTGCCAGTAAACAGATGGGTCAAGCTTTGAACCCTGGTATAAATAAGAAAAAAAGTTATTTTACTACAACACTCACATGGCATCAACTTTTACTAGTGTTCTGAAAACAAAGAGAAAAAATGATTTTGAGAGTATGAAAAACAAAATGAAATACTGTGTATTTAAAATGTAACAGATTAATTTTTGAGACTAATAAGGTTTTTTTTCTTTATATCTCGTGAAAGATACACCATGATTATGAGATGTGGTTGTTGCAGATGTGTTTAGAAGATTTTATTGCTACATTTGGTTCTGATTATAAGGAGATAGGAAGAAAAAATTCCTGGGATATTCTAGGCCAGTGGATCTCATAATTTAGCATGCATGATAATCACCAGGGGCCCAATAATTTGCATTTCTAAATATTTCCCAGGTGAGATGATACTGCTGGCCTAGGGACTTCACTTTGACAACCATTGCTCTGGGCAACAAGACACCTGCCTTCAGAGAGACACATCATAATAATAGTCATCTAAGCTTTCTACTACCTTGGGAATCCTTAGGCAAAGGAGTAGGATTTGGGTAATACTGCTTTTATTATTATTAATAATTATTATTATGTATTTATTATTAATATCTTATTGATTACAGCAATGTGTTAATTATATTTACATCCTAAAATCTTAATTAAATTAAAATCTGAAGTTCAGAATCTAATTTACTATAAAGGATCTGAATCAATAATACAAGTAATGCTTCAAATTCCTGAAAATATTAAAATAAAAATATTACCAGTCAGCAGAAAGAAACATACTATCTTTAAAATTGCATGTTATTGCTGTGAAAAATATCCTCATTCCCTTCAGTAAAGGATAAAGATGGTATGTGTAATTTAAAAAATAATTCATGTTTGATTTTGAATGCATTTTTATTTTATTTGACTATATTCAGCAATTCTAAATAAAATGCATTTCACAACTGATTTACTTGGGTTATATACTAAAATGCATTCAGTAATTCTAAATAAATATAGCCACACATTTTACTTTACTCTGCATTTCATCAGACAGATCGCTTACATTTATGCAGTATAGGAAGAAATATGGGACAGATGGAAGAAAGCCTTCATTTCTTTTCTCTCCATTATTATTTATATTTTCTCAACAAAGGATGGATCTGATTAATTATGGATTACCTAACAACCTAAACATCTTTAGCAAATTAAAGCAATTCATTTTATCTATTGAACATACTATAGCACTTTCTCTAAAATTAGATCCTTTAAATAATTTTTAAACAGCAAATATAAAAGCACTTACTGTTGAACATAAAATCAAATAATAGCATCTTATGTAGTTAAGTTTCAAGAACAGAAATTTCTTTGAGTATTGAATGACTATTCAAAATGTGCATACTCCTAAAGAAATAAGTGAACCTACACATGTATATGATTGTAATTTTATATTAACTTGGAGAAAGAGGAATATCATTGCAAGTATTGAATTAACATAATTGAAAAGGGATATTTTATTGTATTGAACCACAATAAAACTGTGTTTAAATAATTTCCTAAATAAAATGTTTTGATTGTGTGAAACAGTTCATACTAATCGAAAACAGGATGGTGTTTAAAGAAGTAAATGTTGCTTTCTATTATGATTTTCTAAATAAATGGTTTAACACTTAAAAAGATGTTGGGCTGGGGATTTCCAGCTGGAAAATGTGATTCTGAATGCCAAGTCCATGGTATTCAACCTCTTCCTTAAATGTCAGGGCTGTTCACCTGTATCAAGCACTGGACTGATAAAAGCAGTCAGGGAAAGAGAAAACAGAAATGAAATCAAATATGACATATAGAAGAACAGAGCAGGATACTGTGAAAACTCACATCCTTCACTAGAAAAGAAATAGCACTTGAGTTGAATCTCTGAAAATGAGTTGGGTGTTTTCAAATTTTATTTTATTTTTTCCAGTTTTATTGAGAAATAAAAGACATATATCACTGTATAAGTTTAAGGAGAACAGTATGATAGTTAGATTTACATGTATTATGAAATGATTAGCACTATAGGTCCAGCTAATATTCATCTGCCAATATGGAGAACTGAAGATTTGCTCTCTTAACTTTCCTTATATCATAGAGTAGTGTTAGCTAAAATCATCATGCTATACATCTCATCCCTGGTACTTACTTATCTTATAACTGGAAGTTTGCACCTTTTGGCCATCTCCTCCAACCAATCTCCCCCATCTCATAACCACAGGTCTGAGCTCTCTTTCTATTAGTTTGTTTTTTTTGTTGTTTCTTTGTTTTTGTTTTTTAGATTTCATATATAAGTGAGATCATACAATATTTGTCTTTCTCTGACTTATATTATTTACCATAATTTTCTCAAGGCCCATCCATATTGTTGCAAATGGTAGGATTTCCTCATTTATATGGCTGGATAATATTCCTCTGTGTGTGTGTGTGTATTTATGTATCCATTGTACTTAGGTTGTTTCCATGTCTTAGCTATTATAAACAATACTGCTATGAACATGGGGTACAGCCATATCTTCAAATTAGTGTTTTCATTACCTTCAGAGGTGGAATTGCTTAATTAAGTGATAGCTCTATTTTTAATCGTGGATCGCACAGTTGAATTTCAATGTGTTTTTATTTTGGTTGTAACAATATAACATGGGAGAAAATACTGAATAAAAGAAATAGAGGACACACAAAAAAGAAGGTGGTAAAATCAATTCTATGGACACGAGTGATAAAATCTAAAAGATATAGGAAAATTTTGATGCACTTTAGCAGAACATAAAAATCTGCTATACTTCTCTATCCTTTTATATTCCCTTATATAAAGAAGGTATATTTTTTAAAAGATTTATTATTTATTTTAGAGACAGAGAGAGAGTGCAAGCAGGAAAGGGGCAGAGGAAGAGCGAGAGAATCTCAAGAACTCCCCACTGAGCATGGAGTTGGACTTAGGGCTGATCTTACAACCCTGAGATCATGACCTCAGTCGAAATCAAGAGTTGGACACTTAACCAACTGAGGCACTCAGGGTCCCCAAGAAGTTATATTATTCTTATTTTACATACAATGCCCTACAGGATTCGACATTTCCAATATTGCACTTTGATTTTATAGTGCATATTACACTTAATTTAAAAGGAACATCTTAGAGCAGCTAGATTATAAAAGTAGCTCTATCTTGGCTGCTCTAAGGTAGATAAAAGGTTCAATTTGAATCAAATATAGCTCCAATGAGACATTACTTATTACACATTCCTTTCTTATCTTTTTTTGGGGGGTTGCTTTTGGTAGGAGAGATTCACGTATGCTCACATGAAGCTATTAAATAAAAGTTACATGACAACTTTATCTCTATTTCTTTAACTTTAATGGTGATCTATTGAATTTATATGAAAGTTGAGGATTAAGCTAACTTACATAGCCTCCCCATTTCCTCTCTTTCCTTTAATCATTTAGTACTAGTAAATTTTAGTTTACCTTTGAATAGTGTTCTTGAGGCTTATTTAATTTTCTCTTTTTTATATTGCCCCTCACTCACTAACAATAATTTGTTAGATCCCCCATGCAAATTCTGAAACTCTTTTTTTGTGTATGTTTCTCTCATTTGGAGAACTCTTCTATACAACTTCTATCCACCTAGATTTGAAGACTAATCTTTATCCCCAACTCAGCAAGTCCATAAAGATCACTTGGGATAACCATCTGCACTTCAGAGATCAGAATGTATGTTCTGACAGAAATTGGAACATGCACAGGGCTTCCATCGTTTGCTTTCTTTTTCTCAGGGTTCATAGGCTGCTACAGTATAGCACTTCCATTGTGCAATTACTGAAAACTATTGTTTCATATACTTCGTCCAATTTTTAGTTGTTTAGAGGAAGGAAAGGTGACATCTACTCCCTGCTCCTTCATCATAGCCAGAACAGAAGTCCACATAATTGTTTGTTTTCTCAAAGTTCATCACATAATTAGACTATGTAGCTAGGGTTAAGAATCACTCTATAATTAGAGTGTACTTTCTTTCAAAATAGAGAAACTTTATAGTATCTTAAAATATGAGGCACATGAATTTTCTGGCTATTTCTTAGCCTCTATCCAATATCATTTTGCCTCTAGAGATAAATTTAGGGTTTTCTTTCTTTTTTTTTAACTCGATTAACATTTATTTCTTTCAATAGTTGAGTCTTTTACTGCTTAAAGTTCAGTCCTCATATCAGAAGCTTTAGCATTAACTGAGAGTATATTAAAAATTCAGAATCTCAGATCTGCTGGGTTGAAATATGAATATTCACAAGATCCTTGGGTGATACCTGAACACCTTATATTCTGATAAATTCTGAATAAGATACAGATTACAAAACTAAGGAAAACCAAATGAAATTGATATGTGAGGAATCAAGATAACTAATAAGACAATCAAGATACTAGACAATCAAGAACTAATAAGGAATCAAGCAAGATAACTTAAAAGACCACCTAAAGGTATGTTATTTTGTGTTTTCAGTTGCATTGATTATGTACATGCTACTGTTTTTATGTTACCCACTTCCAGGTTATCTTACAGAAAGTATCTCCCTAAAGTGATAATGTGGTAATCAAAGTAAATATGATATTGTGGAAAGTGAATTCCAGCTCTTGGAATCTTATTTGTGAGTTAGTTTCAGTGAATAAGTCAGCAGCAACATACTGTCTTTTTCTAATATCAGTTTACTCTGTCACTTAGTTCCATTTAGTGTCAGGTTGTGTTAGAATTGTAAAGAGTACATATAAACCAGGTCAAGAGAAGAATGGCTATTCTTTGGAATAATTGACAGAATAATAAACCTTTCACTATTTTACTTTGCAGGAAGTCAAGGGACATCAATAATCATGTCACTTCTGCAATTTTTATGGAATGTTGTAAATGAAAAGGGGGCTTATTGAGAGAAAAGTAAAATATTTCTGAAAGGTGAATGTAAATATATTATTTATTGTTAAGGTAAATTTGGTAGTTTTTTCCCCTACATAGGTCTCCTTCAACTCAACAAATTAAATGGGTAAACATGTATTAAATATCTTTTGGGAGTAAGGTAACGTGCTGGGGACTGCAAATAAAGATATATAAGACACCATTATCTTATCTAACATAGCTAACAACTGGGTAGGAGATATAAACACAAGAAAGTTCAATATAAAGTAAGTGGCATTAAAGAATATCTGAAAACATATATATTTAAAGACAGCATCATTTAGTTTTGACATCAAAAGGAAATTCACGAGAAAAGACAAAATGTGGCCATGTGCTAATGATATCAGGTTGGAATTCCTTGTAGGTAGGATCAAATTAGGAAGTCTGATCACAAGAATCCACAGAAGTGGTTTACCTGGATGATTACATAGGAAATTAAAAGGAAGACAAGTTTAAAATGATCTTTGGTGGGGTGAAATAGGGGAAGAGAGAATTTGTATGCAATGTGGTTTGAAAGTTTTTGGCCAAGTGAGTGACAAAAGCGTGATTTGTTCCATAAAGTACATCATTACATAGGAGGAGTTAGAGAACTGTGGAGTTAGTTAGCTCTGTGATAATCTTAGTAAGAGAATAATCAGAATTGAAGGGATGCAGTATCTATGACAGGTGTACTGGAGGTAGATGCTATACCAGTTTGAAAATAAAAGGATAGACGAAAACTCTTAAAGCATCAGAAATCATCAAAAGGAATCCAATTTTTCTTAGGGGATAGCTCCATTTGTAGATATTATAAAGAAAAAGATAAAACCGATTGCACTGGCAAAGGGGTTTGAGGCATGCTGAATTTATGGTATTGCTGGAAAATCTAAGGGGAAATATAGAACAAGTAGATGAAATGTATGTCTAGATTTAACAATAAAACTTAAAGACCTATGAGTTTAATTTGACTTCTAGAAATTTTGTGGTATACATAGTACATATGTATCTAAAAGAGGTAATACAGACATATGCATGAAACCAAGGAAGTATATTTGAGAAAAAAGGGAAAAAAACAAGAAGTAAGTTGGACAGCATAGTTTTAAGGAAATAGAGGTGTAAAGAATAGAAGATAGTGAAAAAAAATAGAAAAAAAAAGTCCAGGACAAGAAAGAGTCAGGACAAATGCAATGAAACAAAGGAAGAGAATATTAATATGTATCAATAGTTTTAAGTATTTCAAAAAGGTGGAGAAAAAATAAGTAAAATGAATTATTATTGAATATAGACATCAGTGTCACACAAATGTTTGGACTTTCCAGATAGTGTTTCTGTGATGTATTCTAGAACTCAGCATAAACTCCCCATTTTGAGGTCAGCTGATTTAAATAATAACTTTATTTCCATGTGCAAAGTCTGTTTCTAGCTACCTAGGTTTACGTTTCGCTGAACAGCCAGGGGATGGGAATCTTAGGGCAGTCTTCCTTAGAATTTCACCTACCACAACTGGAATCTTTTTTTCAGGTTTATATAACTTTCTCTGTACATCTTATGTTTCACAGTGCACGTCTAGGTAGTGTTAGGCAGTCTCTTTCTTCTTTCAGATACCTCATTCCCAATATCTGAGAGAACATTTGTTCACGAGGCTTTTCAAAGTAATACTACTGAAATGCTAAGGAGAGTGGCTTCTTCTGATAAGCTTTACAAAACGCTTTCTGCTTTAAGTGTGAACCTAAGACTAACTATCAGGATAGGGTTCAAAGACACAGTCTTGATTCTCCCTCCAAAACTTGATCCTTTTTCAGTGAGATACGTTTTCTATGTTTTCTTTCACAGTAGGCAAAGACAGTTGCAGTAAACCTATCTCCTTGATTGGAATCTGCCCAAAAACAAAACAAAACAAAACAAAAAACAAAACAAAACAAAAACCTTTCAATAAAAATAGTTCCTCTCACATTGGATCACCTTGGGTACTATAACACAACATGAGTTATGCCATTACATTCTCAAATCCCTCCCTAAAGTCTCACACAGCAGGGCAGTGAGTGTTTCTGCTTAATCAGGTATATTCCATATGCAAGGATGTAATTTAAATGAGAGTACTGAGAGAAATGGTGAGAATGGCATTGGGGATATAAGTTTTGCCTTAGGGATATAAAAATATCGCATTCTCAGAAAGCTCAGCACAGAAGAAATACCATGTTCTCACGGGAAAAAAACATAGCAAACGTACTCTGTCCACAGCCAATTATCCCCTCCCCATTGTTTGTAGCTCTTGCCTATTTCTAAGCAACAAATCGTTCTGCATTCCTCTCATCCAAATTTGCTGCTCTGCACTTTATTTTGCTAAGATCTGATCCAAAATAACAAAACAAACAACATACCCCAAAGTTGCCACGCTAAGCTCTTCATAAATTCCCATTTCCTCTTCCACTGTGCTTCTTAATGGTTTCACTTAATGCTTTGTCCAAAAACTCAACTTCATCTTAATATTCACCAAATGACTGCTCCCTCTACCTTTCCAGGCACTGCTGCTGGACACAGACAACCTGAGGTCCTGGCATGATCAGCAGCAGTAGTATTTCTACTTCACACTCTTTTACAGCGAGGCTAGAAAAACTAAGGTTATAGACGATTCTTAATCCATAAATATCTCCAGAATAAAGTTGAGCTTTTGACCATGAAAAAAAGTGGGGAAAATTTGGTTAAAAGTTCAGATATTTTTGGGTTCCTGGATGGCTCAGTCGTTAAGTGTCTGCCTTCAGCTCACGTCATGATGCCAGGGTCTTGGGTTCAAGCCCCACATCGGGCTCCCTGCTCAGTCGGAAGCCTGCTTCTCACTCTCCCACTACCCCTGCTTATGTTCCCTCTCTCGCTGTGTCTCTCTGTCAAAATAAATAAAATCTCTTTAAAAAAAAGTTCATATATTTCATAGGCATCCATAAGTTCTAATTGGAAGAAAATGAAAGTAGGTATGTTTGGAAAGGTTTTTTATTTTTTTAATGTGTCAAGTATTTTTTAAGCACTTAGTACGTCTAGACACTGTGCAGTGCACTTAGATCTAAAAATTTACCCTTGCCAACAAGCAGCTTAGGACCTCGCTGTTGAAAAAAAAATAAGGAAATGATTCATGAATAGTTAGCGAGGGGGCAAATAAAGAAGGACTAAAGTATCAAATAATAGTACAATTTGTTGGGAATCGCAAGGAGGGAACACGTTCTGGGATAATATGAATTGTTTTTCTCAAAAATATTGCTCTTGAGAGTTTCTGCTAAATGGTCAACATCTTTTGCAGCAGCCTTGTTTCTACAAGTCCTTTTTTTTTTTTTACAAGTCCTTTTGCAACAATGAAAATTAGAAAAGTGCAGCTGTGATTTAGACAGAAAGAAACATTGCTTACACCCATACAGAATGAAGAACTTTCCAGAGAAGTACAAAGGATTTCAAATGGAGGCTCGCAAAGGCATTTAAAACTTTCAAGGTCTATTGCTTTGCTTTGTTTTCATTTTTTATTTTATTTGTCCCAATATCAAGATATTTTCCAATCTAAATTATTGGTCTGTCATGAAGACTGAAACTAAAAATACAGCACAAGGTGAAAAGTGATGTCCAGATAGTCTTACTAAAGGCATTCTTCTTTGTTGCTGAACCCATAAAGCCTTCAAAAATAAATTCAAATTGGCAAACTTAAAATAGATTATTAATTAAATATTAAGTAAAAGAGCTATGACATAATTCTGGCACACCAGTTCATAAAACTAGATCTCTTGATAATTTGATTGATGTAATTTTGTTCTCCACAGATTTATAATTTATAGCAAGCTGACTTTAAAAATTATTAGATGCAACTGCTTGATATAATTAGACCATGAAAATGAATGAAATCTTCTGACATATTAGGCAGTAACTCATTTAAATGAGGTGCCTAATTTGTTAGCTTCCAGAGTCAAAATCAACTTTAGATAAGTAATTTATATTGCTGAATTATATTCCAATTTATGAGGACTAAAATATTAAGCCCTATCCAGTCTGTTGAGGGACTGCCAAAGAATCAAGCATTTTAGTACTGAGAAGGTTAAGTGTATAAATGCTTAATGACCTAAACCAACAAGCCAGGATTTTTTAAGGCAATAAAAGTAAATAATTCAAAGAAGTGACAACTTCTAATTTATGAAGTATTGAGCCTTGCCAGCTGGGCCAGGTATAACCAGGTATAGTTTTCTAATTAAGAAGTCTTATGTAAGCTAATAATATAGTTGGAATTTACTTCTACTAATGTATTTTAATAGAATCTGTACCAAACATTTGAAATGTCATTTCTGTCAGTAAAGAATGGAGTGTTGGTTTATCACTGAACTACAGGGATCTATTTATAACTACTTAACTACTCACTGAGGCTTCTAGATGTGTATATATGATATTTATACAAAAATAAAGATATTCCAAGGGACAATGATTTGTCACTTGGTTAAGACAATGTCTCAGGGTACACACAGTGCGGAACATGTTTCTCTCATTGTTCATCATGATAGAAGTTCGAAATGTAACTTGGTATGCAATACCTTTCTCAGTTGGAATAAAGGCATCATGCAGCCTCTGAACAGTGGCAATTGAAAGTAGCTGCAAACTATAGCACCAGAGAGGTTAAGGGAAAACCAAATTCTACTCTGAGTCCATGGCAAGAACTGGTGATCACAGCGCTTACCTCTCAATCACACATACACAGGCATGAAGAGCAGACTGTCATCTTTTGGTTGAAACAGCAATGGCAGTTATTAAAAAAAGATGCATAAATGTGCTCTCTTTGAGACACCTACGTTTATATATCACTGCACATATTTCTGTTTATGTTTTGAAATAGTCTTTTAAACCGCAGATACTGCAATTATTAATAGGCCGTTTCCTTGCTCTTTGATAGTTGTCCGGGCTTTTGTACTCTGAGGCATAGTATTTTAATAATTTCACATAATTTTACATTCCAAAAGGGATAAAAATGCTTTGTATTTTAAATCCTGATTGCTGTTCACGAATATTTTTGGGGCTATATATCCATATGAATTATAATATATATGTTATATATTATTCCATATAATATATAGTATTATACCATATAATATAATATATACCATATATATTATATACCATATATATTATATACCATATATATATATATATATGGTAGACATTAACACTAAGAGTGATATAAATTATTCTAACATGGAAGTACTTTTTCTTAGGATCTATTAATATTTTTAACATAAAAATTTGTTTTATTATGTTATCAGAGTGAGCATATCTATTGGGGGTAAAATATAAACATTCCTGGGGTCTTTTTTAACTATTCTAATATGTTTATGTATTCATGTCCGTATATATGACTTCCTCATCTTATCTGGAGTCAATCCAACTGAAAATTTGTTTCATATTCCTCCTCTCATTCTTTCTTTGGGGCAGACTTTTCATCTATTGTAATATGCATTGTTTTTCTAAATGTCAAACCCCTTCTATATTTGAGGAGGAAACTATCTAATTTACAACAGAGGCAACTGTCCACCCAAGGGCAGAACACTATTAAATTGCCCAGGACATGGACAGGATACTTGTTTCCCAAGAAGGTTGTACTGATGGGCATTTTATTTTTATACCTTTTAACTGAAACCAGATATTTGGGATTTCAAAAAATCACAGTAATCCAGAGAAAATGGTTTGAGGTAGGTATATGAGAATGTTGAACTCTTTTGAAAAGAAAATGTGTTTTGTTTAGTTTTATTTTTCTTTAGATTTGAGAAGGTAGAGGAGGAGGTAGGAAGAATGAGTTTGAAGTTTCAAAAATTCAAAAAACAATAGCTGATGAATATTTTTATATTCATTACATTATTAGGAAAAGTATCTCTGAGCTCTCAGACTCGATGCCAGTAAGTACCCACATGATTGCTGACCCTGAGGCTGGTCTTTAGAGATAATTGCTTTCTCTTTCCAGTGTATCTTCTAGAGTCACACAGACTCGACAAAACATGGTCATATCCACACAAAGGGGAGCCAAGGATTTTTGAAAGAAATTGAATGAGATTGGTAATTGGTTTTATAAAAGGAAATTAGATTATTAGCTTATACCAATATTAAACTGAGTTTTGATTTCCTGTGATTTATATTCCTGTATGTGTAAATCATCCATTGAGTACTTGAAAAACCATAATCTGTACCCATATCTGTGTCAATATACCCACCTCCATGGGAGATCAGAATACCTACTTCACTTATCTCAAACTCGGTCCTAATCCACTGAAATGTCCTAGTTTATAACTACTAAATTTTATGTTTTCAATTTCAAAAGCTACTCATTCACAGTAAATTCCAAAAAGGAAGTAAATTCCTGAATAATAATCATTGTTTATAGGAAATACCTATGATAGGATCATATGGAAAATAAATTCTAATTTTTCACAGTAACAAGTCACAAGATATGAAGCTGCAAAATGTATATTTACAGGGATCATGATCTAGCAACCACTGTAAGTGACCTTGAAAACCCCAAATATCATCAAACCATGCAAGCATTATTGGATTTCTGTCAAGAGATATAGAATATTTAAAGAAAAATAACAGAAGATCATGTTAAGTTGCAGAGTAGTATGTAAGAACATTTGGCACACCTTAGATTTATAGCATCACAGTTCTATCTTTATGAGCATAAACTAGTCAAATTGGTCTATAGCAAGTATCATAACCATTCGCCAGGACATTTAAATGGGAATAAGCAACAAGGACACATTTTCCCTAAGGAAAGTATAAATAAGAGGAAAACATTTCAAGGCAAAGAATAAAGGCTAATTAGTATGTCAAATGCATTCTTGTTCCTGTATTTCATTTTTTATTGTGCCACCTAATGATTATTTTGTGGGTTATCTAAAAAAGCCTTTCCTTGGACAACCTTGACAAATGACTTTGCAAATATATATAATATCTTCAAGAGAACAACATTTATTTTTACAATGATAGAGAAAAGGTTTAATTTTTAAAATGACTATTTATGGTTGCTGCAAAAAGCAATTGTAAATTTTATAGTATTGATTTAACTTTTTACAACATGTACGCAAAAAAGCAATTAATAAAGGGTGTTTATTTGATCTGGGAGGAGTATTGTTTATGAATGGGTGCGAATGCACATATGTTTGGTTGTTCAGAGTGTGAATGAGAAACATAAGGGAGAAGGAATCAACAACCCAACTTGGCATAAGAGGTTGAGAAGAATTTTGATCTTAACTGTCATTTTCCAAAAATGTCTAATACACTGTGGATAGCTGCCCCAGATAAGTATACTTGGCTGGGGAGAGAAGTGAGGGAATTAAGAAAATATATCTATAAATGTGGATGGCTTTGTAATATGTAATGTTGACTAGGCCAAAGTACATTTCCCAAACTTTATTTTCTTATATGTTTCCAATTAGGATGAACCCCAGAGGATATTAGGGGGAAATCTGGACACAAGGGAAGCAGCCGCCATTTTTGTTTAGTTTATTGTTGCTGATCTGCTGACTCACACTGGTGATAGGAAGCAACAGTCAGGCCTGCACCTGCTCTACCTTCCTCTTTAGTTTCTCTGATGCCTGGGCCACAGGTGTGCATTCAGTTTAGTGATGAAGGGTTCTGGCTCCTGCGGGATACTCTGATAACCAAAATCAGAGGTAACAAGAACTGAAATGGGGTTTAGTTCATCCTACGAGAATCCAATTTGTTCTTGAGGATTTCAGCATGCCCTTGAGCTTCCTTTCTTTACAACCATTTTTCCTAAATGACTGCATGCCCTGTGGATGTTAAGTTCCAGCTCTAGATGTAGAAACAATAGTTTTATAGACACCATTTATCCAGCTCTTATGATTCCATGATTATACATGGCCACTTCCTGTAACAAATCCTTTTATACACACACACACACACACACACACACACACACACACACACTAACACAAGGTTCTTCTTTTCTGGTTGAATGTTGACATACAATCACCAATATTTTTGTTGATATCAAGGCAAAGATGAAAAAGCAGCCATTAAATATAAAACAGATAATGAGAAATCAGTAAATGCAAAAAATTAGAGCGACGTGATTAAGAGAAATTTTAGTCCACAGAAATTCACAGGGTATTTTATGGTTGTGAGACAGTTCTCTCTAAATCTTCGCAGGCTAAGTAACCCAGGCAGAAATATGGAGTTGATTCCCCACGGTAAAAGTTCTTCATGTTTTCTTTCTTTGTTTTGTTCACTAAAAACCCAGCTTCCACATAACTTTCTAAAAGATTATTTTTAAAATACAAATATGATTTTAATCACGTGCTTAAAATGACTCCCTTTTCTAATGATGTAGTCCAAGTACTATAATGTAATCAGCCCCCATTTATTTAATAAATAAACCTTATATAAATAACTGTTAGGCATCAGGAAATCTGCCAGGCCTTAGAGATAAAGTGTTGTAAAGACAGACAAATACCTTACTCTCTTAGATGTTGCCTTCTGTGATTTTGGAGATTATAATCCTTTATAAAGAAAAAAAAAACAGCATAAAATTATGGTTGCATACATGTCTTTCACAATGAAATATTTTAATAATTATTGTTTTTATAAAGAAATAAATAATCTCCTTTCTGCTTTGTTCCAAACATAGCTAAGGTGAACCTTTTTGTTATCACACATTTTTTTAAAGCCTCTGGTTATTCTGCTTTTTTTTTTTGTCTTTCTAATCTTTCTTATTACTAAAGGTCAGCTTCTATATTGATCCTTGTTTCTGTATGCTGCCATTTGTAGATCCTTTTGTAAATGTAAAGTCTAAGGACAAATACAAACTAATAACAAGAGGCTTAATTTTCCCAGTTGAAAATGGGAGAAAAGAGTTTCCTTTCCCTTTTCTCTGAGAATTTACCTTGGAAAATTTGTAATTGTAAGTATTTTCTCATCTCTTTAAAATGTATATAAATCCTTTCAAAGACTAGATAGTCCTTTCCTCAGCTGGCCTTTCCTCAGCTTTTGTTTTTTTAAGATTTTTAAAAAATTTATTTGAGAGAGACCCCAGTGAGTCAGAGAATAGGAGTGGAGGAGGAGAGGGTCAGTGGGAGAGGGAGAAGCAGGCTCCCCCTGATACGGGGCTTGAACCCAGGACCCTGGGATCATAACCCAAGCCAAAGGCAGACACTTAACCAACTGAGCTACCCAGGCACCCCTTTTATCAGTTTTTGACCTGAGAATTTGGGCTTTATATGATCTCCCTCTCTCCTTTAGTGATTAGTTAAACTCCTGGACTGGAGAAAAATTCTGATCAACTGTTGAAGGCCTTTTTTATTGGGCTTCTTTTTCTCATAATACTAATTTTATTTTGTTGTTTCTTCTGGTGTCTCCCTGCCTTGTGCCAAAACTCCTTCACTGCCTTAACTCCAGACCACAGATGATCCTTTCTACTTAAGAAGGTTCATATATGTTGTCTACCTTGGATTCGGCTGTCTCTGCCTTTGGTAACTCCTGTATATAAATTCCCCAACGGACCAAGGTTGACCCATAGGGACATCTCCACACCCCTATTCAGCAGGAAGAAGTTATAGAATATAAGACTTTCCACCCTCAACAAACTTAAAGATTTAAGGCTCAAAATTATTCAGGGGGAAATGATGAGTAGAACAAGGCAAAAGAAATATAGATAAAAATAAATTTTCCTTACAACTTTCCGCCCATTCACAAATACTTGAGACAGGCAGAGTATGACAGTCCTCAAAGAACTCACAACTGTTTTAATGTTAATGTTTTGCTAGAGGCAAAAGCAACCTTAGCTTGACAACAGTCAGACCTCCAGGATCCTGTAAGTCTTCTTTAACATACGAAAATCCTTTTGGAAACTTGCTTTATCTCTAACTCTCCCAATTTAAAAATATATACTCAATCCCTCCTCACATCCAAGTATTGTCTTCTTGCTCATGGGGGTCCTGTTTACTTTGCACTGGGGGAAGGGGGCAGAAGAGGAAGGTGTAAGTCAAGAAATCTGGGAGCTACACCAGATCTCAAATCAAGGGAGATACACCAGATCTCCAAGGTTCTACAGGTTAGTAACCAGGCTTAGATGAATGCCTACTCCAAGTATCAAAACTACCACTTGTTATAAGGAGATGAGAGGTTTGTTTTTCCTCCAGATAAAAACAATTAACCAACATATAGTCATCCTAAATACCAGGTGAAGTTAGGATAACCTATGTGTGGCAAAGAGTGCTGTCAGGCCTCTCACTTGAAGACTAGTTACAATTTGTTTTGATAACATGTATGCAATGAGTTGTAACTGCTTGTCTATATAAAAAGGTGAGGTTTCTGTCTTTGCAACCTTTTAACAGACTGCGTATGGAGTACATGACATTCAGGCTTATTCAACGACAAACTTCTTTCTCTGCTGTCTTTGTGGAGAGATTTCCTGGATTGGGAGAAGACTCTGTTTTTACTATTTCCCCAACAAAACTCGTGAACTGTTTTCTTGGGGATATACTCATTCATTTTGTTCCCTTCAGAATTGAAAGTATTCTTTCTTTAAATGAAATTTTGTATTTCACCTTATATGAACTTAGAGCTATTTTTTCCCCCTGGAAGTGTTAAAGTCTTCTTTCCGGAAGTATATATATTAACATGTTCATAATCTTGTTCTTCTATTTTTTTAAGAAAAATGAGATGATTTGTTTATGCCTTTAGCCCTATATTAAGTTTAGGGAAACTTCTCTATTACTGCTTTATATAGTTTTTTTTTTGTTGTTTTTTTTTTTTTAGTTTTTTTTTTTTTAAGTGGGAAGAGGGAAGGAAGAATCTTAAGTAGGCTCCTCACCTAGTGCAGAGCCCAACATAGGGTTTGATCTCACAACCCTGACATCAAGACATGAGCCAAAATCAAGAGTCAGACCTTCAACCAACTGAGCCACCCAGGTGCCCCCAGATATTTTTGTTTTTACTTTTTTATTGAGATATGATTGGCAATGTAAAAAGCTATAAATATTTAATGTATATATTCAATGAGTTTGGAGAGAAGTATATGTCCATGAAACCATCTCTACCATTAAGGCCATAAACACATGCATCATCTCCCAAATTTTCCTAATATCTCCTTTATTATTATTACTTGTGTGTGTGTGTGTCCTGTTCCCACAGGAAGAACCTACCCTCTTAGCAAGTTTTATAAAAACAATGCAGAATTGTTGGCTATAGGCATTATGATAGAGAGTGATCCCCGGAACTTGTTTATCTCACAAAGCTGAAACTTTGTACCCTTTGACAATTCTTCATTTCCCCTTCCTCCAGCTCTTGGCAGCCACAAGCCTCCTCTCTGCTTCTATGAGTTCGTTTTAGATTATTCATATAAATGAGGTTATATAGTATTTGTCCACGCTGACATTTCACTTAGCATAATGTCCAGCAGGTCCATCCATAGTGTCACAAAGGGCAGAATTTCCTTATTTTTTAAGGCTGAACATAATTCCATGGGGTGTGTGTGTGTGTGTGTGTGTAATATATTCTTGATGCTTCCATCCATCTGATGAGGGAGCAGAAGGCAAACTTAAGGATAAAGCACAAGTCGACACCCTGCAAACCCTTCTTCGCCTCAAACCCCGACTCCTGAGGGGGATATGTGTGATATTCCTTAGGCACTTCTGGTTGCCCTAAAACCAAGGGAAGTGAAAAACAAATGGTTAACTAATAGAGATCACAGTTCTACAGGAAATGAGTCTCCCTCGGTTTAGAATTGTCTTGGTGATTTACAAGAAAAAGCAGTCTTATCAATAACCTAGCTTCCAGAGACTCATGGACTCAATTTCCTGGAGCCCTAACATCACCCTTCCCTCCACAGTGATGCAGAAAACAAAGACAGAAGGAAATGCAGGTAAAATTAAATTTCCTCATAACCTGCAGCCTGTTGACAAGTATGTAATCAGTTACCCCTCACTTGAAACAGGAAGAATGTAACATTCCTCCAGGAAACAGCCAAATATCTTAATATAAATGCTTGGCTATAAGGAAAAACAGCCTTAGCTTGACAAAAGGAAGGCCCTCAGTATACCATAAGTCCCCTGCAGCATATGAACCTCCTTTTGGAAACCTTTTGTCTTTACTCCCCCATCTCCCAAGTATGTAATCAGTTACCCCTCACACTTGTAATGCAGCTCTTTCCTCTTAAGGTCTTGTCTTTGTGCTTTAATGGGATCACCTTTTTTGCATCAAAGACATCTCAAGAATTCTTTCTTGGCCATCAGCTTCAGGTGCCAATACTCCTCCAAAAATTACACCACACCAATAGACATTTACATTGAGTTATATTGTTCTCATGTCTTGGGTATTAGGAATAATACTGCAATGAACATGGAAGTGCAGATACTATTTCCTCAAGATTCTGATGTCAATTCTTTCTGATAAATACCCAGAAGTGAAATTTCTAGAGTTCTATTTTTAATTTTTGAGGAACCTTCATGTGGTTCTCCATAGTGGCTTTACCAACTTACACCTTCACCAACCATGTGTCAAGGTTTCTTTTTCTCCATATCCTCACCAACATTTGCTTTAAAAAAAGAAAAAAAAGGAAGAAAGAAGTATCCATCTTAACAGATGTTTATGATACTGATGTGGGAAACGAAGGCAAAAGAAATGTAATTTAAATTAAAATCTCTTTACAGCTTGCAGCCCACTGACAGATACTTGAAACATGCAGAGTGTGACCTATCTCAAGGAACTCGTGACTATCTTAGTGCCTTAATGTTTAAAAGTAACCTTATCTTAGCAGCAGCTGGCCCCTCACCATCCTGAAAGCTTTGCTTCTTCATTCCATGAAGACTTGCGCTAGTCCTAACCCCAACTAATTAAAAAGTACACAATCAGTCATGCCTCACAATCCCAATACAGCTCTTTCTGCCCACAAATCCTGTCTCAGGAATAGGGAAGGGGTGAAAGTATAGGCAGGAGGGATAAAGACCCCTGACTCCCCTGACTTGGCTCTGAAACTATTCCTGAAAAAAAATTTTATTCAATTTTATAAAATTATGAGAAAATATTTTGAAATGAGGTTCCATATCAACATAAACACACACACATACATAAACACTGCTTAATCCTTAAAAAATTAAAGTACAACCAAAAAAGAAATATTATAATAAACATAATTTTTGTTCAAAATTGAATAACCAATCAGTCAATTAGTATATAGTCAGTTTAGAGCATGTGTTACTGTAGGAAAATTTAAAGATTTCATTCTCACAGAAGACTATGAGCTTTGTTTTGTTTTACTTTATGCACCAGAACCCAGCCAACCAATTTACAAATATATAACATTAATAACAACCACTAGAGTATGAAGAAATGGCTACATCTCTCCAAGCCCATAGCCCATAATCAGTTACAGAAAAAAAAAAATAAGTCACATTATAAGCCTTATTGCTCAATATTTACCAATGTAAACTTTATCTTCTAAATTGTAATGAATATATGAGGGACATGGGATTAGAGAACATTGTTTTATAACTGCACTAATTTCTAAACATTATATTTTTCTTTCCCAGAGAATTTTAATTAAAATAAAACCCATGAGCTGGATGATTTTAAGGCAGTCCTTTCAAAAGGTGGAAATTTACTGGGACCGGGCAAGATTTATGACATAATAGCTCAGGATGAGGAGGGAGGCTGCAAGGCAGCAGTTTTGAAACAAGTCTTGATAAGCTAAAATTTTATTGGTTTAGTTGTAATAAAGAAGCTATGGTCTTGATAAAAAAGCTATTTTGGATATTTTACAGGTTATCCCACTACAAAAAGTGTTTCCTGGAGAAAAACAGTTATTTTTTGCTTGCTCTTACATATATAGAATTTTGTGCGTGGTTTCAGTTCAAACAAAATGAAAATAATTCAGAATAAAAATATGTGAGAATATATCAGGATTCACACAATATTTTATTTTATATTTTAAAGATTTTATTTATTTATTTGAGAGAGAGAGTGAGAGAGAGCAAGAGCTTGAGAGGAGAGAAGGTCAGAGGGAGAAGCAGACTTCCTGAGGAGCTGGAAGCCTGATGTGGGACTCGATCCTGGGACTCCCGGATCATGACCTGAGCCGAAGGCAGTTGAGTCACCCAGATGCCCCAATATTTTATACTTAATGTTTTTCTACCTGAACTGTAGGCAAGAGAATAACTACCAAGAAAATAATTTCCAATTTTGTAGACTATTTTGCAGTCAATATCTATACTATATAGAGATAGCTATATCTATATTATATATTATATAATATAGAGGTATCTATACCTCTATATTATCTATAGAGGTATGATTAATTAATCATAACTAATTTAATATATGACTAATTATTTTAATTATTAATCATAATTGATTATATTAATCAAATATAATTATTTAATTAATATATTATATAATATCTATATTACAATATAGATATTGTAAATAGGTACACAAGAAACACACGTACACAAAAATAACAGAAGAGAAAGAATCACAGAAATATTACTATTACGCATGAAGTAAAAGGGCAAGAGCTCTTCACTTTGGTTAGACTTCTGAGTTAACAGACAACAAAGACTTTTTTTTTTAAGATTTTTATTTATTTATTTGACAGAGAGAGACAGAGCGAGAGAGGGAACACAAGCAGGAGTAGTGGGAGAGGGAGAAGCAGGCTCCCTGTCGAGCAGGGAGCCTGATGTGGGCTTCAATCCCAGGACCCTGGTATCATGATCTGATCTAAAGACAGACATTTAACGACTGAGCCACCCAGGCGCCCCAATAGACAACAAAGTCTAATGTAATATTTTTTTTAAAGAATATCCTACAGTGTATTGGTTGTATACACAATTTCTAGAAAGACCAGATGATCCAGGTCTGGTGCCATATTGTTAGTAATGAGGTTGGCCCAACAAGCCTTTAAGGCAAGTTTATATGCATTAAAAATAAATTCCCTCTGAGCAGACACAATTCTATGAACATATAGCTTGGCAAGGGCATATAGCGAGATTAATCATGGCTTAAAACTTATACAACAATGCACCAACTCTGGAATGACACAACCAGCAGAACCAAAGGAACTGAACTTGTTCTAATGGAAAATCCACTAAGTTAATGTCTAGTACTTGACCCCTACAAGACCAGAGACAGAAAGAACTTCGCTAGAGCTGTCTTAAGAGAAATGGGTGCTTCTATCATGTCTTCTCATGTCCAGCTACCATGCCACATTACTCCATTCTGCTTTCCAAGTCTCATGTAAATATGTCTACTTGGCTTAACTGATGTCATTTGGTGAGTCTTTGTGTGAAAGAATCTGATTTTTTTTTTTTTTTTTTTTGAGAGTTCAGCCAACATAGTAAAGGAGCACTAAAGAGAAGTATTTCAGAATGGGTGCCAAGTGAGCTAATCTGCACAATCTAACATAGCATTTATCCGAAAACCATTCGCTGAGGGTCTGCAATATTTCAAACATGGTGCTAGGGATATACCTGAAAAGCTCACAATACAAAAATTTTTGTTTAAAAAAAGAGGATCCCATCTTAGTTATTTAACTACGTGTTCAAGTTTTACAAATTATCACAATTTTTATAGCAATTTTACATGCCTTCACTTTTTTCACATTTTAATATAATCACATATATTTTAAGAAAGTCATCAGTTTGGAAATGACTCATGATTGTATACATATATACAAATTTTATTTCCCTTTTTCCAAAGATTTCTCTCTTTACTTATGACTTGAGGCAATATCTTATTTCTAAAGGATTCCTTCTTCTCATGTGAGTAGATAATTAGGTACATTTTACATTTTTAAAATGAGTTTTAGAAACATAGAAATTACAATCCTGAGTCCATGCACACAACAGGGCATGTACTTAATACTCTTATGACTTTTCCTCATTTTAACCTTGTACTCCCATATCTCCTTGAGTCCATTCTTAGATTATCACTTATTTGCTTTACCATCTTACTTGTATAAAATGTATGTGTGTGTGTGTGTGTATCCATCCCATGGAATCACAGTGAAAACCTTGAAATACTTGAATTTTGGAATCATTTCATTTTATGCAGGATTATAACTATCTTAAAATTTTCTTACAAATAGTTGCAGAAATACTAATAAATTGCAAAATAAGATCTAGGTTTTTTTTTTTTTTCAAATTCTCTCTGAATAACATAAATCCCTCTAATAAGGACTTTATTTGAAAGATATGCAATAAAAACTTACTGTCAATAAAAGACATTTGGAAAAACTGTATTTTAGTTTTCAATTAAAGTTTCTGTTTCTGCAGCGTAAGCAAAATTTTTGTGTTTGAGGACAGACATGAGGTAAAATAACTACAGTTCCAAATCCAAATTCTAAAATGTTATACACTATTTTTTAAAAAAGATTTTACTTGTTTATTTGACAGAGAAAGAGAAAGCATGAGCAGGAGGGAGAGGGAGAAGCAAGGCTCGATCCCAGGAACCTAATATCATGACCTGAGCCCAAGGCAGATGCTTAACCGACTGAGCCACCTAGGCACTCTATACAATGTTATACACTCCTTATACGATTTTTAAAAGGACAAATTTTAAAAGTGGAACTACGGGGTGCCTGGGATGGAGCCCCACATCAGGCTCTCTGCTCAGCAGGGAGCCTGCATCCTCCCCACCCCCCGCCTTTCTGCCTGTGATCTCTCTCTGTGAAATAAATAAATAAAATCTTTAAAAAATAAAAATTAAAAAAAGTGGAACTTCAAGTGATTTCTGTTTTAATTTTTAAAAATTATATGCTATTTTGGCATGTTATCATTCAGTTCCTAAATGTACACAAACTATGCAGGGTCAAGAAAAACATCTGATTGGTTAATCAAGACTTTTATAGAAAAATATTGATTTCAGATATAGTATTTATAGAAAAATATTGATTTCAGATATAGTATTTGACATCAATGAATGTCAAATTTCCCTATACCTTCTAGTTTTTTTTTCATGCAACTGCTATCTCTTTCCTTATATGCAGATCATAGTAATCTGATGTTCCACTTTAAAATGATAACCTTTAAAATGTGTCTGGAAATGTCTATAATAAAACACATCAATTTTTTTAAGTCTGATATAAGGTGTCAGGTATCATATTAAATAACAATATAAAAATACAAATATCATTTGAAAACTATGACCCTTTTTCTGACTACCCTGATCACACTATGTAATGATTTTAAAAAATTATACCTACATAAATTTTCTTTAAATCTATATGCAAATACAAAGGAAATTTCTATTTTCATTTTCAATGCTAAAAATCTTAGTTGTTTGTTTTTTAAATGGAGAATCTAAATTTCCCAAGGCCTTTGTATTACTGGGAATACAAAAATTGACAGTCTACACTGGAAGGTCTCATTACAGCTTAATGGTTAGAAAGGTACTCTTGGGAATCAAGCAAGAATAAATTAAACTTAATATCTTACATAATCTCTTTCTAGCCTTTTTTTCTCCTCATATTTCTTACTCGTCTAAATTCATTTTCTCTTCTTTTTGGACAGTGATTTAGAAAAAATATATCTAATTTAACAATTAATTATTTCTTTTGTCAAATATTAAATGGAAAGTTAATATTAATTTTGAACTAACACCGAAAAACTTAATTTTCCATTCAACCTGAATGTATCCACATCTTTGCTTTTTCTGCCAAAAGTTACTTATTTTGCATTTAAACTTATGAATGTCCCCAAGAACTTTTCTATGTGAGAACTGTTATGTTAAAAAAACATTTATTTAGCTCATATGCACAAAAAATGGAATTAGAAAAAGTCATAAAAATGTTTTTAATTCCATATTTTGTGTGTATGAGCTAAATAAAGGTTTTCCACTGGGTGTTGTACCTTAGTGTTGAATCACTATTGTATACCTGAATGCTAAATGCAATTCAAATAAAAACTTAAAAAAAAATTTAAATGCACCTAACATCTTAAAATAAATTGATCTTTTTTTTTTTTAAATTTTATTTATTTATTTGACAGAGAGAGAGAAATCACAAGTAGGCAGAGAGGCAGGCAGAGAGAGAGGGGGAAGCAGGCTCCCTGCTGAGCAGAGAGCTGATGTGGGGCTTGATCCCAGGACCCTAAGCTGAAGGCCCTAAGATCATGACCTGAGCTGAAGGCAGAGGCTTTAACCCACTGAGCCCCTCAGGCGCCCCTTAAAATAAGTTGATCTTAAAACGCTTTAGAAAAGCATTTGTTAGGGGGGTTTGGGTCATGGTCCTGAGGTCCTAGGATTGAGCCCCATGTTTTCTGCTCAGCAGGAGCCTGCTTCTCCCTCTCCTCCCTGCTTGTGCTTTCTGGCTATCTCTGTTGCTATCTCTGTCTCTCTAACTAAAATCTTGGAAAGAAAAAGAAAAGAAAGAGAAAGAAAGAAAGAAAGAAAGAAAGAAAGAAAGAAAGAAAGAAAGAGAGAGAGAGAGAGAGAGAGAGAGAGAGAGAGAGAGAGAGAGAAAGAAAGAAAGAAAGAAAGAAAGAAAGAAAGAAAGAAAGAAAGAAAGAAAGAAGCTTTAGCAGGGGGAAAAAAGTAAGGGATCCATAAAAAAAGAGCAACAGGGGTGCCTGGTGGCTCAGTTAAGCATCTGCTTTTAGCTGGGGTCGTGATTCCACGGTCCTGTGATGGAGCCCCAAGTTTTCTTTTGTGTTTGTTTTTAGAATTTAAAATAGTTTTATTAAAACAAGCACATTGTATAATAGCACTGTTGTGTTGTGTGTCTGTCTGCCTTGCACAGATCCATTTTCTTTAGGCAGCTGGGCAGCTTCTTAGAGGCCAGATGCGCCTTCAGGCTCTCTGGCAGCAGGGGGCTCTCAGCTGGGACCAGGGCTGCCTGAGATCTGGAGCCGCATTAGGCACAGAGCCCCTCCTAACTGCCCTGGACTGGTGCTGCCCTCCAGGAGACACAGCCTCTAAGTCACTTGTCATCTTAACAGCTTAAAACCAGTTAGAATAACAGGAAACCGTTGAATAAAACCTTTCACATGTGTGGACATTCAAGGAAGAGCAAGCCTTGACATGCTCTGGAAAATCTGCCAGCTTGCAGTGGGAGTTTAAAGTCCCATCTTTGCTAGAAATTCTCAGTGGAGAGTCTGCTTCTCTCTCTCCCTCTGCTCCTCTCCCCTACTCCTGCTTGCACTCTCTCTAACTCTCCCTCAAATAAACAAATAAATAAATATTTAAAAAAAAAACATTAAAAAAAAGAGTAACAGACAGCCTTTAGAAATGCAATGGGACAGATAATAAACATATAGAATCGTAATGGCTTAGTCTGACAGTAATTGTGTTTTTCTTATCTTTCTAAAATTCTGTCACTAGGGAATTAATTAATGGTGTTAAGTAATTGGATATGTGCATATATTATGTATCTTGCATTGCTAAACTCATTTTGTCTATGCCATTCTATAAACTGATTTTCCTTTTGTACTTCCCTGTCAATAAATCCTTTGATAAACATTTTTTCAATAATATATATCATATAAATTCATAATATATTTTACCATTCTCATTTTTTTAGACAGTAGTTTGATTCCAATTGATGGATTACAGAAAATACTTTAATATTTAATCAATGCTTTGCATTGATATTATGTCCCTTTTTACAGACTTATCAGTAGATCTATGAGCCAGTTTATGAACGTTTTAAAGAATATTAGTTTATAGTTTCAAGATACTTAAAAAAATTCAGCAGCACTTCATTGATTAGTAAGGCAAGTCAAAGTATTTCTCAGAGAATACTCTCATTGGTATCAACTATAATCTTCAAAAGAATTAGTGAATAAATAGTATTGTTAACTTTTGTTTGCTAATATGATTGAAATATCTGTCTGTATTTTATTAGCCATTTGCCTCTAGTTCTTCCATTATCTCTCTATTTCCTTGCCTGTAAAACAGTTAGTTTGTTGGTATTTGTATATTCATTTTGTTGCTGTTGTCGTCATGGTTGTTTTGGGTCATAACTATCATTTATATACAAATATTTTCTCAACTTCATTTTTACCTTCTATTCATATGTATATTATTATTCACAAAAGCTGTATGTAAAATATTTTATAATAACTAATTGATCAGTCTTTACCCCACTAAACTCTCAGGAGAAGCAGCTAACAAATGTATGACAGCTTAAAATGCAATTAGGCAATAATAAATCAGGCACTAGAAAAATAATCTGGAGATAATAGATTTTGTAATATTCCAATAATATTCAAGAATTTAAAGGATCTCAAAATTATAAACTAAATACTGTTTAAAATCAAAATGAAAAATATAAGATTCTGAGAGAGAGAAGGAAGACTGTATAGGGACTTTGGGACCTGAATAACAACACAAAAAATTTATTCACTTATTTTATTTTTATTTTTTGTTTTGTATATCTTATACTTAGAGCTGAACTCTAAGACCTATAACTGCAACAGGCCCAGACAAAAATTAACCAACAAAAACTATTCATTGTAGGGACGCTTGGGTGGCTCAATTGGTTAAGTGTCTGCCTTCAGCTCAGGTCATGATCCCATGGTCCTGAGATTAAGTCCAACATCAGGCTCCTTGCTCAGTGGGGAGCCTGCTTCTCCCTCTGTCAGCTGCTCCCCCTGCTTGTGCTCTCTCTCTAGTTCTCTCTCTGACAAATAAATAAATAAAATCTTTAAAAAAAAAAAACAAACACACTATTCATTGTAGCTGAATGACCAGGAAAGAGACAGCATAGCAAGATATAAAACTTTTAAATAATAATTGCTCTAATGTCATTAAACAGCACATAAAAAAATCAGTTTTATTCTCTTCCACACCAGCAAAGGAAGAGTAAAGAATGGAGACTCGCATGCTTATGCGACTATAATGAAGTTTTCCACACCCTTGCAAGGCTGGTGTCAGATAAGGCCAAGCAGAGAGTGGAAAATTTCATTCCCTCTAAGTAGCAATGAGCTTTACGTATATGATATCAATGGAGACCACAAGGGAAGTCTGGACTTCTTTTGTTGATAATGAGATACCTCTCTACACACCCCCCCTAGTTGGGCTTTGTCAGAGCAAGAACAGTAGAGAGTCAGGACTTATATCATCATCTAATATTAACAAAGCCACTTCTACCATAGAGACAACATGGGGACTAGACACCGAACCCCTGGCAGCAGTAAGGAGGAGCCCCCTCACACTGAATGACAAGGAAGGCCATGTAGGAACCTGGACTATGATATCCAAGTGGAAGTAATATGATAGCAATGCTTTCCTTCCCTCTGCCAGAGTAGTGTCAGAGGTAATCATTAAAACAGAAGTGTATATAAGGTCCAGTATGATAACTTAATATCCATAATGTCTAGATCTCAACAGAAAATCACTCATCATACCAAGAACCAGGAAGATTTCAAATTGAATGAAAAAAGACAATCAATAGATGCCAACATGGAATGACTGAAATGTTAGATTTATTTGATAAAGATTTTAAAGTAGCCATGTTAAATATGCTTCAGTGAGCAATTAAGAACATACTTGAAACAAATGTAAAAATAGAAAGTCTTGGCAAAGAAAGAGAAGATGTAAAGAAGAGCCAAATGAAAATTTGAGAGCTGAAAATACAAAATTCAGCAGATGGGTTCAGTAGCAGAATAGAGGAGACAGAAGAAAGATTCAGTGAGTTGGAAGATGGAACTATAGTGACACAATCTAAATAACAGAGGGAAAATAAATTGAAAAATAGTAAATGGATATCCATGGATCTGTGGGGCTATAACAAAACAAACAACTTTTGCATGATTGATATCCTAGTAAAGGGAGAAGAAGGAAGGACTAAAATAGTACTGAAGAAATAATGGCTGAAATCTCCCCCAGATTTGGCTAAATAAGTAAACGTACAGATTCAAGAAACTGAGCAAAAAATGCTATACAATTCAAGATGAAGGGGTATAATTTGAGCCTGGGTCTGTATGACCATAAATCCTATACTCTCTTGCTTGCATGCTGTATTCTCCTCATAGATGATAATTAACAAAATAACCAAAGGACATTTTACAGTCCTTTTTGATTAAAAAAATACCCTCAGCATATGAAGAATACAATAAAATATCTTTAAAATGTTTAGAAAAACCTATCATAGATGTAATAAATGAATGAATGAATGAATGAATGAATGAATGAATAAGAAGCTGAGCAAAATCCAAATAGGATAATCTGAAAAAAATCAATGCTAGAACATTTGATATTTAAACTTCTGAAAATGAGGGAAAGAAAAAGCCTTAAAAGCTGCCAGAAAAAATCATCATCTTATCGGTATGGGGAAGTACAGTTAGATGGCAAAGGTTTTCTCATTAGAAACTACTGAGATTAGAGGAAATAGCAACAATGTATTTCTAGTCCTGGTTAAAAACAAATAAAGAGGCAAGCCCATACCACTCCATAATTCTATACATGGTAAAAATATCCAACAGTAATACAAGGGAAATTAAAACATTCTCAAATAGAGTAAAACTAAGAGAATTGTTTAACTGAAGATCTATCCTAAAAATGGCTGCAGTTTTCTAATAAGAAAAAGAATAATTAAAAAAAAGAAAATTGCAATATTAAGAAGGAATAATAGGGCACCTGGGTGCTTCAGTAGGTTAAAGCCTCTGCCTTCGGCTCAGGTTATGGTCTCAGGGTCCTGGGTCAAGCCCTGCATCCAGCTCTCTGCTTACCAGGGAGCCTGCTTCCCCCTCTCCCTCTTCCTGCCTCTCTGCCTACTTGTGATTGATCTGTCTCTCTCTCTCTCTGTCCAATAAATAAATAAAAATTAAAAAAAAAAGAAGGAATAAAAAGCACAGCATACAAAAACATGGGTGGATACAATAGGATTTCTCTTTTTCTCTTGATTTTTAAAAATCATATGTGGAGTGAAGAAAATTTATAATATTGTCTGGTGTGGTTCTAAATGTATATAAAGAAAATAGTTAAGACATATTAAGACAAGTATATTACAAATGGAAGAGATTAAAAGAACATGGGGAGCTAAAGCACTCAAGATGGTGAAATGACAACAGTAGGAGACTGTAATAAGTAATGTATATACAATCTAATTGGTAGAATAACCATAAGAATGTTAAACAACAAGATACACTAAAAAAAGACTTAAAATAAATCAAAATGGAATTCTAAAAAACATTCAAGTAACAGAAAGGACAGGGAAAAGGAGACAGAGACATGACAAATAGAGAAAACAAAAATAAAATCTCAGACATAGCGTAGCATATCAATAATTATATTAAATGTTAATGGCCTAAATATGCCACTCCAAAACCAAAGACTGGCAAAGTAGATTTAAAAAAAAATGACCTAACTATATGTTGTCTATAAGAAACTCACTTCAAATATAACTACATTGGTAGTTGGAAAATAAAAGGATGGAAAAAATGCATATTGTGCAAACATTAAAAGAAAGAAGGAGTGCCTATATTAATATCAAACTAAGTAGACTTCAGAACAAAAGAAGTTACCATATACAAAGAGGGCCATTATATAATGACAAAGGATCAATCACAAAGAAATCATAGTGATTCTAAATGTTTATCTACCAACAACAACAACAAAAAAGAGTTAAAAAAAATATGTGAAATGGAGTACCTAGGTGGCACAGATGTTTAAGCATCTGCCTTCGGCTCAGGTCATGATCTAAGGGTCTTGGAATCCAGCCCCGCATCAGGCTGCCTGCTTAGTGGGGAGTCTATTTCTCCCTCCCCCTCTGCTGCTCCCCCTGCTTGTGCTCTGGCTTTCTGTCAAATTATATATATATTATATATATTATTATATATAATTTATAATTATATATATATAATTACACATAATTATATATTATATATTTAATTTAAATTTAATATATATTTATTTTATATATAATATAAATATAAATTTATATGCTTATATATTATATATAATATAAATATAAACATATATATTTATATATTAAATATATTTAATATTAATATATATTTATAATATATATTTAATTTAAAATATATATTACATATTAAATATGTATAATTATAAATATATATAATAATATATATAATATATATGAAGCATATATATGCATATATATATATGAAGCAACAGCTAATAGAATTGAATGAAGAAATAGCCAAATCCACAATGATCATTAGGTATTTTAATCCCCTTCAGTCAATAACTGATAGAACAGTTACATAAAAAACCATCCAGGATATAAAAGAACTCAGTAATATAATTGACCAACAGGATTTAATCAACATTTATAGTCCACTCTACCCCAAAACCCCAGAACACACATTACTTCCAAGTATCCATGGGATTTATAACAGTATGAAATAAAACCATGGATTTAAGACAGTTAAAATCAAACATGAATATAATGAATATAAATACACAATATTTGAAAATTTGGGGGACAGAGCAAAAGCAGAGCTGAGAGGGAAATTTTTTTTTTTAAAGATTTTGTTTATTTATTTGAGAGAGAGAGAGAGATTGAGATAGCGCATGAGAGGAGAGAAGGTCAGAGAGAGAAGCAGACTCCTCAAGGAGCTGGGAGCCCGATGTGGGACTCGATCCCAGGACTCTGGGATCATGACCTGAGCCAAAGGCAGTTGCTTAACCAACTGAACCACCCAGGCGCCCTGAGAAGGAAATTAATAGCACTAAATACATACATTAGAAAATAGGAAATATCTTAAATCAGTAATCTAACTTTCCCACCACAGGAAGCTAGGAAAAAAAAAAAAAGGAAAATAACGCAAAGAAAGCAGAAGTAGAGAAAAGATAATTGCAAAAATCATTGAAATTTCATATTGATAATGGGACAAAAGTGAATCAAAGAATTCTTTGAAAAGATCAATAAAACTGCCAAAAGTCTAGCATGACTGACAAGAAAAAAGGCACAAATGACCAATATCAGAAATGAAGCCGTGATATCACAATAGACTTTGCAGACATCAGAAGGACATTAAAGAAGTACTAGAAACAACTCTGTAAACATAAATTTTACAACTTAGACAAATAGTTCATTTCCTTGAAAAAGAAAAACTCTCACAACTCTCCCAGCAAAAAATAGATAATTTGAGTTGTCTTCTAACACAATGAAAGGAAACTGAATTAATAATTTTAAAACTCCCACAAACTAAATGCCCAGGCCCAGATGGTTTCATTGGAGAATTCTACCCAATGTTTAAACATGAATTAACACAAAATCTATAACATTTCTTCCAAAAAACAAAAAAGAAAACTTTCCAATTCATTTTCATGAAGTCAGTATTACCTCAATACCAAAACAAGATAAAGCCAGCACACACATACAAACACCAACCGACATACAGATAAATATCCCTCATGAACATAGATACGAAATTTGTTAAGAAAATTGTACATCAGTGTTGGGGTTGGTTTACAGTGTTAGGTTTTCAAGTCCTTATTAATTTTCAGTCCACTTGTTTTGTCAACCATTGAGAAGAATATAAAAATCTCTGACTCCAGGTGTGTATTTATGTGTTCCTCCTTCAGCTATATTCAATCTGTGTTCCATGTGTTTTACAACTCTGTAATAAGTGCATGAATCTTGAGGATCATTATGCTGTCCTGATGATCCTCCCTAATGCTCCATGAATTCTAAGGCTTTCCACTCTGGTTGGTGGTAACATGGACTGTTCCGACTTCTTTGAGCTCGGAGGAATTTTTCATTTTTCCGTTGCTCTTTTTTTTTTTTTCCTTTTTTTTTAAATAAGATTTTATTTATTTATTTGTTTGTTTGTTTGTTTGTTTGTTTATTTGAAAGAGAGAGAGAGAGAGAACACAAGCAAGGGGAGCAGCAGAGGCAGAGGGAAGCAGGCTCCCTGCTGAGCAGAAGCCCAATATGGGAGCCTGATGAGGGAGCCTGAAGTAGGACTTGATCCCAGGATCATGGGATCATGATCTGAGCCAAAGGCAGACACTTAACCGAGTAAGCCACCTAGGTGCCCCTTTCAATTGCTCCTTTTGGGTGGTTCTTTTCCCCACGTCTGGTTATCTTCCTCATAGGAAGATAAAATACCTAGCTAAATACTCTAAGGGGTCTTTTACAGATATCTGATGCACCCTTCTCTTCTCCAGTAATTTGCTTTGCAAATTCTAGCCACTTCAGCTTAATACTAAATTAATAATTTAATACTTAATACTCCCATCTGTTCATCTAGAGAGTTCACCAGGTTCCACATGCATCTCTCTCATTTTATTTTTTAAATAAATAAATTTAAATTTAAATTAATAAATACATTAACAATAATGTATTATTGTTTCAGGGGCACCTCTCTCTCAATTTAGAAATTAGGCAGAGTAAGAAATTAACAACAATTACTGATAATAAAACTATAAAAATATATTGTAATAAAAGTTATGTGAATGTGGTTTCTCTCTCTCTCAAAATATCTTATCTTACTGTGCTCACTGGTCTTATTGTGATGATGTGTGATGATAAAACACCTACAGGATGAGATGAAGTAAGGGGAATGACATAGGCACTGTGATGGAGCATTAGGCTACCACTGCCTTTCTGACCAGACATCAAGAGAATCATCATAGTGGACAGTGGTTGACCACTATAACATGTAAATTGAAAACGTGGGAAATGGGGTGCCTGGATGGCTCAGTGGGTTAAAGCCTCTGCCTGCAGCTCAGGTCATGATCTCAGGGTCCTGGGATGGAGCCCTGCATCAAGCTCTCTGCTCAGCAAGGAGCCTGCTCCCCCCTCTCTCTCTGCATGTCTCTCTGCCTACTTGTGATCTCTCTCTCTCTCTCTCTCTCTGTCAAATAAATAAATAAAATCTTTAAAAAAAAACGTGGAAAGTGAAATCATGGATAAGGGGGGGAACTAATGTATTTTTAAATACTTGATTAACATATGACAGTACATTTAACCATATTTCACTCTGCCCAGATAATAAATAAATGTAAAATCACTTTGGAAAGCCCCTATACATAGCTTTAGAGGAGAAGCAGGTTCATATTGCCATAAAAATCCCTGGTATTGACTGAACCATTAAGATATCAATGATGTGCAAATGTGTTCATTCAGGTTTAGTGTGTCACTTATTAGTAGCAAATTGCTCAGTTGGTGAGACTTATTAACTAGTCCGTTACATCAGGATTTTGATTTTTAATTTATTGTAAGTGATAACTTTATTAAATTCCATAGAATTTAAGATTATAGTTTCACAATGTATGAAATACAAGTGTCTAAACAATGTGAAACCTACTACTTTAGTTAAGAAAATAAGAACTTGGGAATTTTAGTATATATTGCACAGAATAAAACTTACTCTAAAAGTTGTTTAAAGTAAAATCATAATCTTTAATTTTAAGTGATTTCGGTTAGAATTCTTTCTCCTGGGCCTTTATATTATTTGATTTCTTTATAATACTTAAGATACTCACTGAATTATATCTCCTACAGAATTAAAACATATTTAAATTGATAGTCCTCCTTTAATAGTGAGACCCTATTATTCTGAAGAAAATAATACCAAATTAAAGTTTTAAAATAATAATTTTTTTCCCCATATATAACTTCTATCAATTACACAACTGAAAGTTGCTTCCTCACTGGTAGATCAGCCTTAGGTGAAACTAATTTAGTAAAAAACGTGTTATGGGTTGCACCAGATATTCCATGATATTCCACGTCACAGCCTGGAGAACGCCCAGTTATTTAATGGTAGTAAGTGCAACATTCAACTATTACCAAGCACTGATAGTAGCCAGTCCCCTTGCTGAGGCCTTTACCTATATACTTCATCTTCATAGTCCTGTGAGGCAAGAACTCTAACAGTCCCCTTTTACACTCAGATTAAATCGTTATCTAGGAGCATCTATCTAAAAGTGGTAGAGTCAGTAACCTAACCGAGACTAGGTAAGTGCAAAACCTGTGCTCTTTCCCCTGTCTAGTTCAGGGTTTCTCTATCTTATTTCTGCAAATCCTTCTGAAATTTCTAACTGATAATGAAAGCACTAGAGGACAGAGTTAAACACATCAAAATAAAAAAGCTTTAAGACAAACATTCTGCCAAGATGGGGTACTATGGATTCCCTGATAACTCATGCCCTTTTTTTTTAAACTTGGTCTGTTTCTTCAGATTACTACTCTATATCCCTTTACTTCTACGTGAAGGGTCTATCCCAGTTTGAATTTTTAGAAAAGCCAATTCTGGAATGAAAAAAAAGCAATCTTCTATCCTTGAGTGCTCTGTCCATAACTGATTATAGCATTATCACATTGTGCCAATAATTGTGCATTTACAGATATGTTTTTCTAAGGATCCTGAAAGTAGGGATTCTGCCTTGTTTGGCATTGTCTTCTTACATCCAATAGGTACCAAATGGATGGATAAGTAAAAGAACTGAATGAATCGCACATCCAATGAACCATAGGATAAGAACTATAGGAAATGCAAAGAGGAAATGGAGATTTTTATACTTTGAAAAAGGGGTCTCTCACAGTGTCTATGACTAAGGGATTTAGACGCAAAAACTTCATCTCTGAGATAACTCACTAAAAATTCCTATGTGGTAAAATAGCTAAAACTAGCAGAATCATCCCAAATATTAGGAAAATATGTGTAAAACTAAAATCTGCCATGGAATATCTTAGCCTCATCTTTAGACACTCCATTCTGCATTACAAAGTGCTCAGTCTTGCCTAAGCAGTAAACTTTATTCTTTCTACATCATATCCTCTTCTCAAGAAATGGTCTTATCAGTTTATTTAATAGAAGAAATAATGACCGATAGGATCTGATATTGCTATTTCCCCTTTAAGGAGTATTTGGAGTTCCCTAGGGAGGAAAGAAAAACAGAAAGAAAAAAAGAAAAGAAAAAGACACTATATGGGATTTCAAGCCTCAGAAATTAAATTAGGCGGCAAACGAACGTCACCAGTTCCTATAAAGTAAATCCAACTTTAAGAAAAGATCATTAGAGATGGAGGCAAGCCAAGAAACAGATCCTTCTCTATAGAGAACAAACTGATGGCTCCGGGGGTTGGGGGGGTGGGGGGTGTAGAATGGGTTAAACAGGTGATTAAGGAATGCACTTGTGATGAGCACCAGATGCTATATGCAAGTGTTGAATCACTATATTGCATACTCAAAACTAATACAGTGCATGTTAATTAATTCAAATAAAAACTTTAAGAGAAAAAGGCCATATTTACTTTTTGTTTAGTAAATCTCCCTTTTTAAATGTACCTTCTATCTACCTCTATCTATCCACCAAGACAATCTTAACATTTCTCTTAGGTTATTAAATTTTAGACAAGTTTCTTCCTGAGCAGAGGTCATGACTTTTCTTTTCTTAGAGCAGTAAAAACAATAAAGCAAAACAAAACAATTTATAAGTTCTTCCTCTGTCCCTTTAAGATGCAAATCTTTTTCAAAAGACTCTTGACAGTTTTACAAAACCCAAGAATGTCCTTCTCAAGGACCAAAAACCATCTCATTTAGATGCAAAAATCAAGGAAGATGCCCCATTGGCCAGTCTCAGTGGGAAGGTAGGAGCCTAACTTAGCTCCAACTTGTAAAACTGCCTTCTATATGAATATATGAGAAAGTTTATCTTTTCTCTGGGCAATGTATGAGCAAGCACAGGTGGCCTACAAATCTCCCTGCTTCAGCTCTCAAAAATATTCTCCCTTCTTTCATTTCAGTGAAATTGAGTTCAACCTCTTTACCCTGATGCAATAGCATTGCATAAAGTCTTCCTTAACTGCTTGACTTTGGTACAATTTTTGCTTTGACACTATTTTGTCTCTCTCACTGTGTAATTCCTCCTTAAAGGTTTACAGGTCTGTACCCGGTCAATATGTTTTACAAAATTCTACAATCAATTCTGATATGTAGCTACACTGGTCAGCCATTGATTTATAAGTTAGCATAAATCCAACTAAGCTGAGTCAGAATATATTTGCATGTCATGGCATCTAAATATGGAATACATGAAGTATGCCCTCATATGTGTGCAATTCCAGTGGCAACAACTTAGTCAGTAGAGTGGGAGCTAAGTTGAGACAGATAGTCACAATGGCCCTGCTGTCATATATTATACAGACAAGTACATAAGACTTTTTCTGACAACTTGTTTCAGTTGTCCACAAATCCCTCCAGATATAAACTGGATATGAAATGATATATGTCACATATTTCAAAGATTTTTTTTTTCTGAAAAGATACAACATGCAGTAAAAAAACTGGAATTAAGGCAGCCTGAGCACAGTTACTACTTTGCCACCTGGCTATAAATACTTTGTAAGGACCGAATGACTAAAATGTCATGTAAAACTGTCAGCCCTAAGGCACTATAGAAACTTAAGTGATGCTGGTGATGAATGACTGAAAAGATAACTAAATAATCTTTTGGGGAAAGGATAACTAAATAATCTTGGTAAAAATAGTTTTAACTATTGCTCATGTACAAAAGTAAATAAAAAAGTACAAGTGTCCCACCTCTTTCATTATGACCATTCAACTATTTAATAAAGTTTCTAATAATACAAGTAAAGTCATCCAATGGCATTTAATCCATGGAAAATTCTTTAGGACAATGTAGGTCTTTGAACTTCTGTATAAGTCAGTCATAATCTAGGGGGCGAGCCACTGACAACTATAATGAAAAGATTTGGAAAATTTTAGTTACATTAAAAGCAATCCTGTGATATATCCTCTGATGTACAGAAAAATGTCATAATGCAACACTGCAAAAACAGTGAAATTGATCAGGATGAATGAGTCCCTATCAATGGTTTAGGAGACAGATGGAACAGAGTTGGAACATTACTGTTTTCTACATAGTGAAGAACCATTATAGGCTAACAGATTTATTTCTGCCATTATGACAAATTAAGAAAGATCACTACAAGCACAAAAGCATTAATATGCTGGCACAGAGGTTTAGATGTAATTTGGTACATTGCCAAAGAGATTAGTATATTGTTTGCCAAGTTTTGTGCATTATTATGCCAATTGTTAGTCTTTTTATATTAAGAAGTTGACATAGGAAAGAAAAATAAACTTCTCAATCTTAAATATTAATGGACTAGCATTTTCACATAGGTCTGTCTAATAATAAAAACAAATGCATAAATCTATTTAGCAATTATTTCAGAAAATAAGTACTCATGTGAATTTTGTGAATATTATTTAAAAATTTGTTTCTTATCTTCAATAATTTTATAAATATATGCTAAATAATAAAGAGCCTACATTGCAAACAAATTCCAGGCTCTAGATGATGTAAACCTTATTAGAATTAACTGCAAAACTCTTAGAGATAATACCCCTCGAATTATATTTAACTTGTATTTATTATAAGTTAACAAAAATTATACTCATATTAAACTTATATTTATTATGACTAATCACTCCCCCTTAGAGCCAAACTTTTTAAAGTGTATAACATTAAAGGGAAGGCTTATCAAAGTGGCTTATTTGAAGCAGTAAAGCAATACTGATAATGAGGAGGAGGAGAGCTTATTAAAGACATTTGGCACTAGGAGTTTTAAAAAAAATGTCTTTGATTTCAGGCCAAATGTGAAGCTGCTACTTGGCACATAAGCTAATGCCCAAACCCATTGGCTTTGAGTCTGATTCAATATCATCTTGTAGGGACTCTCCTCTCGTGCCAATTCAAGAAACAAAGCAATTCTCTAAAGCAGGAATAAAAATGAACAAGTTATTTCCTTGGTCAATGCTATGATGTAGTTAGGTCTAACAGTCAGAGTAAAACAGATGACACAAAGCCGTGAAGGACAAAAACGATTTTTGGAGAGCTTGTGCCTGTGACACAAATCAGAGTTCAGCAGTAGAAATATTGACTTCACAAACAAAATAAGTTTTAACTATATGTATAGTTTGAATGATAAGCAACTCCCCCAAACTAAGTAGGATATTAAATCTTTCTACTTGGAAATGTCCCTGGAGAAAAGAGGGAGAACTGAAATAAAAGCATTTATTTGGGGCGTCAGAAGCGCAATTTGAGAAGTGCAAATTTGGGTAACAACCCAAATTGTGTCCCACTAGGGGAACAAAAGTTTAAGACAAAAGGTAATGATTGTACACATTGTTTATAGAGAATTTTGGTTTGTGTTGGCGGCAGAAAACTAACTTTGGCTGAACATGATTGGTCTCCAAGCAAAATCTATTACGGTAGCAAACTGCAGTTGTTTCTGTAGACTTCTTGGAATATTTGCAGTTCGGTCCAGTTGAAAAGCTTACGGTTGCAACAGGTGAGGACAAGGCCCACCTCCTTAATGGCCTTCCAGCTCCATTTTAAAACTGCTTGACATAAGTGACTCCATTTTATTTCATCTTTCACCAAAGTAATAAGAAACACAATAGATTTTTCAAAATTTCCTTAGTAAAAATACGGCAGGAAACAGAATATGTGATTTAGAAATATTCAACACATGAATACCAGCAAGATAATATACCTTGGAGATATTCCCTCAAGTCTGAGCTATTCAAAGATTAACTTTCTAAGCTTTCAAGCTGTCATATAACTTTTAAGAAGATTGTTACCTAGTATTATTTTATTAGGGAACATTCTTGAATTAACATGGGTAAATACAAATCAAAATAAATGTCTATATTAAATAGACATACTTAGAAATGATTATTAAAAATTTCCAGGTAGCTGGGGAAGTTTATGGATAAAATGATGGACTCTGGGCCCACGTCTAGTCCCAAATTCCTTCAAACATTTTATCAGGTACCAGCTATAGGCTGAGAATAATTTTTTTTAAATAATTATTTTTCTTTTTGATTTACAGAAAGTCACAAATATGGTATAGATCCATTATACTCATACCTGTTTTCTCCTGTTATTAATATATTACATTATTAGCATGGTATATTTGTCACAACTAAGGAACAAATGTTGATACATTCTTATTAACCAAAGTTCATATTATATTTATATTCCTTTTTAAAAATATTTTATTTATTCGTTTAACACAGAGAGATTGATCACAAGTAGGCAGAGAGGCAGACAGAGAGAGGGGAGGAAGCAGGCTCCTCATTGAGCAGAGAGCCTGACGTGGGGCTCGATCTCAGGACCCTGAGATCATGACCCGAGCCGGAGGCAGAGGCTTTACCCCACTGAGCCACCTAGGTGCCCCCATATTTTATTTATATTTCTTTAGTTTTATCTACTGTCTTTTCTGTTCCAGAGCCTCATCTAGGACACTACATTATAATTAGTCATCATTGGGGTGCCTGGATGGCTCAGTGGGTTAAAGCCTCTGCCTTTGGCTCAGGTCATGATCTCAGGCTCCTGGAATCCAGCCCCACATTGGGCTCTCTGCTCAGCGGGGAGCCTGCTTCCCCCTTTCTCTCTGCCTGCCTCTCTGCTTACTTGTGATCTCTCTCTCTCTGTCAAATAAATACATAAAATTTAAAAACAAAACAAAACAAAAAAAACAATTAGTCTCATGACTCTTTGGCCTATTTGTACCATGGCCCTTTCTCAGACATTCCTTATTTTTGATGACGTTGACAGTTTCTGAGGAGTACCAGTCAGATATTTTGTAGATAGTTCCTCTCTGTCTTATGGTTCTCCCATCATTAGACTGGGGTGTAGGTTTGGGGGAACAAGACCACAGAGGTAAAGTGTCATTGTTATTATATCATATTAAGGGTGCATGCTTATAACATGACTTATCTCTGTTGCTGTTGACCTTGATCACCTGGCTGAGGTAGTGCTTGTCATTTTCCTCCACTATAAAGGAACTCTTCCCCCTTATGATCCCCACTTCAGAGTTATGCTTTACCAGATTGAAGGCAGAGGAAATATATAAATATTTTGGATTCTGTGCAGGAGATTTGTCTGCCCCCCCATTAATTTATTTATTCAACCATTTATTTCTATCAGTATGGACTCAAGGATATTTATTTTATACTTTGGGTTATAATCTAATTCTACTTTATTTGTTTTGTTGTAAAAATTGTTAAAGTTTTGGTTATTTAGAAGTCTTTTAGTTGGTTTCTGTGCTCCCTTTGACAAATTTTTTTATTATGGTGACATTTTATCAAACACGTTCTTCCTTTCTAATCTGACAGGACACTCTACGATCATCTTATATAGTCCCTGTCCATGCCCTAACAGTCATTTCAAAAAGAGCTCCAGTTTTCTTTTACTAGAGAATGGTATCAGAAACTAAGATGTATGCTTGGCATCAGCATGATTTTTAATATTTTGGAAGACTCAGAAGAGATATGAAAGGTTACGGTTAGATTGTGGAAAATTTTGAATGCTTGGCAAAATATATTAGATAAGATATGATAGCCTATAAAAATTTAGGGTCTTTTTTAATCAAGCAAATAAGTGATACCACTTAAACCATATGAGCTAATATAACAAATATTATTAATATATGAATAACACTTGATGCATAGATGCATATTTAATATACTGTAACATTCAACCTAAAAGTTTGCTCTTCCCCAGGTAGAGCCAATTACCTGCCAAAGAGAATGACTTCTTGTACAACCTCAATTTGTCACTTTTAATTTAATCATCCATGCATTATTTCATTCACTTATTACTTCATATTTTAAAGGACTATTTGTTGTACATCTATTTATTCATTCAACAGGATTTACTAAGAACCTAATGGTTGCTTGGAAATTCTACATGAATTCAAACAAAACAAAACAAAACAACAAAATCTGTACTCTTAAAAGCTTATATTCTAGTGAACCCTAACCCTAACACAAACAAAACAATAAATACTTAAATAACAGAGAGTATGAAGTTGCATAAAATAAAAAGAAAGAGCAGTCTGCAGGTAGAAAATGATTGTGGAAAATCAACTCATCCTATTGTGCACCTTAAAGTTACATATTTTATATGCCAGTGATATTTCAATAAGCTGGAAAAAATTATAATGGAACGCCTTAGAATGGATAGACAAGCAAGACTTCTCTGATGATGTTACACTGAAGTAAAGACCTGATGAGCAGATGAGTCATGGTGCCTAGCACAGCATGTTGGAGTGGGAGTGCAAAACCAAGAATTATAAGGGATGAACAAGATTAGAAAGCAGATCACTAAAAGCTTTATTAACCTTTGGGTAGGCATTGGGTTTGTTCTCAGTGTGATGGGAGGATACTCGAGAGATTTGAGGAAAGGGGCAACATGGTCATATTTACATTTTTAGAGATTCATTCTTATTCCTGGAAAAAGTTTCTAGAGATGAGGAGGCAGCAGGGAGCAGACAGTCTATTTAGAGGGTTATTGCAGTAACCCAGTCAGTGATGATGAAGGGCTGGATTAGCATGCTAATGAAAAAGGAAGTGAAAAGTACTCAGATGAATAATTTATAATGCATATTTTAAGGTAGTGCATATTTGAAGGTAGAGCTTTCAGGAATTGCCAATAGTTTGGCAAAGAGATGAGAAAGAAAGGGAAAAGGCGTATCTTTTGGCCTGATTCTCTTTCCTAAAATAAGGAAGATTAGGCAAGAAACAGGTGTTGAGGTTGGTATCTTATATGTGCCAGCAATTCTGCTAGACCATACATATAGAATGATTAACCATACACAAAATTATTTTATCAGAATGGAACTCTCAATTTAGAGAGGGATACTGGTACTTAATAATAGATGGATGAATATTTAATGGCCAATTATGGTTAGAAGGAATAACTTGAAGAGCGAGTTACATAATTTGAATCAGAAGATCAGAAGATATGTCTTTTAGGAAATGACTTTTTAGCTGAGCCCTAGCAAGGTAAAGATGGGAGAAAGGTTATGAATGAAGACTGTGAGGCAGCCAGCATGACTAGAGGATGACAAGCATGGAAGATGAGGTTGAAGGGCACCTTCAGTAGAATAAGTCAGAAACACTCAATACTTATGCTTTATCTTGGGTACATTTAAGGTAGAATGTTGTATGAACATGTTTTGAGTTATATATGTAAACAAAAGTAGGCTAATCAAAAGACAATGACTAAATGAAGATTAATATATTCTTAGTTCTCTGTCTGTGCTTCTAAATTAGGTCTACCACAAATAAAAATGAATCCATTAAGCTGCCTTATGTACTGACTATCATTTCTTGTAATATCTCAAATCTAGAGATTAAGTACTATTTTGCCATAAAGGATAAATATGCTTCTCCAGTTGTAACAGGATCAAATCTGAGCAGCCAAAGTGACATGAATCTATTTTTAAAGTCCTCCAGTAAATATGCCATTTAAATGGATGTATAAGGAAAGTCACCCTTATATAACAGCTTTCAACTGCTGATTAATATATAGCCATTTTGCTCATTATATCTTAGATCGAAGCACTGTAAGAGCAATCAAACCACCAAAGTGTCAGACAAGTTCCTAATAACTGAAAGTATTCAGTTTATGAGAGCATGATCTGGACTTGAGGACACAGTCTTAAATGTTCCTAATTTTGTGGCTGGGATCACTAAGGGATAAATCAAAGCTTCTGAGAAGATAAGATTTTTCCTTATCATTAAGTTTTACAAGAATCTTCTTGTTTTACTCCATTCCTCATCTCAGATACTGAAGATTGTGCCTTTCATAGTTCATATATAACACTCGCTTTTCAGAACCAGAAAGCAGATTCTTGTCATTATCCAAGTTTTAATAAAGATGAGATATCACTACTGTGACAATTCTTGAAAGCAGTGATAATTCAAATCTGCATGTTCACTAGAGTCATAATATGGTTATATTAACCTAAATATTGGGCTTTTCTGATAGTCATGCTTTCTGTTAAATGTTTTCCATCCAATCTGTATTCATTTTGTTTATCTTGCCTTATTGCATTGACTAGGAATTCCAGTGTGAAGATGAATGTATGCAATGAGGGAGGGGATTATTATCTTGTTTCTTATTGAGAAAGCATTCCATCTTTTTACCATTAAGTATTATATTAAATGTAGACTCCCCTCTATTCCAAATTTGCAGTTTTTATCATGAATGCATATTCTGTTTTGTCAAATTATTTTTATATTTTTGAGATGATAGTTTTCTTTAGTCTCTTAAAATGATTATAAAAATTGATTTTCAAATATTGAACCACCTTTACTTTCCACTAAATGTGTTATTTTTTCCAATTTCTTACAAGTTCAGATCACTAATTTGAGGTCATTATCTTTTTGATCTTAATACTTGTGCTATAAATTTACGTGTAAGCACTGATAAAGCTGCATTCTACCAGTGTCAATACTGTGTGTTTTAATTTTCATTTAGCTCAAAATCTTGTTGCTTTTCTTATTTTTTTAAATCTCCCTTGACATTTGCATTTTGTACCAAAGGTTATTTGGGAGTGTGTTAAATTCACAAATATTTTAAGATTTTCCAGATATCTGTTACAGATTAAAGTCTAATTCCAGTATTTTCAGAATATATCCTATTATTTTTTAACATTTTTTTAGAATACGGTCTATCATGGTGTATTCTTTATGTGTCTGTAAAAAAGGGTGTTCAGTATGTTTTTGATAATGATGCTATTGCTGGGTGAAGTTCCCTGAATATATCAATAAGATTATATTGTTTGATAGTGTTGCTTAGGTCTTCTTTTTCAGGCTGTTACTGAAAGAGCAGTATTGAAGGCTCTAGCTAACACTGTGGGTTTGGGTATTTTACCTTCCAGTTCTAACAGATTTTGCTTCATATATTTTTAAAGTTCTGTTGTTAGGTACATGGCTCTTTGGAATAGCTATGTCTTCCTAGAGGCTTGATCTTTATGTTGTTATTTAATGCTCGTTTTCATCCTTGATAATCCTCATTGTTTGGAAGTCTACTTTTTTTCTGATATTAATGTATATACCAATTTTGGTTAATGTTGGTATGGTATGTTTTGATTTTTTTATTGTGGTAGACATATATATAGTGTGTATATATGTATGATTTATAAATATATATATATATAGAGAGAGAGAAAATGAGAGAGAGAGGTAGTGTATATATATGTATGATTTATAAATATATATATATAGAGAGAGAGAGAAAATGAGAGAGAGAGAGGTAGATGGCAGTGATGGTTGTGTCACATCAAATTAAAAATTTACCATCTTCACTATTTTTAAGTGAACAGTTCAGTGATATTAAGCACGTTCATAATGTGGCACAACCATGACTCCTATCCACCTCCATAATTCTTTTCATCTTGTAAAAATGAAGCTCTATACCCATTAAACAATGACTCCCTCATCCACCCTTTCCCAGGCTCTGGCAAACCACCATTTTACTTTTTGTCTTTATGCTTTTTACTACTCTATCTCATTTCATCCTTTTATTTTGACCTATCTTTACATTTAAGTCAGATTTCTTTCTTTAGATTATATAATTGAGTCTTGCTTTTCCCCCTACTTTTTTTTCTAATATGTGGCAACCCGTTTAATTGGTGTGTTTATACTACTGTAATATGATGAGCATGTTGATATGACTGTATTGAAATCTACACATCTTGATAATTGTTTTTACTTGTTCCATCTGTTCTTTATACATTTTATTTTCTTTTTATGCCTTTTCATAGTTTGAGCAGTTTTTATGATTCAAATTTATCTCAACTATAGACTTACTATGTATACTCATTTAAAAAATGTTTTTAATGATTGTCCTAGGGTTCAGAATATATTTAGTTTCACTTAATCAGTGTTTGTCTAAAATAATATTATAATCCTTGATATAAAGACCTTCCAATACTATATTACTAAGTATTATGCCAGTTTTGTCATAAATTTTTATTTTCATAAATTTTTACTTTATCACTAAATTGGTCATAACTTTGCCTTAGATCCTCATTTATCTTTAAGAGTGATTAAAATTAATAAAACAAGATTTATCTTTATATCCAGCACTTTTCATTTTTTCATGTTGATCCAAGATTCTGTCTCAGTATATCTGTGTCAGTATCATACTGCCTTTTCATGGAAAACTTTCTGTAAACATCCTTGTAGTGGAACTTGTTACCAGTGAATTTTCTCAGATTTTGTTGACCAAGACAGTTTTGATTTCTCCTTCATTTTTGAGAGTTATTTTTGCTGGATATTCTGGGTTGATCAGGTTTTTTTTTCCCCCTTTCAGTATTTTGAAGACATCATGCCATGGTTTTGTGGCTTACATGCGTTTTGATGAGATGCCTACTTGTTATCATTTTTGTTTGCCTATTGGCAATATATTTTCTCCCCTGTGTCAGCAAGATTTTGTTAGTCTTTTGTTAAAGCAAATAGAATATGATATAATTAAGTATATTTTGTTGTTGATGATCTCTCTAGATGTTCTTAAGCTTATTTTATTTGTGAGAATTCTCTGTCACTAATTTTGGCAAATTCTTAACTATTATAACAAATATTTCTGCTTTATTCTGTCTTTCATCCTTTGGGATCTCAACTGTATAGATTTGATAATGCTCCACACCTATTGGGTTGTTTGTTGTTGTTGTTGTTTACCTTTCTTCCTGATTCTATTTCAATCTGCTAAGTATCTACTGACCTTTCTTAAATTTGACGTACTCTTTCATAGGCTGGGTCAAGCCAACTAAGGAGCCATTGAAGGCCTTTTTTTTTTTTAAACTTCTGTTACTGGGCTTATTGTTTTTTAGCATTTCTGTTAGGTTCATTCTTATAGTTTTCATCTCCATGCCAAAATTAGGCATCTGATATTTCATGCTGTCCTTCTTTTCTATTTGAGCCTTTAACACATTAATCATAGTTACTTAAAATTCCCTGTTTAGTTCCAAAATCTTTTTCACATATGAGTCATTGTGCTGATTCGTTTTGCCTCTTGGAAGTGGGCTTTCTTGCCATTTAATATGTTATGCTTTTTTTTTTCCTTTAAAGATGGACATCTTATGTAGGAAAGAAGAGACTAAGGTAAATACGTTTATTCTTAAAAGGGGACACATCATTCCCCCATCAGTGCTTTTAGTGGGAGGGCCTATAGTTAATCTAGTAAGAAATGTAGCTAGGTTTTGGGTTTGTTGCTGCAATGGTTATCGTTAGTGCAACACAGATTTTAAGTTCCTCTGTTTAACAGGAATTTAGGGTATGGGTACATTTGCCAGGGACTTTTTCTCAATCATCTCCATCTTTAGCTTTTTAAGTCCTTGTTTTATTCTATGCATCAAGGAACTTTGTCCCTGGTCTTGCAATTCTCACAGCAATACTGAGCTCTTACCTGTAATTTGGTGTTTGTTAGTTTGGAGGTGATGCGATTCTATGTTATTAGGATTAAGCCTCAGACTTAAGCAGGCCCTACAATCCCAGGTATTAAGGGGGTGACCCTATTAGTAGTTCTGAATCTTCCTGAGCAAAAGTTCTGGGCCCACGATGTATTCCTGATCTCCTTCAGGGCTAAAAGAGTCTCATTTGTTTTAGTTGCACTGTGTTTTCACCAGACTTCTAAGGGGAACAAAGTATATTTCTTTTTACCAGACTCCTAAGGGGAACAAAGTATGCTTCTTTTACTCTGTAGCTTAAGGATTTTGTTCCCTAAGGATGTGTCAAAAACTAAAAAATCTAAAATTGTACCCTACATAAAGCTAAGAAGTTATATTCCCTCACTTACACGTATGCTGGCAGAAAATGCAGGAATCCTGGGTCAAAGACAAAAGACTTTTGCTCATAACAAAGTAACAGCAAGAACTTTATGTTCTCAGTAATTTCCTTTTCTCCCCTCCTCCCAATTCCCATGAGGCAACACTGTTGGGGGAGGTGTCTCAGGTAAGGAACTTAAAACCTAGAAAGCTGTCATCATTTATAAGGAGCTGCAAACAAACCTTCCTAATCTTTGCCTCAATGGAAACTTTATCTTTGTTATACTGACAGAAAACATATCTGCTTTCTGTTCCTGAAGGAGATAGTATCTCTAGCTTCCAAGGCTGTTCACTATACAGATATTAATGGACAAATACTCTAGGACAAAGGCAATTTATGCCTCTACTTGCAAGATGCAGAGAAACAGAGACTCGTGGAAAAAAGTTTCTCAGCAAGAGGGAGATGAAGAAAGGTTTGGATAGGATTTTGTTTCCTTTCCATAGTAGTTGTGGCTCCCTTTCCCCAATCACCATGAAGAGAGCTTTCTCAGGAATCTTGCCAGAGGTGATTTAGGAAAAAGAGCCTGCAAAACGGTACAAACATCCTTTATATCTGCTGCCCCTAGGATCAACCACACTCCCTAGCCTAGCAGTTTCCAACAAGTTGTTGGCCATTCTTGCAGAATTTTCCTTATTGGTCTGGATCTGTTTCTGCCCTAAGTAAGCAAAGGTTCACATCCTATATCTCCCTTCAGGTCATCAGCTGTCATTTAGATTACATGCTAGTCAGCTGTAATATTCATGAACTTCCAGATTCTATAGCTGCTTTGTTGTTATAAGGGTGGAGACACATTGTTTCCATCTCTTATCACAGAGCAGAAACTTCAAGTGCACTTAGTACAGATTGTTTTAATAGCAATCAGTTGATTTAAATCTACATATACTCCCTCCCATTGGCAGAGTATCTTCAGAGAACATTCTTAATGAAAAAAAAAAAAACTACCTTTAAGTTTTAACTTTTTAAAAGCTCTATGTATTGCCAATATCCAATTACTATTAGTTTTCAGGAGCTTTATAAATCCACCATGATGACACTATCCAACATACAACACTTCACACTTTTTTATTATTTAGGAGTAGTGAGTAGTAGTCTGTTGCTTGGAGCCCAGACTATACTTTTTCATATGAAATATGCTGTACTATGAAATTAGTTGACAAAAGTCTATTTATGTAGATATCTCCTTAACTACTTGGGGAACTAACATTCAGCCTCTCTAGTTGGCTACCTAACATGTTGAATATTTATATAGCCTTTGGTTTTCTCCCCCATTCAGCATCACTTGAGAGTTTTCTCAAAATCTTATTTATTTCACCATAAAGGAAAGTAGTATCTAGAATTCCAGCCAAAGGAATCAGACAGAACACAGAGCATGGTCTTGATACTGTGCCCACTGGGGACTACTTGAGAAGGCCAGCTTAATTTTGCTTGTGACAGTCTATACTCAAAGTAAAGCATGAACTGAGAGAAGCATGGGATGCAGGTGCTTTAAAATATGTCAGATATAGCATCTTTCTGTTGCACGGCCATGTACAAATACTTTAATGATTAATTGTGTAAGAAAATGAAATGTAAATGTAGAAAGCAGAAAATGAGCCCACATTAACTTGTAACATGTGAACAGTAATCATTTTAAAGATGGAAAAATAAAGCTTGCATATATTTTTTTAAATCCACAGAAAAAGATCTAGAATCGAGTCTTTTGTTTTCTTTAAGCTTTTTTAAGCCTTAGAAATATATATGTATATTATATACATAGTTTTTGTTTTTCTTTTTTGCAGCAATTTATTTCCTATGACTTTTACAAGGGAAGTACATTATAATTCTTTGGATTGGTTGTCAGATTTTTAAGAATTTGTGTCTAGTTGAAGTAGCAATTTAACAGTATTTATTTTCTATTTCCTGAACTTTGATGGTAGCTATTTCCTTCCTTACAAATAAACTTTTTAAATGCTTTTTTTAATTTTCTTTGTGAGTTTATTATACCTACTTTGAAGAACAAAAGAAAGGAGACTCATTATTTTCAGTTGATAAGACACAGTCACTACCACAGACGGCTTTAAGAAGACCAGATTAAAAATCTGCTAGAATTTTGTCAGATTTAGAAGTTCTATAGACTCTCGTGAGGGACAAAGGTTATTTAGGGTCTCAGCACTCTGTCATAGCAAATATTTATTGATCTGGAACATATGACAGCAGAAATTTAAAAGTCAAATACTCTTCTTCCTAACATCATCATGCTGCCTCTCTTGGTAACTGTAAATAACTATGATAGATATGTTATTAGATTAGAAATCTATATGTTATACACATTTGAGATATATATGACAAAGATAATGATTTTTTTCCCATGGGATTTTATTTTGCTTTATGTAAGTGATAAAATCTTGTTTTAGGATAATTCAGACAATTCTAGGCATATTAACAAACTTAATGGGTGATATTGAAGTGGGAGAGCTAGGTTCTTGTCTCACAGTGTTGAAAAATGAATCTCATGGACAAAGGAGAGTGAGTAAAGCGGTCAGAGTTTTATTAAGGAAGGATACAGAAAAAAAGCTCTCAGAAGTGAGAGCGGTCCCAACAGGGTTGCCACCGAGGGCTTTTAGGGTTGATCTTTCACAGAAAGTTAAACAGGGAACTTCAATCTTTTTGACTTCTCTACTGGCAGCACCATTGATTAAGGACTAGTGATAACATCTTTAACAGCTTACTTCTTTTTAGGGTCTGCTTATTTTTGTTGACCACAGGATACTGTTATAAATAAAATTTCCCCCTCAGACACCCAGGGCAGGGTGAGCTGATGTGTTCCATTATCCTCTGGTTTCCTGACACCTTCACATTTTTGGGATTTCTGTGAGCCTGATCCCAGAGACCCCCATCTATTCCTCCCTACCTAGCCCCATCTGTCCCTTACTCAATACTATCCATAACACCATTACCATTGTTTTAAACAAGATAGATTTATTTCAAGAAATAACTAAATAGCTAACAAGATGCTCTGTTAGGCAGAACTGCAGACTCACATGTTATTTAGATGAATCTACATATGAGAAGTTCATGGTGAGCATATAATCCAACAATGAAAGTAAAATGTTTTCCTGTTACAAAGTAGACATTTAATGATAAGTTATTTAATACATATAGGTATGTGTGTTCTGATAAAACAGAAAATACTATAGGTTTAATAACTGAAATCCAATAACTTTTACAGAAAAGGAGTAGCTAAGATGAACTTTGAAGAAAGAATTAAGCAAAAAATTAGATTCTAAACCATGATATGGATCATGGCCATGAGAAAAAAACAAAAAGTGGAATGAAGTGACAAGAGAAGTGATTAGACATGAAGTAATCAAAGGACCTGGAAACCAGGATTAGAGAAAGCCATTTTTAAAAAATAATTTATTTATATGAGATAGAGCGAGAGAGCACACATGAGCAGGGAGAGAGGCCAAGAGAGGGAGAAGGAGAAGCAGACTCCCCACTGAATGTGGAGCCTGATAACATGGGGCTAGATCCCAGGACCTTGAGATCATGACTCCAGCAGAAGTCAGACGATTAACTGACTGAGCCACTCAGGAACACCGCGAAAATATTTTAATGTGAATAAGAATCTTCCAAAAACAATGGCAAAGAACAGGGTAAGGCTATAATACTGAAAATAGAAATCACCATCCGGCACCCATCCATCTGCTCTCACTGTAATCATTTCAAATTCGTCTGCTGGATGTAGTTGTGGCATTTAACTTTTGTTTCCGGGGTATAACAGGCTCATGCTTGTGGCATGAAACTAAATGATTTCATAGAATGAGAGAGAGAGAGAGAGAGAGAGAGAGAGAGAGAGAGAGAAAGAATGCTATCTCTGTCTCTCTAACTAAAATCTTAGAAAGAAAAAGAAAGAATGAACGAAAGAAAGAGAGAAAGAAAAGAAAGAAAGAAAGAAAGAAAGGAAGGAAGGAAGGAAGGAAGGAAGGAAGGAAGGAAGGAAGGAAAAGAAGGAAGGAAAAGAAGGAAGGAAGAGAAAGAGAGAGAAAGAGAGAAAGAGAGAGAGAAAGAGAGAGAGAAAGAAAGAAAAAGAGAAGAAAGAAAGAAAGAAAGAAAGAAAGAAAGAAAGAAAGAAAGAAAAAGAAAGAAAGAAAGAAAGAAAGAAAGAAAGAAAGAAAGAAAGAAAGAAAAGAAATAAAGAAAGAAAGAAAAAAGAAAAGAAAACAGAAACTGTATCTCATTCAAAGTTTTATTATTGGTATCTGGCCCTGTGCCTAACTCTCAGTGATAATTCAAAAACTCTGGAAGGACAAATAGAAGGTATGAAGGAAGAGAGGGAGGACTAAAGAAAGACTATGAAGTTCTATGTGATGTTAAGGATTGGTATGTCATGAAAGATCCTCAAAGGAGAGATTGCTAGGTTGGGAATAGTAGAACAACTTCTGAGGTTGAGGAGAGTATAGCATGGAAAACACTAATGTTTCCTTTTGGCAGGAATATTTAAGAAGAATGACAGAAATGGCCAACATTGGAGAATGTACAAAGAGACATACACTACAGTACTCAAGTTTCAGTTATTGAAATGATGTGAAATAATGTACAATGATGAAGTTCTAAATATAAAGTGGTTATGTCTCTTTTCCAACTGATCACACATTCAACAAAACTATTAGCTACAACCATCATAGCCTAGTAGTTTGATTTGAATCCATGCTCAGCAACTTGTTAGGTCAGTCTTATATTTGACTGGCAAAATAGTTAAACATTGCAATACTCTGCTTGACCCTAAATTGACATTACTAGCTCAACTAAAAAATCAACTGTTTGAAACACAGTATTTGGGGAGCTCCCATGTAAGTTGGGGTGATGATTTAACTCCTTTATCATGTGCTTGTGAATTCTATCTCAAATCCCAGGATGACTTTATCATGAATTCACAGGTGCTACACCATTTGTTATAAGAAGAGTATTTATAAAGAAAACGCTTTGACATTTGGGTACTTTGACATTTACTATTGATATTAATGATGCTATAAAATTGTCAAGCGGAATGCGATTTACCCATGTAGTGATGCTTATTAATTACAAATATTATATAATCTGTTTTAGGTGTAAAAGGTTATGTGTTCTTTTTATTTCACATTCTGATTAAATCTAAATGTGAACTTTAAATACGATTTTAATCTCAGGGATTTGCATGTCAGAAGAATTTAAAGTCATTGAGAGAATCAGTAATGAGATATATTTTCTGCAAGCAATAGCATTGCTTTTACAAATCTCCTATCTCCCTATATACACTAAAGAAAAAAATATATGCTCAGATTACTGGCATAGTGAATTTTACTTAAGTATATGACCTAATTACATGCAGATAGAAAAAAAAAAACCTCTCCATTGGTGGAATATTTAATGAATCCTTTTAAAGGTGAATTACTTGACATAATGTATTTCAATAGAGACTGACAAAAGGACAAGAGTTGCAAAAATGATTTTATCTAGAAGTGGACAGAGAGCACCAACACTTGGAAAATACTGTTCTATAGCACTTTGCAGGTATGCAACTTAGAAAATATTTTCTTATGTGCATATTCTTTAATGTGCATAATATGCACATTAATATGTGCATTCATTTAATTTAATGTGCATAATATGCACATTAATATGTGCATTAATATGTACATTAAATCATAATATGCACATATGTGCATATTCTATTTTTCTGCTCTGCATGAGCATCTCAGGTGTATTTATATTCAATGATTTCTTCACATCTAATAATACCAGTATTTATTTATTTTGGGTTAGTAGAAATGATAAGAGTTTCAGGACACCTGGGTGGCTCAGTTGGTTGGGCAGTTGCCTTTGGCTCGGGTCATGATCCTGGAATCGTGGGATCGAGTCCCGCATAGGGCTCCTTGCTCAGCAGGGAACCTGCTCCTCTCTCTGCCTCTGCCTGCCTCTCTGCCTGCTTGTGTTCTCTCTCTGTTAAATAAATAAATAAAATCTTTAAAAAAAAAAAAAGAAATGATAAGAGTTTCATCCATACTGTTAAAAAAACGCAGCAGCCTCACGCATAAACTCCAAACTTAATTTTTAGAAGCACATGGTGATTATATTTAAAATCTATGTTTATTTTCATATTTAGGGGTTAATTTTTGGGTCTCCCTCCCATGTTTTTGTAAAATGGAGAAAAAATGGAATGTGAAAATTTGTTATTCAATTGTTCTGCCCTGGTACCACTAAAAACATAAAATTGTGCTATTTTTATTTCTAATAAATATGTTAACCTGAAATATTCCACATACCCAGAGTTATAGAACAGTGGGCTACAAAGAAGGTTTAGAAATCATCCAGAATTGACCATACCTTAAAAAAGAAAAGGAAGCCCAGAAGTGTTAGTTGTAATTTAAAAGACACAATTTTTTAATATTCAAAATAATTAGCAGTTTGAAGAATGACATTATATGACATATTTGGTATTGTTGTTTTATACTGATGAATTGAGTATATGCTTGAGAATTAACTACTAATTTTATTTGCTTTGTTACCTCTCATTAGTATCATTGGATTTTCTTTTTATGGTTTTATTAAAAGCAAAAGAAATTTTTCTGCATAAATTGCCTCATTTCATCAATCAGAGGGAGCATTAGAATCAAAAGAATTTGTCCAAAAGTTGGGCCCAGTCACTTCAGCAACAGGTTAAGAGTTTAACTTTAATTCATGAAAAAAAAAAGAGAAAGAGAGAGAAGCCACTGAAATATTTTATGTAGAAAAGTGACATAATGTGTTACATTTTAAAAGGACGGCTTGCGTCATTGTGTGGAGGACAGACCTTAGAAGTGCAAGGGACTTGCAGCAAGGGATGTGACTAGGAGGCTCTTTTGTAAGACCGTGCTGGTGATGATTTGAACAGAAGTGTTAATGGGGGAGAGTGAAAGTGAAGATTCTGTGTATATTTCAAAGGTATGGTAGAGGGTTTGCTGATGAGTTTGGAGTTGGCACAAAAGAGAGAGGAGGTAAATAAAGTCAGCATAGATTAATGTGATAAATCACAATAGAAGAAGTATGTGTGATGTGTCCAATTAATAATAAGTGGACTGGACTTAGTAACATGGAAAATAAAGGCATTTTCTATAAATAAAGACAAAGTTTAAAGGAATATATGGTAAGCAAAATTATGTTAAAATATTTGCATAAGAGAAACAGTTAACACAGAGGTTCTCTGTAGTTTATATACATCAAAGACCATCAGCTTTCTAAAAAAATATGTCTATATATACATATATAGATAGAGATACAGATATATCAATCAGCTGTTAAGTATATGTGTGAAAGCTAAGAAGGGAATACTAGGACAGACAGGAGCTATTCATGTGCAGATAACACTTGTATGAATGATGTCCAAATAAGAACTATCACTTAGGTTTTTCTTTTGTTGTTGTTTGTTTCTTTTGTTTTGTTTTATTTTATTTTATCAGAGGCCTAATGTAAATATACACAGAAACTAGCTCACAGTAGACAGAATAAACAAAAATGAGTCCTATTTTTACAACAAATCTTACTGCATAATTTTGTCACTGGAATATTTGTGTATATAGAAATGGAAGAAGATGAATTTAACAGTGAGTAACTAGTATGTAACAAAGGTTCTTTATACATGATATCTTATTCTCAGAATAACCCTGTCTGTTTTTGATCATATCTTCACGTTAAGATAAGAAAACTATAGACAGAGCACAGGAGAGAGTTAAGTAACTTGCTTTCAGTTTTCTCTGATGATAAATGGTAGACTCAATAGTCAAAACCCTTTTAACTCCACTGTGAAACCTCCTTTCGAGTCATCTTGGCTAATGAAACAAATTAATATTTCAGCTGTGGAAGTATTCTGCCAATACAGATAACCAGGAAAAGAAATTGTTATCCTGTTCTTAATTTATTTATTTTCTCGAAAAGAGGAACAGGTAAATAAATTCTTTAATTAAAAATGAAAAATATCAGTAATTATTAAATAATAAAATTTCCTTATTTTGCTTCTATCCTCTGTGTGTGCAGCTGGAAAAATTCATTTATCCTTCCCAATTTTATCATCTTCTGGATAATGCGTCAAGCTGGATGATTTCACCAAGCTGTTGATAACATGCGTGACCTTACACTTGGGAATGTGCTATTGTCTACAATTTAATTACTGAGTTATCACACATTTTCCATGCGTATGTTCATAAATTGAATCTATTGTCAATCATTTATTTTTTCTTCTGTGACAGAAAAACATCTATTTCTACCCATATGTAGCTGAAAATAGTTTTTTTCTTCTTCTTCGTTGGTTTAGGATTATAGGAGGCTGTCTTTATTGCTTGTCATTGTTTGCAAACACATTTGGAGACACTGCTATTTGTCATTTGCACAAAACATTGGAAAAGCCTTTCTGGTTTGATAGCTCTCACTCTAGGAAGCAATAATTTACAATGATGGAGAAAAGCTAAAATTAACTTTAGCTTAGTTTCCTTCTTCCTAAATGATTTGCATTCACATCTTTATTAAAGGCTTACATAACATTCAATTTAAAATACATTCAATCCACCACGACAAGTTTTACCCAAATGTTCTAAAAAATATAACTTTTATTAGAAACGGCTTTCACTCTGTATTATGATAATTATAGGGATGTTTTGATATAATTCAAACCAAAACACCTCAAGTTTCAGTAATCTGACTTGAGGAAGTAATTCATAAAACCAGACTTTTTATCAATCTGACTTTGAGACCATGTACATAAATTAGACTAGAGTTTTTAACATTTCTCATCAATAAATAACTACTTAATGATTATATCGCATATTGCTTCCGGGTGACAACATTGTAAGGAACTGTTCTTTCTTTCTCTGCCTACTTCCTTCTAGATACATGATATCATTAGCCTCTGAGTCCTTGATACAGAGAATAATGAAGCTGCTGAGTCATTTAATTTACAGCTTTTTCAGTTAATGCATGATATCATCTAATCTTAACTATTAAATTCTTTACTCTAGTTGGGTTTCTCAAGTTAGTCATTTAATAAAACTGTATCTGGCTTTAAATAAAGCCTATGAATTTAGTTGCTGTCATATATTGTGGAGTTCTCTTAACAAACTTCATGAATTCAGAAAAAAGATAAGACTACATCGCTTTAGGTTAAATACTGTAATTTTGACTTTGCGGTACAATAAAACTTTCTTATCTAAAACCACAGGGTCATCTCAACATAAGGATAATGTTAAATGAAAGTACTAGTGTATCAAAAATACTTTTAGAATTGTAGTTTATCGGGAATAAGTTAAACACGGCAGGCTATATCCAAGGGTGAAAACCACCACAAAGAGTCCTTTGAACATGTTAAAACTGAAAAAGGAGCTGTGTGTTGAATAAGTCCAAGATAATCTTTTATTTGTCAGATGAACCTCCTCAGGGTAATTCTGATCTATTTATTGCTGGCTTTTCATGCCACTTGTTATAATATAAATAGGAAACAAAATCATTAACTTGAAATCAAAGGTAAGAATTTAAATCTGATACATGAGACTTTCTCTCAGGAAAAAAGAGACCAATTGCTTGGGATAAGATAGCTAGAAGGATCACTCTAAGTTTGTTTGCATTTAACTTGCCATTTTATGTTTGTTCAAATGAGATAACCAAACTAAAATACCAATGATGGCTCTGCACAGACGGTTCATTGAGGCTATATCATTTTGTTCCACAGAAACTTAATTTTTACTTTTATCCATCAGCCTATATTGAGGGATGCTAGGTGTACATCACCATGAAGCTCATTATTATTTTCACTGTAGAACTGTTATTGAGGATGTTACTCATTACTTGGCATATCGTATTCCTTGTGGTGACCCATGAGAGCCATTTCTCTCATAGTCCAGTTCTGTATTTCTTGTGAATTCTGTTTTGATCGTCAGATCACTTCTAGCATGCATTTTGTATATTAACTTGATATTTATCTTATAAGTACCCTATTAATATCCTATTTTCCAAACTTTTGTTTGCACAGCTATGTACACTTAACTATTCCGTACACTTTCAAAAATTTCTATCAATATAATTATGAAGTAGATAGCAGTATATGTAATACATATCAATTAAAACTATGAAAAGTCTCCAAAAGTTAGTATTTTTGCCACTTATGATAAAAATTAGGATATGTTCTTAAAAATATATTTTTTTTAAATTGAAATATAGTTGACACACCATGTGATATTAGTTTCAGATATATAACATAGTGGTTCGACAACCCAATACATTATGCTGTTCTCACCAGAAGTGTAGCTACCTCCTGTCTCTATATAATCACTGACTATATTTCCAATGCTGTAACACATTTTATTCCCATGACTTATTCATTCCATAACTAGAGGCTTGTACCTTTCACTCCCCTTCACCCATTTTGCCCATCCTCCCATCCCTTTCCCCTCTGGCAACCACTAGTTTGTTCTCTGCTCATTATGGGTCTGTTTTTTGTTGGTTCACTCGTTTCGTTTTTTAGATTCCACACATAAATGAAATCATACCATATTTGTCTTTTTCTGTCATACTTCACTTAACATCATATTCTCTAGGTCCATCCATATTGTCACAAATGGTAAGATCTCATTAGTTTTTAGGGCTGAGGAATATTTCATTGTGTATACATACCACCTTTTTTTTTTGTCCATTCTTCTATCAGTGCACATTTAAGTTTCTTCCGTAGCTCAGCTAGTATAAATGATACTGCCATAAACACAAACACAGGAGTACATTTATTTTTTTTTTAAATTAGTGTTCTTGTTTGCTTTGGGTAAATACCCAGTAATAGAATTACTAGATAGTATGATATTTCAATTTTTTAATTTTTTGAGGTATCTTCATACTGTTTAATATAATAATTTTTATGGATAACTCAATCATTGAACACCATGGATTTCTTGATTTGGCCAACTTAATATATCTTCATAAGAACAAAAATAAACAAATATTAGGTAAATAGGAATGGGAATTTAAACATGTTTTACTTTCTGAATTTATATTACTTTAGAATTAGAATGCTTTTTAACATTCTGCTTTCTTATCTGCAACATATGAATAATAATAACCTGCCAGCTATGATTACTATAAGGACAAGATAAGATAATGATGCAAAAGAAATTTACTAACAGTAAAATCAGTCAGTCAAAACTAACATTTTTGATTGACTATGGGCTACACATTATGCTAAATATGCTACCTATGCATTGGTGGGCAAAGAGACACAGTTCTTGCCAATTGGGACTAGTACTATAGTGAAGACATAAATGTATCACCAATATGTAACTACGATTTGTGGTAAATCATATGAAAGAAGAGATTCAATTACAGATTCAGTGTTTACAATGTACTTCTCTGAGAAAAATCACACAAAGACTGATATCTGGTAAAGGAGAAAGAGATAAAGATATGACTATTTTAGGCAAAATGAACCACATGCACATAATTTTCAGATAGAAAAAGAGTTTGGCATATGTGAGACTTGTTAAAATGACCAAAGTAAGAGAGACCAAAGGTAGAATAAGGTGAAATTAGATATACAGGTGGAATTATGTTCATCACAAGGCCTTGCATTTTATGTTGATTATTTCAGACTTATCTCTAACAGAATGTAAAGCCACTGAGATTCTTTACTGTTGACTAGTTTTTAAGAGCAGCTTTAGATTTATAGTAAAATTGGGAGGAAGGTACAGAGATTTCCCATAAATACCTTTTCCTCACACATGCAGCTTCCCCAATAATTAATATTCTTTACTACAGTGGTGTATTTGTTACAATTAAGAAACCTACACTGACACATCATAATCACCCAGAGTCTACAGTTTACATTACTGTTCACTACTCGTATTGTACATTCTAAAGGTTTGGACAAATGTATAATAATATGTATTGATCATTATGGTTATCACACAAAATATTTTCACTGCCTTAAAAATCCTGTGCTCTATTTCATTCTCCAAGCCTCATCCCCAACCATCAGCAACCACTGACCCTTTGCTAACTCCACAGTTTTGCCTTTTTCAGAATGTCATATAATTGAAATAATAACGAACTGGTACTTGCATCTGCAAGGACAGACTTTAATCTACTTTCAAATCAGGTTGCTTGTTTTCTAATTGTGGAATTTTAAGAATTCTTTTGTATATTTTGAGTAACAGTTCTTTATTAGATATATGTTTTGCTAATATTTTTTCCTAGCCTGTGGTTTTTCCTCTCATTCTCTTGACATTGTCTCTTACAGAAGGTTTAAATTTTAAAGAAGCCCAGCTTGTTAGTTATGTCTGTCATAAATCATGCCTTTTGTGTTGTGTCTAAAAAGTCATAGTCATACCCAAGGTCTTCTAGGTTCTCTCCTATGTGATCTTTACGAGTTTTACCCCTGAGATGTTTTGATTTGGAGTGATATTATCAGACTTGTATTTATAAAGATTATACTGGCTATTGTTCAAGAATGTTTTGAGAAGTACAAATGTGAAATAAGGGATACAAACTAAGGGTCTATTGTAACTATTCAGGCCAGAAATTACGGTGACTTATATCAAGGTAATGACATTGGTGGGAAAGGCACATGTATTTACTCCAAAATTTAATGAGAGGAAAAAAGTGGAAGTTTGTAATGATAGAATGAGTATTGATGGCTAAGAAGAATGGATCATCAAAATTGACTTCTATTTTACTGTCCTGGTTAATTCCATATATTATGAAAGACTGTGGAGGAATAAGCATAACTAAATTTTAAATAGAAAATCATGATACAGTGGATCACATTTTACCACATCTTTTAGGCTTAAATGTGACTTAGCATTTCCAAAGCAAGTTTTACTTTTAGTGTCTGGTTTGGAAATACTATTTCCCATATATTGAGCACTGCCACTGAATTACATTATGGATTTTCTTGATACCTAAATTTATCAAAGTGAAGTCTTGTTACATGTTCAATGTCACCTGGAAAAGAGAACTTCTAAAGAGTGAAGTAAGCAGTTGTTGCTTTGTAGAGGAGAATTCAATGATTTGATTCATAACACCTTCAAATTTCTACATATTTAAAAGCAACAATCAGATTATACAGTGATGCTCAGAAAAAAATCCCCACATAATATAGAAATAATATAACATATATCATAAGTATAAACTATATATTTTATGAGTAGAAAACAAAACACTCAGAAATAATAACAAATCATATGCAAACCAACAGCTAGCCTAATTTAAAAAAAAATAGAAAAACACAAGATTTTTCCAAAATTTTCATGAATGGGAGAATAAAATAACCATCATAAGAAAAAAAATTAAAACTCTTAGGATATTAGTTTTATATCTTTACTTAAATATTTTGAAAATCTGAATGAAACTGATAACTCTCAAGGAAACTATAGTTTACCAAATATTACCCCAGCAAGGAAACTCTAAGAGGTATTTCCATAGAAAACAAACAGGTAATATTATAGAAGAGCATCCCCCCAAATAATTGTATAGCTAAATATTGTCAAGTTTAAAATCCAAAGAATCAAAAAGATATGAATAGGCATAGAGAAAGCAAACCCAACATTGCTGATACCTTATTAAAAACTGCACAAAAAAAGCATTCCTGGCAATCATATATCACTTATGCAAAAATTTCAAAAAAAAATACTAGCAAGCAGAAGATAATGTATCAACAAAAATATATCATTATTAAGATGTAATCCTAGTAATAAAAGGATCTTTCAACATTAATTACAGTGACCATTATACATCTTCATTCAAACCAAGACATTTTTAAAATGAAAAGAGTTACTCTTTCATTCATACACACACACACACACACACACACACACACACACAGGGGATAAACCAGGTCTATTTTGAGCAAACTGTTAGTCACTTTTTCTTGATGGTATTTACAATATATTAAATCTGTAATTTTATTTGTATTGGTGCAGTTTTTCTTTCATAAATACCCTCCAGGCTAGATTTTAAATTTGAGATAGCACGAACTCCAATATCTAATTCATTGTTCTGATCTCGAGTATGAATGAATTAATGAATCTAGTAAATGGTATATTATAGAGCTAAATTAAAATTTGTTGGGTGAATGAAGTAATTCAATATTAACTTATTGTTATCTCCTGCTATCAGTCTGATAACATATGAGATGTTCATGCATTGATATATACACATAGACTGAAAACACACACAAACATACTGTTTTATTCTTAAATATCTGAATTTTTTTCAAAAACTTTATTTATTTATTCACCAGAGAGAGAGAGACAGAGAGAGAGCATAATCAGGGGGAGTGGCAGGCAGAGGGAGAAGCAGGCTCTCTGCTTAGCAGAGCCTCATGTGGGACTGGATCCCAGGACTCTTAGATCATGACCTGAGCTGAAGGCAGATGCTTAACTGACTGAGCCACCAGGCATCCCTTAAATATCTTAAATTTAATAATATATTTTATGATGAACTAAAAATATTGTATATGAGAATACAGAAAAATAGCATGCAGGAATATATTACTAATGATTAATAAAAATTAATTTTATTTATTTTTATTTATTTATTAATAAAGTAATAGTTTTAGAACAAACCAAGGACCATCTCATGCAATTCTCTCCTGCAGAAAAGAATAGTTTTTTATGATATTTCAAAATAAAGGAAAAAGATAGGTTACATTTTCTAGGATTTTTAAATGCCTGAAAAATAATATAACATGGTGACTAACTTACATAGTGTGTATTTTACCACCTTCATCTGGTGTCTTTCTTACAAACTATCAAGAAGTCCTCAGTCATTCAAGAAATCTGCTACTTAGTTTCTAAATGGTTCTGTCCATGTGCAGTAATCTTAAAACATGAGTGAAGAGTGTTACTATAATTTGAAAATCATGTATTTGAGTCTTCTATTAGTTTTTAAATTATTTGCTAAATCATTTAAAAATGATGTGAGGAAATACTGTCTGCAGAGATAAACATATTACATTAAGATAATTTCACCCACAGTATTTTCATTGAAAGAATTACTCCTATAATAACCGATATTTACCTTAGACTTATGTCCAGAAATAAGACTGATAGGACAAGGTCTCCCTATCAACATGGTGTGGTGGAAATGGCATTGCCTTCACAGGTAAGGGAACTTGGCTCTATCACAAACCAGTTTTATGAGGCAAGACACCATTGTGATTTCACTATCTAGAATGCTATTACAAAGCTTCACACATTTATTGTCAAATCAGTATCTATTATTACCATGGGAAATAGGGTTACTGAGAGGATGATATAATACTACTGAAAGTGCCTAGCAAAACAGATAAAATATTCCCTACATGTTAGCTTCTCATTCTCCTCTGTCTCCCTCTCTCCCTCCCTCTTTCCCTCCCTCCCTTCCTTTCTTCCTTCCTTCCTGTCCTTCATTTGACTGACAAAATAATATTTACTGCTTATTAATAAGAAAGTATCTCTTTTGGCACTTTAGTAAGGATGTATCTTCAAACTGATGTAGATCTTGACCAGTTAAACATTATGGTGGTATTGTTATTTGGAAGAGGATGAAATTAATAGCGATATCACAGAAATACAACATTCAGGTTTATGAGCCAGTGACCAAAACCATATAAAAACATATTAATTCTGTAGGATTAAAGACATCTGTGTCCTTTCAGAGCCCTCAGTTTTGTCTGAGTTTTCCATGGTTGGGTTCATTAGCCACCCAAGTGAAATTTTCAGTTTTTTGCTCCAAGTCCAATCTAAAACTACAATGTTACAGACTTTTAGGGTTTTTTTTGTTATCAATCCTAGCGATGTAACTTGTTCATTGAGGAATAATTCTAATGATAACATCATTAGATAATAGTATGAGCAATAATAATAGCTACCTACATTTTGTAGCGGAGTTCTGTAACACCTTACGCTGTGATTATTTCATTTGTTATGCTGTCATAAGGAAAGGTTTTGTGAAATATTCAAAACCTTTAATTCCCTGACTTTGTAGAATGGTAAATGACGGAGCCAAAATTAAATGGATTTTTTTTTTTTCTGATACTAAAGGGCTTGGTAAGACCAACAAACAAAAAGCCAAAAGCAAAACAAAAACAAAACAATATGACAACCACAACTTCAGGACAATATTGGAGTATAGGAAAGGCCTCTATGTTCTATGTCCCATGGTTCGGAGCATTGACACCTTGTTTTTTTATGTTCCAGACAGAAAAGCATCCTCAGAGAATCACTAACAATTTACTGTAGAAGGGGAAAAGAAGTTACAAAGTCAGTTACAGAGACAGACATAAATCTCCTCTGATGGAGAGGTGTGGGTAACTACTTTAAATGGCCTGTAAATATGTGGACTGAAGATAAGAGAAAATGAACTTAAATGGCAAGATGTGGGAATAAATGCATGAGGCAAACTCAAAAAGGTCAAAATCTGTGAAATATCAAGGTCTTTTGCATATTTCATGCATATTTATGCTAACCTTGAAAAAAATAAGAAGTCTTTTGGATTAGAAATAGGTTTGGACTGAGAATGGGTCAGAATAATTTTATCATATTTTTCTTGGTTTAGATATATTCTTATATTGTAAATTAAAAAAAAACCTTTTTATTTTCAAATTCCTCTAGCAGTGTTTTATTTATGAGTAAGGGATTTTTGGAAAACATTTAGAAAATGCCTTACTATAGAATATTTCTCCTACTTTTGTTGACTTTGTCAAGATAAAAATATAAGTACCCAGAATTATATTTATCCCAGAATTTATTACCAGGAGTCATTATTGTACATTGAAGTCTTTTAGCACAAAAGATGTGCTAAAATAATGTTCAGATTTCATATGTAGTCATACACAATATTACTTACAGTTTTAAGAATCTTAAGTGCTTATCTTTAAAAGCCTGCATCTAGTTTCTTTTTAAAT
>CM052810.1:32029124-32042360 GCA_028533885.1 Nasua narica | reverse complement strand
GAGAGAGAATCTTAAGCAGGCTCCAGATTCAGTGCGGAACCTGATTCGGGGCTCAAACTTAAGACCCTGAGATCATGACCTGAGCTAAAATCAAGTCAGACTCTTAACAGACTGAGCCACACAGGCAACACTGTATTCTACGTGCTCTGAAAAATTAGAAATTCAATAAAATGTTCGGGTATTGCTTCTTTTGCATACGAAGTTTTGGGAAAATAGGCATTTTGTGTGATTATCAAATATTAAACAGTTTGTGATAAGAACATAAGTTTTTGAGGGATGCTAGAAATTTAGTTTGAGAACTTCAAGGCAAAACCACTTCAGAAACTTTGCAGTCCTTACAAAAAGAACTGATGTGAATTCCAAACAGATCTGAGCTCATTGCTTCTGGTGGACTCTGACTCTTCGTAAGATACTTTCTGAAGCATTAAATATCATCACATCTATATACTCTAGGTACAAAATCCCTGCACTAAACTTTTTGCTAGATAATCTGATGGATAATCTTTTAACTGATTTGCAGAATTTTTTAAAGTATACAAATAAACTGTTCTTCCTTTTATTAAGAAACATAAAGATTTAAATGATATCGATTAGGAATACCAGGAATAGGATTGCCATGTAACGGGACAATGATTGCCATGCAACAAATGATTGCCAAATGCCCTCTGAGTTCGTCTTCTTTTTTTTTTAAGATTTTATTTATTTATTTGACAGAGAGAGAGAGATCACAAGTAGGCAGAGAGGCAGGCAGAGAGAGGGGGAAGCAGGCTCCCTGCTGAGCAGAGAGCCAGATGCAGGGCTTGATCCCAGGACCCTGAGATCGTGACCTAAGCCAAAGGCAGAGGCTTTAACCCACTGGGCCACCCAGGAGCCCTGAGTTCTTATACTTTAAATACTCAGAGGATCTTCAGCTGCCTATTTTGGCAAGTATCACAAATAACTGCAGTTGTCATATAATCTCACCAACAGAATCGATTGGGAAAAAACATATTTTCTTCCTTAGAAAAATACAATTCTATATGTTTTCATTATTCTCCTTCTGAAATTACTACCTAAATAGTAAGTATTATTTTTGATAGAGTGTAATGTATTTAACAATTCTTATTTTGTGCATCAAAAATGAAAGGTCCTAATCTATAATTTGCAAAGATGATAACCTATTTTTCTACAGACAAGCTGCTGCATAGCAGGTACATCACCATGATGATATATACATTTTTGATATAATATGGAAGAGTAGGTGTGATCTGTCAATATGAAACCTGATAATCAGAAAGCACTAGGAGCTCAATTTTATATTCATTAATTTAAAAATTAAAATGTAATAAATAAATCTTATCTCAATGACTATTGGGTATGACTTTATAAAGAATGTAACGTTATATTCTTTAAAGTATTTTCAGGAAGGAAAGGCCAGGAAGATCATGGTTCATTGCCCTCAAAAGTATATACTTTGTGATTTATTTTCATTTCTTCATCCCCACTAGTTACCTGTTAAGAAGACTATAGTGTGGATGCAAAATTCTAACAAAATATCAGCTTGTAAATATTTTTCAGTATTACCACCAGAACTGTACCAGTCTATTTTGCTTTCCAGGTAGGCACCTCGAATGTCATTAGGCAAATGGACAAAACCTCCATTCTTTGTTTCTCTTGTGAATTAAAGGAGCATATCCTGTTCTTTTCATGTTTGAGTATGAGATCTTGGTACTTAACCTAGTGTCACCTCATTTGTATATTAATAAAAGGAACTGAGGACTAGAGAGGAAAGATCCACATGCAAATCTCTCCAGGTATTTATTGCTAGTCAGATTTTCCATATCTTAGGGGTAGCATGGGAACTTGCATTGTTCCCTCTGGTTGGTTCACGGATCACATGAATAAACTTGTAGATGAGTAAATTTCTTTCTCCTCCTGGTTAAGTGAATATGCTCATAAGTAATTCTGTAACTCAAGAGAGAAGATACATTTGAGAATTTCTTAATTGTATATAAATCAATAGGACATTTGCAGGTGACAAACAAAGTAAAGAGTGCTGGTGGTATATAGATGATGACCAGCTATATGTAACGTATTCACACATCAATAGCAATGCTGTAACTAGGAATGCAAACTTGACTGCAAAGGATAATTCATTTTTGGGATTGATTTCCATTGTCCTTAATGAGTTTGTTGGGGAAAGCAATTTTTCTTCTGTTAATACTAAACTTAACATTACGTATGCTTAGCTTCTATATATATATATATATATATATATATATATATATATATATATATATATATAATCACTAAATAACTAAATTGTATACACAGGTAGGGGAATGGTAAGTGTAACAAGCTCAATTTTCCCAACTTTTCACTACTATCTTGTTGGATTATGCACCTTTGAAATGTGAAGCATCTAAGCTTCAGATTTGCATTTTCAATAGCATCTATGTTTCATTTAAACTTTATCCTGGTCAGCTAAACTTTATCCAGGTCAGCTAAAAACATGCTGCATCTTATTTCTTCTCATTTGTATTTTAAAAAGGCTCATACCCACACATGAATGTATGACCAAAAATGTGTTTTGTGATACTACTTCTATTTAAATTGCTTACCTAAAAGGAATGAAAGTATGTATTTTTAATTCAGGTTGTACCTTCCTTTTGCACATACCATTTAATATTCACTTAAGATTATAAATTAAAACTTAACTCTAATTTTCTTTAATAGATGCATATTTTCAAACCGAATATTAGACATTATTACTGAATGATTTGTTTACTTGTTTCTGGTCTCAGAGATGCTTTCTAAAATGTCTTATTACTTACATTTTCTGGCAATATGGTTTTTAACTACCCTTGGAGAGCCATGTGCACACAATTGCATATTTAGCACCATGTGGCTACCTGATGATGGGTTTAAGGTATTCAGTTGTTTAGAAAAAAGTTACTAAAATAACAAGAACTTTTTTTAAAAAAAAATATATATATATATATTCATTTATTTGTCAGAGAGAGAGAGCACAAGCAGGCAGAGTGGCAAGCAGAGGTAGAGAGAGAAGCAAACTCCCTGCCGAGCAGGGACCCTGATGCGGTGCTGAGCCCAGGACCCTGGGATCATGACCTGAGCCAAAGGCAGCAGCTTAACCCACTGAGCCACCCAGACATCCCAACTTTCTTTATAAATGGGTCCATTGGTAGGGTTTCCCTGCCAAGATGCTTATAGTTGTATCATTCGAGTGTTCATATAGTTTGTTTAAAACTTAAAGTATCATCTTTAAGAGTAAGGCTTAAAGTCCTAATAGGAATAAGCCCATGTTTCTCAAACTGGGAGGTGAATCCTCCCTCAGTAGGAGGGATTTGTTGGTGAGTACAAAAATATATAAGAATAACTTGGCAAGATTTTTCTGGAATGGCATTTTTACCAAATGGTGAGCAATTTTAAAGCAATATTATCATAACAAATATTGCTGTACATGGAAGAGAGTTGACTATAAAATGCACATTAATTTTTAAGTGAATCATTAGAAATCTCACAGTGATTATGGGAATTTTTGGATTGTGCCCCTATTCCTAGGCCAATTCGCACTCATCTCCCTCCCTCCTATTATAATTTGTCTGTAAGTGCAAATCTTCAAGATTAGTAAAGTCCTAAACTAAAAATCCTGAAAAGGGTTTAAGATTATAATGAAATTAAAATAATTTTTCTTAGTCACCAGTGTCATCCCTCCTTCTTTCCCCCTTCATTCTGTTTCTGCAAATAATGGAGGATTTCACAATGTTGGTAAGATCTTATACTATTTCATTGTTACTAGTCATCAGCGCAGGTATTTTATGCACACATTAGCACTCATATTCCAAGGCAGTTACAAGGGGTTGGACACAGGTAGAACCTGAGATTGTTGATACACAGTGAACTGAGAAATCAAGGCTGGAGACAGAATCATGTAGGCTGCAGCAAGAAAAGATAAGAATGAGAGATGAGATGGAAAGAGAACATGTGAGTAGGAGAAGCTTTGTGATACTCAAGAAGAAAAGAAACAACATATTTTCTTAAGCAGGTCATATACCCACTTTCAAGGATATGTCTCAAAGATACATTTGACATAGGAGCAGATTTCCCTGAGGCCAATCAATCCCGAGAATAAGCATCCAACACCAGACAAATAAATCTCTCATACACAAACCCACAGGCCTTCACGTGCATGTGCATCACACACATGCACGCGTTTATATAATTTGTAAGAAACTCTTGCTGACATTTACCAAAATAGCATAGCCAGCTATACAAGAGAGGAAAGAAGGTATGAAAGAAAGGAGGTCTTTGAAAGAAGATATGAAAGGAAATTACCAATAGGAAAAAAATTACCAGTTAATGACAACAAAAGATGACTGGTGGTACCAAAAAAATACTCTTAATTTTATTCAATATTTATTGAATACCTACTATGCATGTGGCCCATTACAGATTTCTCAGTTCCTAGCAACTTAATGCTACTTATGTTTAGGGTTGGCTACTTGCCTTTAGTTAAACAAAAGCTAACTGTGTGAACATGGATATATGTCCTAAGAGGAAGGGTGCCTTTAATCTTAAATTGGAAAAGTTCAAGACCTAAACTAGTAACAGTACAGATCAACAGGATTATCATCATCATCAGTAACTATTTTCTGTTTTTAAAAGTATGCCAACTGACAAAACTACATGTTGTGAAATCAACCTTTGGTCGTCACTGAAAGATAAAGACTAAAAAATATTAAGAAAAATTCAATTAAAATATATCTTCTTTCCACCAAATCTCCTCTTAAACATTGTCTAAATGACCGCCTCAACCAACTTTGTCACAAATTTCACAAGGAGATATTAGTAATAATAATTTAAATGTTTATATGCATTAATAGTTGATATCATCTTTTATTTATTCTTAGAAATAAAATTATATAGATGATTTAAAAAGTAGTTAAAAATATTCTTTATCCTCTTCACATTTATTTATGGGAGAATCTCAATATGTATTCCTTTCTTATAATGAACGCTCTTTTCATTCGGTTTCCATACCCATTGTAATTCTTTTGAAGTTATCCAGGCTGTGTGCAGTATTGTTTCTATGTTGGTTGTATTGGCAATTATTATAGCATTTAATTATTATGGTATTTTAGTGTCTTTCATTATTCAAGAATGAGAATTATTATTACTACCTGTTTATAATTAATGCACAATTAATCACATAATCCAACAAATGAAATGTTCTTAAACACTGTCATAGTATTTCAACCTTTTAATCAAATTTCTTCAGTATTTCAAATTAAGAACATGAGCTGAAATGCCATTCTCCTAAATGTTCAAAAAACTTAAGTAACACAACAACAATCAAATGAGCATGATACTAATTAAAACAATATCTCTCAAAGTAGCATGATTTAAATATGAATGTCATTAAATTCTTCACTTAGAGTTCAGCTCCTTAGCCAACAAAGGTCAAAAAAATTTCCATTTCAACTCTATTGAGATTTCAATAATACCAGAGCTTTATAGCCAGGATACAGTTCTAAGTAACTTGTAGGATGATTTGACCACAATCAGTAACTCCCGAAGTAGCTCTAACAGGTCAGACTTTGCCAACCACACTAATGAGACATGTATGTCCCATGTTTCATTTCTAGGGTCCCGTACCCTCACAGTTAAATTTCTTGAAATCTAGTAGACTGTGTGCTCATTGGGCATCCTTAAGTTTTGTTCTTGGTCAATTTTAATTTGATTTGATCAAAACTTTTTAACGCAAGTCTGTATAACAACCTCTTTTTATAATTTGTGTAGTAACCTTACTTTTATTACTTCTATTGAGTTAATTGAAGTAAAAATCATCTAATTTTGATCACAACTCACATAATTTTTAATAGAAGTCCTCTTATCAATGCTGTTTCTTATTTAATTCAAAGATCAATCTGTAGACATTCTACTGATAGTTTCTAAAGGCTACTTTAAATTTATTATTATTTTTTTTAAGATTTTATTTATTTATTTAACAGAGAGAGAACACAAGCAGGCAGAGAGGCAGGCAGAGGCAGAGAGAGGAGCAGGCTCCCCGCGGAGCGAGGAGCCCGATGCGGGACTCGATCCCAAGACACCGGGATCATGACCTGAGCAGAAGGCAGCTGCCCAACCAACTAAGCCACCCAGGCGTCCCTAAATTTATTATTGTTTTAAGATTTTATTTATTTACTTGAGAGAGAGAGAGAGAGAGAGAGATCAGAACACAAATGGGGAAGAGGGGCAAATGGAGAGAGAGAAGCAGATTCCCTACTGAGCAGGGAGCCCTACTAGGGGGCTCAATCCCAGGACCTGAGATCATGACCTGAGCTGAAGGCAGACACCTAACTGACTGAGCCACCTGTGTGCTCCAAGACTACTTTAACTTTAAAAAATGGATAATTGTACTTTTCTTAAGTTTGCACTTTATGTTTCTCCAATTTTATTATTTCAGGTAACTCCTATTCGCAGTAATAGATACCTTCATCCCACAACTTTTTTCCCTTAGATTCAAACTCTTAAATCAAAGTCACAGAATTTTTAGCATTAGATATATATTATTCCACAAATTCCATTTTATGGCTAATAAAATGGGCTGAGAAATTTAGTGATATGGTTGCAATCATGCTGTAATAGTTGCATCAGGACCAAAACTCAACTCTCTTAACTCCCATTAGAAGAATTTTTGAGGTTCCAGTTCAAGGTGACAACACAGAAGGCTCCTCCTCCTACAAACATATCAAATGAACAACCATACATGGAGCAATTCCGTCTGAAAGAAATTCAGAAATCAGCTCAGTGACTCCTACGTATCCGGCAAATGAGAAAATACCAACATCAAAATGGGTAGGAAAGGCAGAGACACAGGCTCATCATAAACCGTACCCCAGCACAGCATCATACAATCAGCAGGGAACTCAAACCTCTCTGCTTCCCCCTGTGAAGTAAAAGGATTGGATCCCACATCTCAGCAGTAAAAAGGGACAAACTGCTGATTCAGGCAACAACATGGATAAATCTTAAATGCACTGAGCTGACTGAAAGCAGCCAAATCCAAATGTTACCTGATGTATGACTCCATTCATATGACAATCTAGAAAAAGCAACAGAAAGGAACAGAAAGCAGGTCAGTTGTTGCTAGATGTTGGAAACTGAAAGAAGGAATAATAACAGGAGGAAATAAGCTGGGTGGCTCAGTGGGTTGGGCTGCTGCCTTAAGACCTGGGATCGAGTCCCACATTGGGCTCTCTGCTCAGCGGGAAGACTGCTTCCCCCTCTCTGCCTGCCTCTCTGCCTACTTGGGAGCTCTCCCTTTCTCCCTGTCAAATAAATAAATAAATCTTTAAAAAAATAATGGGAGGACAGTATTAGGGGAAATGGGGCAATAGGACAATTCTGCATGTATACTGTAGTGGTAGAGAGAGCACTGTATGTATTATTCATCATAATCCTTATAGCTTAATACTTTTTTTCCTATAGCTTAGTACTTTAAAGAGTGTTTTCCTGCATGCAAATTAAGAAAAAATTAGTAAGTGTGGAGATGTAAGATAAATGAAGAATGTGCTATTCAATTGATACAGAGTGGAAAAAAACTAAGGAGAATAAAACTAAATGCAAATTGTGCCCATAAATTGGGTAGTCAGTAGAACTCAGGAAATCCAAGGAAGTCTGTAGTTTAGCTAACGGTGCTATACTGATGTTAATTCCTTAGTTTTGATATTTGTACCATGGTTCTAAAATATATTAATACTAGTGGAAGCTGGGTAAAAATCATATTGGAACTCTATACTGTCTCTATATCTCTTCTGAAAGTAAAATTATTTCAAAATAAAACATTAAAAATACTTAATCAACTTTTCTGATAGAGTTTGAGTCTAGAAAATCTCCCCCTCCCATTATATAGACTATTTTTCAACAAACATTTGTTTTGTTTCAGCCATGAGACAGTGTCCAGAATCTACACTTCCATAGACATATTTAATTTTTTGGAAACAGTCACAAAGTATTGGAAAGTGATTCTTCTACTTTTATCAGCTATGAATTATGGTTTTAGAAAAAGGTAATTTAAGAAGTTTTCATAATGTTTACAATATTTTCTATAATTTTTCATACACATTTATAAACATATATTTCAGATAACATAATGCATGACACTCACTCCTATTGAAGCATTAACTAATTTGAGTTTTGCAATCATCACATTTATTCCTCCTCCTGCATATATTCTTGACATGAATTTACTTTGTGAGAAGAAATTTAGTTAGTTCAGATGAGTTCTGCTAATTTGCAAAACCAGCCCTAATTATGTGCACTAACTATATCAGAGGCTGAATGTTTCATCTTGAAAGATGAAGTTTTTCCTCCAACTTAATAGACAAGTGAGAATATTTCTATATGAAAACCAACAAGTTTCATGAAGAAATAGAAGTTGTATGGAGGAACTATTTATCTCTTTACCAAGCTAAAGGACAGTCACAAATTTATTGCCCTAGTCTTAACATGATGGACAATTATGGCAGTACCAGTAAGTACTTCTCTTAAATTCATGTGTGATGCTGTGGCAAATGCTTTCTCTATATACTAAGATGTATTGTTTTCCATCACTTTTAACATTAGAATTTAAAACTTCTATTTTTTCAGTACTGGTTAAAGATGATTCAACAAAGAGGAAGGAGAAAATAAAGAAAAAAAAACCAGGTCAAAATGTAAATGCAAATTCAAAATTGTGGATTAATTATTAATAACAATATTAATAAGTGACACTACTTTTTAACCAAATATTAAGTTGCTAGTCAGTCTTCTACACAAATTATCTCAATCACACTTCATAACAACCATCTCAGGTATTTTCCATAATTATTTTCATCCTGCATATTGGAAAATTTAAAGCATAAGATATTATGTAATTTGGCAAAGGGTACATAGATGAAGAAAGCAGAACTTTAGTTCTGAGCCAGGGATTTATGTTCTCACATACTATATTATAATTTCCGCTTTATACTAAAGAACTGTCAACTACTAGAATAAGTTGGTGAATTACTAAAAAAGTATAATGATGTGCACGAAAAGTAACATTATTTTGTTATTATAATTGTTTAACACACATGACAATTAACACAATGTATTTGATGTATTTGAATAATATGTCTGAAAATATGTGCTATTACTTCAGATATTACTAGAAGTCTACATACCATCTTTGGGAAATAGATTTGAAGGCACTGGGGAGCAAAAGAAATATGGGAGCATGAAGTAATTAGATTAAAGTTTTATTTTGTGAAAAATGAATTGATGGTACTTTATAGGAGGATTAAAAGGGAGAAAGAGTAGGAAATGACAGACCAGTTAGTAAGCCAATGAAAGATTCCAACATGGACTGACAAAAGGCAGAAGACAGAACGACAAAGCTGAATAATTGCAAAGTACGTGGATAATGAAGGATGTACTTAACTCTGGACTAAAGTGTGAGGGGAGAGGGCAGTGAAATTATGATGCCCAGAATGATTCTAAAATACCAAGCCTAGAATAAGAAAAGAATGTTATCTCTAACAATTAGAACCTACCTGAGAGATACAGGCTTATATGAGGAAATATTTGGTGACAGGCTGAGATGCTACACATCAGAAAGAAAGCAGGTAAAAATGTAGTCCTGAGACAGTGATCTGGTAGCTCTTCTCACAGAGGTCAAACTGTATAAAAAAAAAAAATTCTGATAGTTGTTAAAAACAAGTCTTTATTTAAGACTATTGCAATAAAGGAGACAGATTGAATTTGCTTCTTAATCTAGCAAAGATAGCTGGGGATTTACAGCCAGATGGCAAACTGAGGAGGTCAGTGGCTAGAAAATTAGGAGGAGGAATTTGATTAGATATCAAGGAGAAAAGGATTCCTGCTAAACTGACATACCATGATTCTTGCTAGAAGAAGACCAAGGACTTAGATATCAAGGATAGGGGAGGAAGAACTTGCTCAGATACCAAGAGTAAGAGATTCTTCCTAAACTTATTTAGCAGGATTCTTCCCTAAGGCTGGCCCCAGGAGGCCAAGGACAGGGCAGCAGGCCAAAGTTCAGGCCTGGGCAAGAAGAGAGCTCAAAAGAGCCTAAGGAGGTTTGGTCAAGAAAAGAATCTATCAATATTTGAAGCCTCTGGAATGAATGAATCTGCTAAGGGAGATCATGTGCAGTTACAAAAATAAAGAAATTAAGAAGTTGAAATAAAGGAATATAGAGGAGAAATGTAATGATTACATACATTAGTAAAAAAAATGTAGGCATAAAATATTGGCAGTTTTGAGGGTAAAACGAGAGACAGAGTCATGAATACTAAAGGAAAAATAAGGGAATGATCAGTGGTACAAATTAATGAATAAGGATTGGAACATCCCAATAAAATCATGAAGAAAAATTAGAAAGCCCAATTCAATCTGAGTTCTTGAAACTTCTAGAGCAATAAATGATTGTTTAAACAAATGCTATATTTTTTGTGTATATCTTAATGGCAGATACTAGATAATAAATTTTATCTAAATAAATTTCCAATCCTGATACTGTTATAATCAAAGCCCTGAGAAATCTCTTACATTTTCTCTTTCCTTCTACTGTCCTTCTTACATCCTCAATTGTAGACATATTTTCTATTTTTATGCCATTTTTTCTGCCAGGATTATTGTAGTTTCCTACTCTCACACATTTCTCCCAGTGAGCTTCTAGTCATCCTTTGAAACTTAATTCAAATATTAGGGTTTTCTGGTGATAGTTGTCTTGTTCCTTTATGTCATATTAGTCTTTTCCATTTTGCACCTAAACAATTGTACATGACATTGCTCACATTTCAATTTTTATATTTCTATTTATTGACTTTCCTGAATGTCCTACTGCTGGGAATTTTTCAAGGATTCAGGAACATACTTCATTTGTCATTCTACCATAAATAGGGAAGACAGAGTTTGGATCAAAGCAGATACTCAGTGAGTATTTCCTGAATACATAATATAGAAAAGTATGAAATAAAGGGTGATGGGTATCCCTTTTGCCTTAGTAATGGTCATTCTAGAAAAAAGAGATGCTGACTGTGTTTTCCATAAAAGCAAAGAACTTTCTTAAACCATCAAGTTGCTGGACAAATGGTAAAGGCTGCGTAACTAAGGGAATGAGAACTTAGAACACATAACCATTAAACAATGAATTCCAATTGTCCACAGATCACTAAGTTTCATTTGCAGATGTTAACTTATTCACATCATACACTAAGTCATACCTCTTCTCACAGATAGGTCATATTTAGCATAATTTATTCAGAATTGACAACTCAAGTAATAAGATATTTGGAGAGAGTGTATATCTTTTGGATATATGTATGCATAAACTGCCTTATGATACAAAGCCTTTGGAGCATTTTGATATTTAAATTTTAGATTTATAGTGACTTTATTTTTATGGTCCAATATTTATTAACAAATTTCAATTTATTATGAAAAAGAAGATTCATCCAAAAGTGACCAAGGGTGATTCAGATATTGTGTTATAGGAGGTAATGAAGATTCCATCTTCCTTGGTTCTAGAATATACACATGAAATACAGGTGAGCATACCTGTTTGCTATATCATCATATTACCTAGAAATTTTACTCTCTGAAGACATTAAAACATTTATTAGAGATTATTTGAAAATTAATTACCCAGGTTGGATTAAATACAATTATTTTCATTAAACTGTGTATAGGTACACAAACAATCAATTATATACTTTTAGCAATAACATCACCTGGCAGTTTCTTCTCACTATAGTCAAACTCTGAACTGAGAATGACTTCTTTTTCCCTCTGCCACATATTTGCTTCTCACTGAGCACTGCTATACTATTTAATCTCGTGAAATCATTGCCCAACACCTCCCCTCTATGGACTGTATATTTCCTAAATACAGAGGTTTTGCATGTTTTGTACACTTCTATATTCCCAGTTGGTAGATTATTGCCCTACCAACAGCGTCTCAATAGATATCCTACCAATAAATATTTATTCAATAGTTTCTTACATTTGTTTATGGTTCATCAGTTTAGGTTGGCTTTCTGTGTATGAGTATTGACTAAATAATTATAAAGAATTCCCATTCCTCGGGGCGTCTGGGTGGCTTGGTGGGTTAAAGCCTTAGCCTTTGCCTTAGGTCATGATCTCAGGGTCCTGGGATTGAGCCCCACATGGGGTCTCTGCTCAGCAGAGAGCCTGCTTCCCTCTCTCTCTCTGCCTGCCTCTCTGCCTACTTGTGATCTCTCACTCTCTGTCAAATAAATAAATAAAATCATAAAAAAGAATTCCCATTCCTCTCAAATTATGCAATGGGAAGTATTTAAAATAATATGTTATAAACCTATTGCTATATTTCTCTCCCTTTTTATCAGCGTAGATACTCATGAAAATTCAAGAACTGTCTTTGGTGATGGTCAAATGAGAACAAGTTCTATCAAATCTCTGCAGATACCTTCCCTGGGGTCTTCTTCAGAAAGAGACATTTTATGCATCAGCCAGCTCTAGCTGGAAGATAAAAAAAATCCTAAAGACCTTCCCCTACTCTTCAAAAGTCTTTTTATTAGAGTGTTTTCCTCTGTTGCACTATCAAAATTCACTTCCACCTATTTTTGCTGCTATAGAACAGTTGAGAGCTATGAATCCCTGGCTTGCGAGGGTTTTGATACTGAACTGGATCACACTTTTTACTTTTCTGAGCATAATCTCCTACCTTCACAATACCCTTTTCTTAATATAGTGTTCTCAACAAGCCCATCTGCAAATGCTTCTTGATCTTGGCCTCCTGTTTCTCTCTCTCTCTCTTTCTCTCTCTCTCTCTCTCTCTTTCTCTCCCAGTGCTGGATAATCTCCTGCAAGTCAGAGGTATTTTTCCTATCCTCCCAAAACATGAATTTATCACTTTGAATCTAAAATCTAAATTCTCTTGCCTCAAGATGGCATTAGCAGCTTTTGTTTGCAATATTGGAAACAAACAAACATTGCTTCATTACCAATGAGACGATCATCTCATTTTTGTCTGGTTTTGGTAGGAAAAGATAGGTGGTCCAAGTGAAAGAAGGGCTCATATATCTGGAGAAGGCATAAATGGAACATTCTGGGAAAAAGCAAGCTTCCCTGAGAAGAGGGGATAATGTTAGCTTGCATAGTGCACTGTTTGCAAGAGTGATGGAGATTCCACTCTCGTGTAGCTCTGCT
>CM052810.1:32021624-32024124 GCA_028533885.1 Nasua narica | reverse complement strand
AAAAAGCACTAAGCATAAGGGAAAAAATTGTAAATTGAACTAGACCCAAATTCACAAATTATTTTATGCAAGTACCTCAATAAAAGAATAAAAAAAAACCACATAATAAGATCAGATACTTAATATATATAACAAGTGACTGGTATCAATAAGAAATATGTAAATATAACTAATTAGCTTCCTTCACAGAAAGCTTTCTTGCAAACACAGTGAACGTTCCTAAAACCTGCTGGACTATCCACAGGATGTGTGGCAAGCACCAACCACACAAAGTGACAGAATACAAGAAAGGCAATGGTTCTATTTATGCCCAGGGAAAGTGGTGTTATCACAGGAAGCAGAGTGGCTATGGTGGGCAGACTAAGCCCATCTTTCGGAAAAAGGCTAAAATACAAAAAGATTGTGCTAAGGCTCGAATGTGTTGAGCCCAAATGGGAGGAGATGAGAAGAGAATGGGCAAAATGATCCAGTTCTAAACTTCACATATTGTTATATTATGAAGGCAATAAAATCTTGAGGTTATGTTCACTTTAAAATAAATAAATAAATATCAATAATTAAAGGGAAAAATGGTTAAAGACTTAAATGCACATTTTGTAGAAGAGGAAAGTCAAATGTATAACTTATAAAAATTGCCTCATCATCATTACTCAAAAGGGAAATGCACATTAAAATCACAATAAAACATTACTACTTACCTACCAGAAGAGTTATAATTTTTAGTCAGTATTTTTGATAATCATGTGGAGCAACTATAATTATCATATAATTCTTTTGGTTTCTGGTTTTACTGAAGTATGATTAACAAGTAATAAATAAAGAAATATATACATATATATAAAGTGTACAACACGATGTTTTTCTATATGTATACATTGTGAAATGATTATCATAAACAAGCTAATTAACATATCCACTGGTAATCAACATTTTGCTTTACTGTTTTAGATTTTGACATTTTTAGTTTGACCTTTTTTAGACTCCACATATAAGTGATACCATGCAGTATTTTTCTTTCTGTGTCTGGCTTATTTCACTTAGCATGTCTTCTATGTTCATCCATTTTGTTACAAATCTGAATCTAACAAAAGTTGAATAAAATCATTCACCACAATCAAGTAGGATTCAAGGATGGTTCAATATTAACAAATCGGTCAATGTGATGCATCACATTAACAAGAGAAGGATAAAAACCATATGATCATTTGAAAAGATTCAGGAAAAGCATCTGACAAAGTACAACATCCATTCGTGCTAATGAATGGACAAATCAAAGTAAAAAGCTTCTGCAAAGCAAAGGAAAAAATTAGCACTAAAAGACAGCATGCTGAATGGAAGGAGATATTTGGAAATGACATATCTGATAAAGGGTTAGTATCTAAAACATATTAAGAACTTATACAACTCAACATTAAAACAATAATACAAATTAAATGGACAGAACACATGAACAGAGATTTTTCCAAAAAAAAATATGCAGATGGCCAACAGACAAATGAAAAGATGCTAAATATCAGTCATCATCAGGGGGAATGCAAATCAAAACCACAACGGGATATCATCTCACACCTGTCATAATGGCTAAAACAAAAACACAAGAAACAATAAGTGCTGGTGAGGATGTGGAGAACAAGGAACCTTCATGCTGTGTTGGTGGGAGTGCAAATTGGTACAGTCACTGTGGACAACAGTATGGAGGTTCCTCAAAAAGTTTAAAGTAGAATTACCATATGATCCAGTAATTCCACTTCTAGGTATTTACACAAAGAATATGAAAACACTAATTCAAAAAGATATGTACAGCCCTATGTTTATTACAGCATTATTTACAACAGTCAAATTATGGAAGCAGCCCAAATGTCCACTGATAGATGAATGGATGAAGAAGAGGTGGTATTGGGGTGCCCGGGGGGCTCAGTGGGTTAAAGCCTCTGCCTTCAGCTTAGCTCATGATCTCGGGGTCCTGGGATCAAGCCCCGCATCGAGCTCAGCTCAGCGGGAAGCATGCTTCCCCCTCTCTCTCTGCCTGCCTACTTGTGATCTCTCTCTCACTGTGAAGTAAGTAAATTAAATCTTTAAAAAAGAAGAAGAAGAAGAGTTGGTATATATACACAATAAAATACTACTCAGCCATAAAAAAGAATGAAATCTCGCCACTTGCAGCAACAAAGATGGATCTAGAGGGTATAATGCTAAGTGAGGTAAGTCAGTCAGAGAAAGAAAATACCTATGATTTCACTCATATGTGGAATTTAAGAAACAAAACAAATAAACAAAGGAAAAATGTGACAAACCAAGAAACAGACTTTTAACTACAGAGAGTAAACTGATGGTTCTCAGAGGAGAGGGGGGAAATAGGTGAAGGGGATAAGAGTACACTTATCATGATGAGCACTGAAAAATGTAGACAATTGTTGAATCATCACATTGTACACCTGAAATTAATAACACTGTTAAAATACTGAAATTAAAAGTATAAAAATAGGTAAGAGAAATAATT